>RPFO01000258.1:0-40000 GCA_009746045.1 Mesostigma viride | reverse complement strand
GCGCAAGCAAAACCAAATATGCCAATCCATAGGGACGAGCCATAAGACCAAACCCAGGGAGCCAACCCGACCAATACAGCAAGCCTGACCGATGCGTTCTGGTCTACAGTGACAAGAAGGGTGGGTGCCTTGCCTCGCCAACAGCGCAGATGAGCAGGTTTGACCCTGCCCCTGTCTGCACCCATAGCAAAACTGCTGCCCCGGCTATTGTTCCCAGCATGACACGCTCACATGCATCCCAAGAATCGAACCCTGCTCGTCATTTCGATACCCCACATCGAAATTCAACCCAAACCGTTACGACCCCCCTAAACCAGGCTGTTCGAGCGTGCTATTGCAGCACCCCACACCCCACCTCAATCGTCCTGGGCATGGGCACAGGGGGCCCACAATCGGGTCCATTTTTATCAACGCCGCCTGTTTCTTGTGTGCCCGTGACTAGGTGGCGCGCAGAAGAGACAAGTGGCATAGGCCAAAAAAGGAACTGATTGACATCCCCCAGACCCAGGATACTGGAGCATCCTACCTCGTTGTCGATGGCTGAAATGAGGAGGTGGCAGTCGTCAAAAAACGTCCTGATCAAGCACCAAAACTTGCAAAGGCTTTTTCGGCATACAACGGAAGCCCCGCGTTGTTGGGAATGGTGGAGACTAGGGAGGGAAACCAAGCTATTCAACCAGGCTATTCAACCAGGCTATTCAACCAGGCTATTCAACCAGGCTGGTCAACCCTAGCAATCCAGCATCGTGGATCCTACCTCGTTGTCAATGGCAGAAACAAGCAGGTGGCGGTCGTCAGGCGAGAAGCAGACCATTACGTTGCCCCGGGAGCTGCGCGCCGTGTACAGGGGGGTGTCCATGCGGCGGCGCACGTCCCACAGCTGGTCGAGTGCCGGGAGATGGAAGAATAAGGCCGCGCACACAAATGGCCGGATGGAAGGATTGCCGGGATTTCAAAGAACAAGGGCATGCAGGTAGGCAGGCGGGCAGGCGGGCAGGCGGGCAGGCGGGCAGGCGGGCAGGCGGGCAGGCGGGCAGGCGGGCAGGCGGGCAGGCGGGCAGGCGGGCAGGCGGGCAGGCGGGCAGGCGGGCAGGCGGGCAGGCGGGCAGGCGGGCAGGCGGGCAGGCGGGCAGGCGGGCAGGCGGGCAGGCGGGCAGGTGGGCAGGCGGGCAGGCGGGCAGGCGGGCAGGAGGGCAGGCGGGCAGGAGGGCAGGCGGGTGGTGGGTGTGGGGTGGCTTGCGGGGGGGGGGGGGGGGGGGGGGGGGGGGGCGGGCGGTCAGTTGGTCGGGAAGGGCCGAGGCAGGCAATGCAAGCACCACAAGAGCGAGGCAAGCACATAAGCGTGCGGTTAATATTAAACTATGCGCAAGGAATGTAGACATGCTCGTGATGGCTGGCGGGCTCGTGATGGCATGGGAAAATAAGAGGGCTCAAGTATGATGGTATGGGAGAAAAAAACGGGAATGCATCGCTGCCCCTTGGCAGCGACAACGCCAATGCCTCCTTAAACAGTTCCCTTTGTGCAACGGTGGTGCCACCAATGCCTCGGTCGGCCCCAGCAGCGGTTCTGCAAACGCCTCCTCGAAGCTCCTCGGCCACGGCTATGCCAAGGGCCCTCCCTCGGTGCCCCTCGGCAACAGGAATCAGAGGCACCGAGGAGTCTCTGTTAGCACAGCCGTTGGTGGGGGGTCCAAGCTGGTGCCTTTGGCATAGCCATTGCCACCCAGATGGTGGAATGGAAGAGAGGCCGACCATGGGTGATCCCGAGCATCACCCTGGATGTCAACCTGAACGCAACCGTGAACATCGGCCTGAACCTCACCTGAGCACCACCCTGGACATCCGCAGGGAGCCGGTCTGGAGATGTTGATGGGTCACCCTTATACGGGGCAACCTGAGACTAAAGGGTGGTCCAGCAAATGGTCAGACGCTCATCAAGCCTGCCTGCTGAACTACATGTATGCCCAGCTTCCAAACCCCGAACGATCATGCATGCACAACGACAGAAGCAAGTATGCGCTACAAGAGCAATACGTGCCACCATGGCAAATATACAACAAAAGCAAGCAAGTCGAGATGGTACTGGCCATCAGCTGTGGGCTGCATGCACATTGTGAATTGATTGAATCCGGTACGCTCAGTGGACATGGCAGATTGCCTGGACAGCATGCCTCGGTCGGCATATGGACAAGGGTGGTTGGGCCCGCGACCTACCTTGATGTCTCGGTCGAACGACGAGGTGGCGAATATAGAGGGTGCCGAATGCGAGAACTTGACGACATTAATGTGCTCCTTGTGCAGATTCTGTGGCACAGGTTGCATGAATGGTAAGAGTGGCACATACGCACAAATGCTAGCATTCTTATGAAGGGAGTTGCACAAGCAGATGGCAGTATTGGAAGGAGGTAGCATTCAAAGACGTGTGTTAAGCATGCCGTTTTGATGAAATAGATTCATGGGCTACACAATTGCAGGGATGCCTCCAGATTTCCTGCGCAGAAATTCACAGCCACCGCAAAAGTGCCATAAAAGACATGCATCGTGCAACCACAATCCACATTTACAGTGTGACCTTGCAAATCACTACTAGGCTTGTAAGGCACCACGCCAAAGCCCCGACCTCCTTCCCCCAGAAAAATCAAAGGCGAGAAAGCCAACCATTATGATGACATGACGCCATTTCCTGGCTTCCCTCCCTCCCTCCCTCCCTCCTCCCTCCCTCCCTCCCTCCTCCCTCCTCCCTCCCTCCCTCCTCCCTCCCTCCCTCCCTCCCTCCCTCCCTCCCTCCCTCCCTCCCTCCCTCCCTCCCTCCCTCCCTCCCTCCCTCCCTCCCTCCCTCCCTCCTCCCTCCTCCCTCCCTCCCTCCCTCCCTCCCTCCCTCCCTCCTCCCTCCCTCCCTCCCTCCTCCCTCCCTCCCTCCCTCCCTCCCTCCCTCCTCCCTCCCTCCCTCCCTCCCTCCTCCCTCCCTCCTCCCTCCCTCCCTCCTCCTCCTCCCTCCCTCCCTCCCTCCCTCCCTCCCTCCCTCCCTCCCTCCCTCCCCTCCCTCCCTCCCTCCTCCCTCCCTCCCTCCTCCCTCCCTCCCTCCCTCCCTCCCTCCCTCCCTCCCTCCCTCCCTCCCTCCTCCCTCCCTCCCTCCCTCCTCTCCTCCCTCCCTCCCTCCCTCCCTCCCTCCCTCCCTCCCTCCCTCCCTCCCTCCCTCCCTCCCTCCCTCCCTCCCTCCCTCCCTCCCTCCCTCCCTCCCCCTCCCTCCCTCCCTCCCTCCCTCCTCCCTCCCTCCCTCCCTCCCTCCCTCCCTCCCTCCCTCCCTCCCTCCCTCCCTCCCTCCCTCCCTCCCTCCCTCTCTCCCTCCCTCCCTCCCTCCCTCCCTCCCTCCCTCCCTCCCTCCCTCCTCCCTCCCTCCCTCCCTCCCTCCCTCCCTCCTTCGAGCAGAGCCACAAAACCACAAATAAAAAGTGCTGCAGCCACGCACAAAACCAGCCTCACAAAACCCCACCTGGAATCGCTGCAGCTGCTGGCCCGTGCTGAGGTCGTAGAGGCCCACGTCAGTGGAGTAGCCGCTGCGCGCCGCCATGGGGTAAATATAAACACGCGTGACATGGGCAACGCGTGTAGCCGTGGGGTAAGCATTTTGTGAGCACAAGAATCAAGATACGACGATTTTACAGGTACGCAGAAGAAAATAAAGACATGATTGGGGAGCGCGCGGGCGGTTGCTTGGTTCATAGTTTAGTTGGTTGGTCCGTTTGCAGTCTGGTTACAAAGATGGGCATGGGGCTGGGCATGGAAGTGCTCTCGTGGGCACGTGGGCTGACTTTGAGAAGACAATCAGGTGACCAAAGGCATGCCATGCCGTGCCAGATATCTACACAGTTGCCCACCCCAAGCAGCTGCTGAGAAAAGACAGTTTAATCTCGTCGCATCACTCTTATGACGAGAAGTTTATTGCTACCGAGTTCATCCCTACGTGCTGCCTTACAAATGCACCGGTACAACATCGCCCTCTTTTCTGTTGGAGGAACAAGCCAACCACCTGCTAAGTATATTACCTTGTGAAAAGTAATGTAGTGGGAAGACGGGGGCCCACATCTCCCACCCGATGACAAGGCCTGGTCGGTATGATAAGTTGATAACTGATGACCCACCTTGTAAATACGTAATGACGGCCCACCTGCTAATATGTATGACAATCCACCTTGTAAATATGAAATGACGGCCCACCTGGTAGATACGTAATGACGGCCCACCTGGTGGGAAAATGATCGTTGAGTCGACACAACAACGGCAAAACCCACCTGGTGACAAAGAGCTGGTCAGTGCAGTTGATGTGCACCGAGGTCAGATGCCGGAACTCGGGGTACGTGTACATGACCGGGTCACGCCGGCCAGGGACCCTGGGCGAGCCGCCGGCCGCAGCCACACCCCCACTGGCACCTGCAACCGCGGCCGGCGCAGTGACCAATGGACGGGATGGACTATAGCCAAAATGGGGAGGACCGCTCGCAGCCTCATTGTCCAAATTCAAGTGCGACAACCCTGCGCGCCAACCCGGGGGCCGCGTGCCAGCTGGGGATGGCGACGACGCAGGGACCCACGCACGTGACCCCATGGGGACATCGCGCGTGCGTGCGGGTGGCCAACTAGCGCCGGATGCCACGGGGGGGCAGGCGGGGCGGCGCGGGGCGGGACGGTGGCGGGTGATGAGTGTCGGGTGCAATGCGGAGATGTCGAATAGCTGGATGGTGCCGTCGTCCGCGCCAGCGACGAGCTGGCAGGGAGCGGGGCACGGGAGGGGGGGAGAGAGGATGCCGGTGGCGGGAGCAATACTTAGCACAGGGTTAGCACAGGGTTAGCACAGGGTTCAAAGGATGGATGGCCCGTAAGGCCGTAACAGGAAAGAGTGGGAAGTAGGCTGTGCAATGTCAGCATTATATGAGAAGGGATAGGAAAGATATAGTCACCATAATTCTAGTGCAGTACTACATCCCTATGTGTTGTGTGTGGACATGGGCAAGCAGAATTAGATCCAAGTCCATGGACTAACTCGTGTCATGTGTGCAAGACTTGCCAGATGCGTAATCTTGTCGGCTTTGGGCGAGCTATGCAAGGCATCTCACTGGAGCGTGATGACAACTAGTGAAGGCCGTTGGAAAGCGCCAGATTATGCCAGAATGAGCACGCTCCCTCGCCATCATAGCCATCCATTCTGATAAGCTCATCCCTGATCATGTCATAGGGAGCTTTGACCCGTCCCGTTCTTAATACTGCTGCCCTCTCTTGACATCATGAGAACTCCCATCCTCATGGGAACTCCCGTCCTCATGGGAACTCCCATCCTATCAATCCTCAGTCATGCGTGCTGCAACCCCCCCACGCGGCTCCCCCACATCCCATCCCGCATCACCCACCTTACCCCGCCCCACATCCCATCCCACATGACTGATTACCCGCGTGATTGCGGGGTTGCGCTGCAAGACCAAGTCCATCCCCTCCCCTCCTGCATCTATTCGCTCATCAATAGTATTCAAGCGCTAATTGACTTTAATTAGAAGTGATCACAGCATGTTCAGACCCGCCACAAATTCCGCAGAATTAGCATCCAGACCGGTTTCTAAAACCCCCGAATTGCATTCACATCGGGAGTGCTCCCACCTGGACAGCCAATCCGGCCAAGTTTATACAGTGACCCCCTGTGACCTCACTCCTGACCAAAATTGTGGCGATTTTGCAAATTCCCCTGAATTACGGTGGGACGGGCTGGCACGGACCATGAGCCGGACCGGAGCAGTCTCGTCCACTCCCACTCCAAAAGCCCCCATCTGTGCCCTGATAAATATTTGACCCCGTACATTTCCTTCTCGATTCCTGAACATTAGTACGGCCTGAACAATGAATTTGTTTACGACCAGCGATATGGTACGGTCTACTGTTGCCGCGCAGCACAGATCCTTATCTGGGAAATTTGGCTACCCTACAAGGGCTGACGCGGGTCACTCCCGCGTCACTCCCAAAACGCACCAAACATCCGGGCTTTTAGCCCGGCCCCCCCAAAACAATTCAGCGGAATTTACGATGAGTGGGAAAATGCTGTCAACACGCCTTTTGGGGTTGTTGGGCAGCCAGGACAGGCCTATTGCATCTCCTTCCGCATCACCCGCTTTGCATCACCTCCCTAGTAAACCAGCCACCAACTTTCTATTTGTGATCAACCTACCTTGGCGGGGTCGTTGTGCAGCCAGCATAAGCCCAACACGCTGTGCGGCGCGCCCATGCTATCCACCTGGGCGACCACCTGGCCTGCCACGTGGCGCACGAGCAGCACCTGCCCCGCGATGCTGCCTACGATCATGTACTCGGGCAGCGTGGGGTGGTACTCAAATTGGCGTGGCCGGTACCTGATAAAAAAACATCACACCCAATTTGAGATATATACACATGCCGTCGTACAGTAGGACAAGTTTGCGTGGTCATGCATTCGGGCAGCGTGGGGTGGTACTCAAACTGGCGCGGCCCTTACCTATTTGGAAGCAGGGCTCCTATTCAATGAAATATGGCATGTGGCATCTCACCAAGGATGAACGCCGGCTGTATCCCTAATCGCTAGCACAAATAGGAGTTGCGGACTCCATAACAATTGGCTCTCACGCTCAGCAGAGCAAACACTGTTATTACTAACTAGAAAGCTGTCTGATCTCACATGGCAGGGCGAATGGGGGGAGTGTGACACCACCACCACCACACGATGTGCAGCGCTCATGCGGACGCGGACAGTACATGCGGCAACGGAGCTCCGACAGGACGGCAGGTTATGTCTTAACGATGTGTCAGGAATAGTGACAATGGTTTGACAGTAGGTGAGGCATAGTAACAACACTTGTAATATTGACTTGGTGCCAACATTACCATCACTTGTAAAGACTTAAGACTTCTATACACTTGTAAAGACTTAAGACTTAAGACTTAACTATCGCGACATCAAGTTAGGTTCCCCCCAAACCCATCCCCCATCCCCCATCCCCCATCCCCCATCCCCCATCCCCCATCCCCCATCCCCCATCCCCCATCCCCCATCCCCCATCCCCCATCCCCCATCCCCCATCCCCCATCCCCCATCCCCCATCCCCCATCCCCCATCCCCCATCCCCATCCCCATCCCCCATCCCCCATCCCCCATCCCCCATCCCCCATCCCCATCCCCCATCCCCCATCCCCCATCCCCCATCCCCATCCCCCATCCCCATCCCCCATCCCCATCCCCATCCCCATCCCCATCCCCCATCCCCCATCCCCCATCCCCCATCCCCCATCCCCCATCCCCCATCCCCATCCCCATCCCCCATCCCCCATCCCCCATCCTCCATCCCCCTTTCTCCCCCCCAACCCCCCCCCAACCCTTACCTCAGCGGGCACACCACTTGCGGGGCGGGGCACACCACCCGGCGTGCAAGAGACGACTCGAGGGACCGCCGCAGACCAGCAACGCTGCCGCCCCCCCACGCCCAGTCCCCACGGCCGTCCCCCCAGGCCCCATCCACATCTCTACAGGCAGCCGGCACACACACGCCGTGGCGAATGTCGCCCCTGCCAGGGTGGGGCAGGGATGGCTCCCCAGGGTGCGGCGTGGGCGCGTCCGCGTCCGAGGGGCCGCCGGCGGGGAAGGCTTGTTCCGTGGGAGGGTGTCCTTCCGTTACCTTAGGCGTGCGCGCGTCCACAGGAGTCGTTACTAGACTCCGTAACCATGCGCCGCTTTCTGCACACCTCTGTGAGGTGCCCTGCGCATCGGCTCCTAGTCCTGATGGGGCATCTGCCTGGGAGAGTCTGTCGTGGTTATCAGGGGCCTCGGCGGCCAACCGACTCCGAATGGCTGCATCAACATCTCTGTGCTGGTGGGTCGAGACAGGTGGCCGGCTCGTGCTGTGGCGGGCCACCCCCAGAATGCCCTGGTGGGTGTGATGCCATGCAAACGAGACCAGAAGCACCGAGCGAGACGGTGTCGCCATGGCTAGGTTTAGTTACCAGTGCCCGGTCCCGAGGATCGCAAGTGTGATATCTTTGGCGTGCTGCCCTTCATGGTGTCTTTGCCCTGCAAACGGCGGACATTTCAGCGGAGCTATTGACAAGAAGGGAAGGGTACACCAAGGCTATGAAAACTGTTTGTACTAACAATTCTTGTATTCAGGCATGTTGCATTCCATCATCATGGTAAGCGATTTGCACAGTGCACTTTGGCCTGCAGGTGCACCTTAACTTACAAACTACTGTCAACGCGGCAGGCTGCATCCCACCATCATGATAAGTAATTTGAAATGTAAATTCAGTCGCGCGTGCGCCAGTACGTACCAGCTCCCTCCTCCGCAGCAGTGCGGCCACGCCCTCACATGCCAGCCGCCCGTTAGCCAGCGGCTCAAAGTGGCGAGCGTACATCTGGGCTCATCGGGGGGAGAGGCAGCACATCAGTGGGGGGGGGGAAAGGCGATCACGACAAGGAAAAAACAACAGGGACATAAACATGCAAATCGTAGTTAATTATAGCTGGTTAAGGAGAAAAGCAGGGAAATAACAGGGACATAAACATGCAAATCGTCATCATAAGAGCTGAGAGCTGGTAAAGGAGAAAAGCAGGGAACGAGGGAAGGATAAGTGCCAGCAATGAGAGTCTAATGGTATGCGGGGAAACACCTTAGTGCTGAAAAAATGTCATATCATCATATAACATCTCATCTTACCGCATGTGTAACAAAAGGTGTTGTAGCTTGTGTGTTGACAACTGCGGAATTGTGGACGAGAACATCGAAGCAAGGCAAGCTTACTCCAGAGGAACCAGGCGTGCCAGCCTCCGGTGGCGGGCGCATTTAAGGGAAGAAAAACAGCAAGCTGAGTGACAGTACCTGCGGATGATAGTCACTATACGGCAATCATGCAGGCTGGCAAATGGACAGACACGATGAACAAAGCAGACTGACCTGCTTGCTTAGCCTCGAAAGCAGCTTACCCCTTGTAGGTGAGTTTTAGTATTAGTAAGTATTAGTTGATTTGTCTGTGCGTCCCCTGTCAGACGCCCCGCGAAAAGTCACACACATTCCCCCTGCTGGCACCGGTGAGCTAATAAGCGGGAGGCCTGGTTCACTAGAGTGACCTGCAGGTTCCAAAAACGACCATCAAATAATGCCACTACAATACTAGACCCACCTGCGTGGCCGACTGCCTCACTAGAGTGAACCACCTGCGTGGCCGACTGCCTCGCTAGAGTGAACCACCTGCGTGGCCGACTGCCTCACTAGAGTGACCCACCTGAGTGGCTGACCGTCTCACTAGAGTGGCCCACCTGCGTGGCCGCCTGCTGCTCCGCCGGAGTGATGGCCACATTATCAAGGACCTGGAGTTGGGGGAGCCGTGCCTGAAAGGCAAGCACCAAGAATACAGTAAACACAATTCAGAACAATGAACGTACAGCGACTGAACATGTAGCGAACAACCTATGAACATATAGCCAACGAACATATCGTGAACATTTAGTGAATGAACATATAGTGAGCGTATAGTGAACATCTCCATCCTTCATGCTTCATCCTTCATCCTTCATCCGTACCTTCACAAAAGCCGGCAGGTGGAGCTCGACAGACAAACCGGTGGAACTCGTACCACTACGCATTCAACGTACAATACAAAATAGTTTATACTAATCAAGAAACGTGAAATACAATTCAAGAAACATGTACCGCCCCTCGATTTAGGATGTTCCTCTGCGTGCCTTCATCTGTGGGTCAACGCCAGTCTAATGTGGGATGTGCATTCTGTGGGTGGCAAACGCCAACATCTGTCACGGCCACGCTTCCCTCCTGTCCCTGACAAACCCAACAATACACTAGGCCTGATCTGGGCCTGATCGAGTCTCGCCAGTGCAGATAATGCACATTTTAACGAGTCAACGCGTGCCATCTTCAACTTACAAATAAACAAGTGACCAGGTGGTCAGGCCCCAGCAAGGCAGCAACCATCTGCACAGATGGCCCCTTGTACCACCTACACTCACCCTTTGAGGAAAACACCGCGAACAACCACAGCACCCAAAACCAGCAGACCACCCCTTCACCTCTCGCTTCCACGTCCCCTTCACCTCTCGCTTCCACGTCTTCCCTAAAGCCTTCACTCCCCACCCCTTCAGCCCCCACAACTCACTCCAACCCCTACCTAGGCTTTGCAGAGGTGACCACTTGACCTAGTTTCCCCACCAAGTCACTTGGCATGATTGACCACTCGCCCACCCACAGCGGCCCCCCCCGCCCCCCCTTCCCTCCCCCAGCCCCCCCCCCTTACCAGTAAAAAATGGCGGTAGTACTGCTGCTCGCATATCGGTGAGGATGATGACGCCCCCCCGTCATGCCCCCCGACAGCCACATCCGGAATGTCGACATCCAGGAACACACCGCCGGCATCTGGCGACAAGAGCTCGCCCTCACTGCCCCTGTCCGCACTGCCGACCCCAAACGCCAGCTCATCGCCCGCCAGCTCATCGCCCGACAGACTGTGCGAATCCTCCAGGACGTCCCCCCCCGGTTCCCTGCCATCACCATCCCCGCCCCCATCCCTTCTGCCCTCCCCACCGCCCAACCTGCTGCCAGGAGCATGCTCCCCCCCGCCCAAACGGCCATCCTCGGTCCCATTCGAACCCAACCGGCCGCCCAGCCGGCCCGACCGCGCAAGCATGAGCAAGTCTCGCGCCGCGCCGGCCAGCGCACGTTCGAGCCGCGCTGCTAGAGTCCCGGGCACGCCCTCGGCCAGGGTGGCAGCGGCGGCGGCGCCCGCGTCCGTGCCGGCCGCGATGGCCCGGAGATGCGCCACAATGTCCTCACTGATGTTATCATTGTGCCCCCCTGTGATCTCATCGCCATGTCCCCCCTGGGTGAGACCGGCCTCGAGGTCCTCCTCGTCTTCGTGCTCCCCCATCTCCGCGTTGCCTACGATTGCAACACTGGCACCGGCCCCGCTTGCACCGGCCCCGCTTGGACCGCGGGCACCGACCCACCTCGCACCCCCCCCTCTCGTTCGAACATATTCTGTCCCGACGCCACCTTCGCGGGGCGCACCAGCAACTACAGCTCCCTCCCTCCGATTAAAGTCACCATCATGACCTCCTTCCCCTCCCACTCGGTCCAACCGGACACCGTCATCACCTTCCTCTCCTCCACCTCCATCCAAACAATCGTCCTTCCATCCCACCGCCTCCACGCCCTCACCCTCGTCCTCCCACGGCCCAGCTCGAGCGTGACCTGGCCACCAATCTCGTGCCGCCACCTGGCCCTCTCGCGCTGCAGCCGCCTCCCACCCCGTCCTTTCCCCCCGTCTCCTGCCAGCTGCCGCCGCCGCTGCTGGCGTAACAGAGGATGGGTGCTCCCGCTCCCACGCCACCCCGCTGGAAGCATGACCCGGCACGTCGCCACCATGGCCTTCAGGAACATCCTCCAACAAATCTTCAGCCACGCCTTCTGGAAAATGATCAGGCGCGTCGTCAGGAAATTCTTCATTCACGCCTTCAGGGAAATCTTCAGGCACGTCTTCGAACACATCTTCCGGCACATCTTCCGGCACATCTTCCGGCACATCTTCCGGCACATCTTCCGGCACATCTTCCGGCAACATGGAAGCGAGAATGCCCCGCAGATCCCCACCCAGCATCCCAGCGTCCACCCCCGCCATGCCGCGTGGCCACGCCACCGCCGTCACCTGGTCCAGGGATCCCCCTGCCCCTTGCCCCGCCTCCCCGCGGAACCCAAGGGGCCCCGGCTCCTCGGCGTCCCCCTCCCTGGCCGGACCCGACCCGGACTCGTCCCCTCTCGACTCAATCGCCGCAGGGTCCGCATCACCGCCAGCTGTCACTGCGGATGTCGACCCCCCCACTGCTGTCACCCGTACAAGCAGCGTCTGGCACAGGGAGGCCGGGTCAAAACGAGGCGGTGTGGCGGAGCCAGCATCAGTAGCACGGCTGGGGGCAGCGGCGCCCTGGTTGGTGGCGGTCACCTCGGCATGTGGTGCGTCGGGGGAGCAGGGCTCGGCGCTGGGGGCGGTTGTGATCGGGCTGCCAGACCTGGAAGGGTGGCCGTGAGCGAACGAACTCGTGTGCCATGGTTAGTACGAATACTAGTACATTTTGATCGATCATCATAGTATACTAATAATAAATCAAGATGACGATTCGGAAAAGGCTTTCCTAGTTCTTTTGGTGGGGATATAGACTATAGTAACAAATGTTTGTTAAGTGTCCATTGAACAACTGAAAAGTGTCAACTACTACCGGTACACAAGCACTGAAGAGGGAGAGTTCAATCAATTTACTAACTCGCGTCAGCGGGAAGGCAGCGGCACAAAGAAATGAATCGCGCGAGGCCGATGAGTTATATACCTGAAGGCAATTCTGCTCAGGCGCACCTCGTGCTCTATGCCATGCTAAGCCATGCAGCTAGTTACATAATGTGCTGAAGGAAGTTCTACTCACGCAGCTTGTGAGATGATGTGTGGTAACAAGGGTCCACTTTTAAAAAACAAACAAAAAAAAGAAAACAGAGTAGAAACTAAGAACAATCTGCATCTTGCTTCTTTGGATAAAAACGATTTCCAGGCAATCAGTGGAATAATGTGCTGAAGGCAGTTCTGCTCATGGACACGTTGCGGACGCTACCTCTGGAAGCAGAGCTTGGTCAGGCAAGGCAGCCGCTCCAACTCCGCGCAGGTTGACCACAGATTGACAACGCCTGTGCCGCACATGGACAGATGTGCCAGGTGGGGGGCGCCCTCCGCCAGGCAACCCTGTCGCAGGAAGAACGTCGTTCATTGTCATCACAAGAGGAAGTACATAGCAAGAGGGTCAGCGACTACTGCCACGGGAGTACTGTGTCACCAAGAAAAGGGGCCGCAATTCAAGTCATGGCAGATGGCAAACCATTCTGGTGAATGAAGTCCTGGCAGATGGCAAACCATTCTGGTGAATGAAGTCATGGCAGATGGCGAATCATTCTGGTGCATGAAGTCATGGCAGATGGCGAATCATTCTGGTGCATGAAGTCATGGCAGATGGCGAATCACGACAGCTGGCACATGGCGGATAAGGGGACAGTTGAGATGGGGTGAGCTGGGGATGGGCGCAACCCACAAGGGATGGGACAATACGAATGGACACGGGATTCAAGGGACCGAGGGGGTAGAAACAAGAGAACAGATAAGCAAGGCAATTTTTAACAGTGGGGGTTCAACTTTGACATCCCATGCTTGATGCTTAGGTAAACGAGGACACAAAAGTTTGCTGTGGGAGCGAAGTTTTCAGGTCTCGACAAAACCTGACTGACATTGCAACCCTTCTCCGCCTCTGTTCTGACATCCTTGACTTTGTTTCGCCCATACCTTTGACAGCCGTGTGATGGCGGGGTTGTGATCCAGCGTCAGACGCGTCAGTTGCGGGAACGGGCCCAAGCACGGAAGCTGTATTAAGCGCCCAAGCGACAAGTCAAGGGACCTCACGTTCAGGCCGCGTCCCAGCAGGTGTCTGCGGCCAGATTCAAGCACGGGAAAAGCACTCGGGTCGAGAGGGGGAGTATATCATGACATACTGGCAGTGCAGCTGCTTCTACGCAGCGTGAATCCACAGGTGTTAAATAAGACGACCGTACTGGAATATAGGAAAGGTATGTGAGAAATCACTAACACCAGCAGCGATAGCGACACCGGGGATGGTTCCTCTGGTAGCAGTACAAATAAACTCTCGGATCTTCCCAGATTTTAACGAGGACGAAGCAACACACTAGCAACACACTATTGTGTCCTCCCCCTCCATGATCCTCAAAGCCGGGCACTGCTGGCAGCTCGACCTTGTGAGCAGGCTTGCAGATGGCACACAACCCTGGAGGCGAATACCCTGAGCGCAAGTCCTCTTGTGACTACCAGCGCGCCCAACTACCAGCAAGCATATCGTGGTAACAAGAACCCATGCAGGACATGACCCGCCCACGACCTGCACAAGGCCTCCATATAAGACCTGCACATGACCCGCAATTAAGACCTGCGCATGACCCGCAATTTAGACCTGCACATGACCCACAATTAAGGCCTGCACACGACCCACAATTAAGGCCTGGACATGGCTTCCACATAAGACCTGCACACGACCCGCCCACGACCTGCACATGGCCTCCATTTAAGACCTGCACATGACTCGCCGGCTTATGAAGAAAGCACAAACTATGGCTTTGCTCTATTCATCCTGCTGCTCTCATGCTCGCGACCTACCATATTTCCAACCACGGCATTGCAGCGCAATCAACCCTCCAACGGCTGGCTGGATTCCAACATCATAGGCAAACCATTCCAGTGTTATTCCAATACTACAGGCACACGATTGCAATGTCATAGGCAAACCATTCCAGTATTATTCCAATACTACAGGCACACGATTGCAATATCATAGGCAAACCATTCCAGTGTTATTCCAATACTACAGGCACACGATTACAATGTCATAGGCAAACCATTCCAGTATTATTCCAATATTACAGGCACACGATTACAATGTCATAGGCAAACCATTCCAGTATTATTCCAATACTACAGGCACACGATTACAATATCATAGGCAAACCATTCCAGTATTATTCCAATACTACAGGCACACGATTACAATGTCACAGGAACGCGAGTCCAACTGCCACAGACACACAAAACGGAAACCCCATCTAAAGACCATGCTGGCATCATAGGCCCCCAAACCATGCTGGCAATGGGTGAAAAGGCCCCAATGCGTTGCACCCAAATACTGGGTCAGTGATGGGGCACGCCGCCGCATGGACTGGTTTGCACGGACTGGCATGGAGTAGTTATGAAGATATGCCGGGAACTGTGCCTGTGGCAATGAAAAGGCAACTTGCATATTCTGCCTCTTCGTGCGAACTGGTTCCCGCAGAAGCACGACCCAACAAAGCCGTCAACTTAATAATAATAATTTTAATTTTCATTATTATTATAACCAAGAAAGACTTGAGCATGCAGCCGAAACCCAAAGTCGATGGCCATGCAGCAGCAATGTAGACTCATGCCCACAGGCACGCTGCCCTATAGCTTGACAACTCCACGACTTCCAACCTGGCAGGATTCCTTGAGAATGGCCAGACTCCAACTACATCCCCCTCGCCCACTCACTCCCACAGCGGCTGCTTCAGATCGTTGCATCCCAAAATCAACTCCTCGACGAGCGCCCCCCGCTCGCGCAGCGCCTCCAGCAGCGGCAGCACGCCTGCCGCACAGAAGGAATTCCTGCACAGGTCGAGCGTGCCCCAGTGGGTCCCTGGGGCCTCGCGCACCACCTGCGGGGCGTTCCCGGGTGTCAGGGTCCACAGACACACTTGTCCCATGAGCTACTCTGGTTACGGAATCCTCCCCAAACTGCATCTCAATGGCCTCTTAGCCGCTCCTTATCTGCCTCTTTACTCATGAGTCAAGTGCCTATGTTTGGAAGCTCTACAACAGACACAAGCTCCCACAAAAGGACTAATGCAGGTAGACAGATCAAGGTGGCAGGGTCGCGACTAGCACGAAATCCACGGGCATGAGTAAGAGCATCCACCCCAGTACCCGCACACCCAAGCACAGTGATTGGATCCGTTTGCCACAATCCGTCAAGTGGACGGCCCCCCGCTGACAGCCCTTCAGCTGCCTTGGCAAGGTAGAATTGCGAGCCCGTCCGCACGGAGATGGTGTACACAGATGTGGTCCAAGCAAGGAAGCTCCATGAGAAGCCCATGTGGAGCCAGGTAGGGAGCGGGAGAGGCACGAAGAAGACTTTGTCTCACGGGATGCGCGGGGGACCCCGGGGTGTGTGGTCCCAAGGGCCGACTTGTCACCACGAGGTCCGGAGAGGCAAGAAGCGGGGTGGGGGGTGGGGGGTGGGAGGGGGGAGGGGGGCATGAGGGGGGACGGGGGGAGGACGCCATGGCACATGCATCCGCGGGTGGATATAAACAGCGTAGATGAACTGACGAAAAGGAACTCACCAACGAGATGTCACACACACACACACACACACACACACACACACACACACACACACACAGAATGTGACAAGGAAGGCACAGGCATGATTAGTAGCCACGCTCACCCTGCCGACATGCTGGTAAATAGAGGCTGGTCACCCCCACTCTTTCCCAGTAGCCAATTTACCAGTATCGCGCGACTTGGGGAAAGGGAAGCTGCCTATGCGATTCTCCTGCTGGGCCCACGCAGGGGTATCTGCTGGGTGGGTGCTCCGGGGCGCCAGCTGTCCAGGTCTGTAATTCTGTATCTATCGCGGATGGCACAACCATGATATCTGTAAAGCTACGGGCTTACCTGCAAGCGTAAAGAATCTTGCACGGTCCATTAAATGGCACATGAACCTCTGCTTTTCGATCAAGTGACATTTATAATTTGAAGGACCCCTACTGACGCACAATCCACTCTTCTCATCATGGTCCGACTTTGGGACATGTCCACTAGAGCTCCTCAAAGCCCTTGTGCGCTTCTTTCCCACGAATAGTTCTCCTGACTAGGTGACATCCGGTCCTACTACCCCTAGCTGCCAAAGCGGCCTACTAGCTCACCGCCGCCAGGGCCGCCACGTCATCGTTCCTCAGGCGTGAGCACGGAAGGACCAGCGACGGCGGGTGCTCACCCTCCTCCGCATGCCCGTCCCCCTGCACGAAAAATGCCATGGAGCACTACCTATGAAGTGTAAGACGCAAAGTGACAATCATCCTCCACATGCCCGGCCCCTTGAATGGAGCCAGGGACCACCATCCAGTTCGCCATCAACGAGCGTGCAGCCATTGCCCCTTGACACCTACTCACACAGTCGAGAAATGGGTGTGTCATGTGGTCATGAAATATACGCCGTCATTATAATTCCAAGCCGCACGGCCAGGACATTAGAATAACTGAGACCGGCGCATTAGTACAGTATGTGCATAGTAGTATGACATCTAAGTGCAAGCATCTAAGCTTTGCCAATCGCTTTTTTTAAACCATCATCACATTTTTTTAAAAAAAGGAGTCCCGCTTCGCGCCAAGCGCATTTTGGGAGGGAGGTGGGTAACCCAAGGGGGATGGGGGGGGGCCATTCACGCTGCGCCATGCATCGTCATGACGTCACTCATGGCTATATGCCTCCTCCGCCCTCGGCCGTTCATACATAGCACGGTGGGGTCCATACATAGCACGGTGGGTGAATCATCACACCAAGCTGGTGGCGGCCGATGACCCTAGTGGTCCAAATTACTTTGCGACAAATGCTCAAACTGCCCTCGCAAACTTCCATTAATTTGCTTTATTCCGGCTCCCAAACTGCAGTATAAATGCTACCATACTTGTGTACTAGATTTTGTACTTATTTAATTGGACTGTACTGAGAAAGCACCGCAGCACTATTTCCGTGTGGGAATAGGTGCGCCTCTAGAATCTAGACTTTCAACTTTTGGGGGAGTCGCAAAGTAAATTGTCCCAGAGTGATTTTGGCCACCACGGGACTCGCTTCGATCTTTTGACTGTGCTGGTGGATTGCCAGGCTCACATCAATCGTGTCTCCTGCCGTCACGCCCCACCCTACCCCCACACGCACACGCACGCGCGCGCACACACACACACACACACACACACACACACACACACACACACGCGCGCGCGCGCGCGCGCGCGCGCGCGCGCGCGCACCCGCACGTGCACACGCACACGTACTCTCTCTGTCTGTCTGTCTCTCTCTCTCTCTCTCTCTCTCTCTCTCTCTCTCTCTCTCTCTCTCTCTCTCTCTCTCTCTCTCTCTCTCTCTCTCTCTCTCTCTCTCTCTCTCTCTCTCTCTCTCTCTCTCACACACACACACACACACACACACACACACACACACACACAAGTGCCCGGGAGATGCATCCAGGGCTACCTGGTTTTTGATCTCTACCCTTTAGTAAACTCGCCACGTTTGGAAGGCCATACATGCTTGGTGCTCCTAATTTCTACCTGTCTCCATATGTAATGTTATGAGGAAAGTAGTGTCACAAAGCGTAGTGCTCCTGCTACACATATGGTCACATATGTCATCCTTCTCCACATGATGGTGGAATAGTCCTAGTTTAACAGGATAGTGGAATATTCCTAGTTTAACAGGATAGCGGAATAGTCCTAGTTTAACAGGATAGCGGAATATTCCTAGTTTAACAGGATAGCGGAATAGTCCTAGTTTAACAGGATAGCGGAATATTCCTAGTTTAACAGGATAGTGGAATATTCCTAGTTTAACAGGATAGCGGAATATTCCTAGTTTAACAGGATAGCGGAATATTCCTAGTTTAAAAGCACATCCAGTGGGTGCAGTCCGCACCAGTGCATCAACAGCTGTTTCTGGGTGCATTACTATACATCTGGCCAGGCAACCGCAAGCGCTCAACATTTACCACTACATGATGCACACAAACCACCCATAGCCTCTCCTGTATAGGGCCGGTGCGTCTCGGCAGATTCTGAGTTACTTGACCCGGCACAAAGCAGCAGACTACAGTGGCTGACAAGTATAACGAACCAATTTGCACAGACAGGGCAGAGACTGAACAATGTCTGCAACGAAATGCAGAGGCACAGCAAGCGTATGGACGGCCTCAGAAGACGTTACCTCAACCAGATGAGGCGTATTAGCAAACTCACCATGGGAGTGTCGGGAAAGGCAGACAGGACCCTCGGATTCATGTCGGTGCCTGCATCATGGCACGCTTTCGCGTACCTGGCCGTCCACGACACCCGCAAAGCATACGGCAGATACAACGGGACGATGAATCAGTGACGTCTCTAGTACGACATGTCGTGGTTAAGAATCATTATATGTCGAATTAAGACAATTGCATGTAGATGGATGAATTATATATACATATATATATATCGCGATTTGGGGGTGTGGGAGGTTGCTAGCGTGTTTCAGCTGGCTTCACTAGGTGCCAAAATGACTGTAACCCAGCGCTTCAAGAAAACTTACAGCGCAGGAAGGTTGTCCGCATCTTGCGATACCATAGTGCCCGTTCACTGCTGAGGGGAATTGTGAGCTTGTAAGCCGGCTGAATAACCCCGCCGCCAGTTCACTATGACAGTAGCACAATTTCAAGCATGCTTTGCGCATAACAAACCCAGCACGCAAAAACGAGACAATTTTCTTGCAGCCTAGACAGTCGTGTCAAACCCTCGTGCAATTAAAATGGAGATGAACAGCGGCCCCATGTCCTTTAACGTGACAACGATGCTGGACACCGGCCAAACAGAGTACCAGGGTAAACTCAACCCCTATGATTTCGGCCTAGTGGATGCAGAGCCGGGGACACGGGAAATCAAAATGCGAGGTCCTACTTATAAGACGCGCTTTTGGCTTGTGTCGACCGCAGCTGTGCTGCAGGACAAGATGATGTCAATAAGACGCGGTTTCACGATGGCGGTCCTACTAGTTTCGTCTGTGGATCGTATGGAAGGCCGCTGTATTTGACGCTTATAATGAAGCCAGGAGTAGCTGTGTTTCAGTTGAGAAATTTGTGCTAATCACTTGCAAGTTCCCACTTCCGTTTCAAGAACAACATTCAGTAGGTCCTGTAAGCATCATCGTACAATGAAATGTAATGAAGTTGTGTTGCACGATGTGGACTGAAATTGCCTGGGCAACTGGGGGGTGATAGGTGCCTGGGCGCGAGGCAGCTGCACGATGCCAAGTGCCATGCTGCCAAGTGCCAAGAGCGGGGCGTGCATGCGTGGTATTTTTTTGGTGCTATGGGGGGTTGGGTGTTAAAATGACATTTATGTAAGAAATGGACCAATCGGCGCGAAACACTTCAGATACTGATTCCGAGTATTAACCAACGATGTTACAATTTTCGCCCACACCGGCGGAGTGAGCGGACAAAATTTATTAAGCTGATTTCATTTTATATTTGGAATAAACGTACACCTATTTACCTGGAAATTTATTAAGCTGATTTATTAATTGGATAATAAAATATACCCACTTTCTATTTCATAAATTAACAAGTCATACCCGAAAAAAAAAACTTTGTAAGAACGAAAGGGTTAGAACAAGTTAGGCTTGCTTCAGGGTACTCGGCAGTCTGCCGCGGCGTTCCGAAGTCTTCCGCGGGAAAGTGGGTGCACGGTGCGCGCATCCTTGCGGCCATGGCGACTGCTTTTAGGCGAAACGCGACAAATCTGGCTTGCGGAAGGCAGAAAAAATGCTCAAATGTTGAAGAAAATTAGTAACCGATTCTATTTCATTGCGGGATGGTTGAGATCTAAAAGGTCGCTGGTTCTCTTTCTTTACCATCGGCAAGGGGGGTCCGACGTTAAATTTCAGTTGGGATGAATAAAGTATAATTGGTGCCTGCGGCTGTAATTGTCGAGTTTTACTAGCTTTCATGGTTGTAAGGGAAGCTTTTGTACTGATATTTCAGAATCCGTAAAAATTCTGCTGCTTTCTTTACCTTTCCCGTCCTTTGCGGTTAGATGATGTTTAGGCCTGCCCGATGCGCGCCCGACCTCCGCATGAACGGCTGGCCTTTCTTGTGCGCCTGGGCACAAAAAAATGCCCGTCGTGGTACGTTCGTGTATTAAACGTCTTTAGTAGCTAGCATTTTTCTGATTTCTTAGCTGGTTTAACGTAAGTTTTTTGCCTTCTTTCCGGACCACCTTCGTATTCTGTGATTTTAGGTGCTGCCTTTAAATTGCGTGTCCTGGAGCTGCATTATTAGATTCCTGGATGGTTCTGTAGCGACTTCGTCTATGTCGTGGCTGGCTTGCTACAACGCGTGGCCCACAACCTGTAGGGAAGGTGTCATGCTGGAGTTCGCATGATTATCCCTCACCCTAGCCCCCGGAGTCTTGTCTTAGATCGAGAGGAGGAGATCTATGAGGTCTATGGCAGATGGACATCACTATTTGCCTGTGAAACTGATTGGGATTTTCAGTTTCTTCCTTTGTTTCCTCATAGATCCCATTCTGTGCTGGTGACCTGTGCCTTCTTCATTAGCTCATTTTGACTTGCTGTGGTTCCTCATTTTCACTTGCTGTGGTCACCTGAATGAGGGCCTTACGCCATTTTCTGTCTTCCAGTTCTGGGCCTATGGTCTACATGACACTTGTGGTCAGAATGCTTTGGTCAACAAGTTATGCTTCCAGTGGTTGACATCCATGCATAGTCTTCCTGCTGCAGTTTTCCTTCTTGGAGCCGATCCAGTGTTTGACCTACAATCCAGTATGTGGACCTTGGATGGAGAATCTGGAGTGGCCAGATTTGCATGGGATGGAGAATGTGAGTGGCCAGATTTGGATGGGTTGGAGAATCTGGGGTGGCCAGATTTTGGAGATCAGTTTTTACTACCTGGCATGGATCCAGTAACCTGGGATGTGCAGATATGGCACAGTCTTTGCTGCTAGTGGGACAGGCAGAGGGAATCTGTTATGATTTATACTGTGATGGGCATGGCGGATTCCAGGAGTGAGCCCTCTTAACACTGCGGTTCCTCATTAATTCTTTGCTTATGTGTCTTTTGAGGCCATACATGCCTTTCTTCAGAAGACACTTTGTACCAGCAGATCCCGTTCCAGTTATTTTTCCGATTCCAGATCTGCTTCCAGTTGCTGTTTCCAGTTCCAGTTCCAGTTCCAGTCCTTTTTTCAGACTTTTTTCAGTCTTCATCTTTAAGGCGGTTGTTCCTTTCATCTGCCTTGTTTGGTACCATTTGTGATAAGATTGTACTTTGATGGTACTTGAGGGTCTTTTCTCGAACATGAGTTGCAAGATGAGCCCAGTACCTGTTAGTTGGTCTTTTCTCTGGACTCCCAGGAGAAGACAGTAGTTGATTTTGAGTGTTGGGTTTTATTTTGTGTGATTTCTGTGTTTTTGAGTTTTGTGGTAGTGTGACAACTTCCTCCAAAGATAGGTCGTGTGTTATGTGTTCAGGCTGCACATGAGTCTTGCCCATGAACTCAGTTCCCAAGAGGGTTGACGACGCCTTTGTGGTCGAGGCTGGAGGGATAACTGGGTCATGTGGCCAGCTTGTGATTTGCATACCATTTCATTTGTCCTTAGACTCGATCGGATCCTTGCAGGGTCAATGATGCCATGTTTGCGGAGACTTGAGGCTTGTGGGGATGCTGGCAGTCACTTGAGACTGGCCTGTCTGGCAGAGCTTGTAGCTCTGTTCTTAGGGGGAGGAATGTAAGAGTATTTTCTGACGTCGTGTATAGTGTTACATCCAAGTGGACACGAACTTGGAGTTCAGCACTCAGTGTAAATGGCTGAGTCATTTGTACGGCCAAAGTGTAAATTATTCCCGGCCTGACTTGACTTTTGGGGACCTATGTGCGGAGTGCCCTTTCAATGGTCCTTTGTGTTGGGCCCTGGACGGTACCGGACAATACCTTGGAATCTATGTGTAATCTGACTTATGTCAGTTATAATATCAAGGAGACAACCAGCGCAGGCCAGAAATGGGGAGACTGATGTCATTCATAGTATATTTAGTTAGGGGTGTAAAGCATTAAATTAAATAACCATGCCTCCGTTGGGACCTTCTTGTACAGCATGACGCGGTGTAAAGCATATATCATATTAAGAGGAACATAACTCCGTTGGGAGTATATGTAGCACATATCCCAGAGAAGGGGCATATGGCTTTTAATACATTCTGCAGGAGGGTGGGCATTAATGTAAACGACACTTGCTCTAGGTGCATCAAGCTAGGGCACCTGCACCACCATCAGAATCCATTCATGAAGTCTCGAAGCTCAACGCAGCTAAGTGGGGCCCGTCATGGGGGGAAGATCGTCATGGCTATACCATTAATTAATTAAACGCGTGCTCCCGTTGGGGAGTCACGGAGCACCGAAGTGCTTTTAATCCCTGTGTGTGCACAACAGGAGAAAGGGCAGAGACCCCCAGTCTCCTTCGTGCCTAAGGCATGCCACAGCTGCATTCGGGCACGCTAGCTAAACGGACACGCTAACGATCCGGCAATCTGTGGGTGCAATAAGACCCATGTACGTGAGCAGGGCATAACAAGGAGCGTGGGCAAGTGATCTGATCATAGCCAGGACGTAGCATGGCTGTACGAGGACTAAGCTGAGGCTATGGCTGGTTGTGTACCGTGCGTGAGCGGTACGTGACTAGGTATGTTGGCAACGCTAGGCAAACATTCTAAGCATGGCTGCCATAGCGGCAGTGACTACCAATGGATACAAGCTAGGGCTATTAGGCAAGCTATTCTAGCCCACTGGGGGCGTCCACATCTTGCATGTGGTTGATCATCAGGTCCCCGCCCCTCCAGTACACCTTGGGCTTCTGGGGGTCCTGCTAATTGTGGCCGAGGTATGGCTATATACAAAGGCTAGGGCATGCATGGCTTCTCATTAGAGAGCTAGTGACTCTCTGTATATTAGGCAGGACTGAGCTAAATTCTTAAGGCATCATCCATGTGGGTCCCAGTATAGGCAGGGCGCGTGGCTAAATTCTTAATGCATCGTCCATGGGGGCCGTTATGGGCGCACATGCGCGTGGGCCCCCCCTTAGCTGGGTGTTGCCTGAAACTCTGGGTGGTGCAGGTGCCCTACTAGTGCACCTAGAGCAAGTGTTGTTTACATTCCCACCCTTGCAGGAAGTAGCTTAGAATGTATGATAGGCCATATGCCCCTTCTCTGGGCTATGTGCTACATATACTCCCAACGGAGTTATGTTACAATTCAATTCAATTCAATTCAATGCGCGTGGGCCACGTGGTAGGCTAAGCCTTACTACTAATCTACACATCATGTATACAATTTGGCCGTCCACCGTCGCCTGCCCCGGGGCACGCCCGGCGTGTCCACTGTCGTCAGTCCTAGTGTCTTCCCTGCCTGCGTTCATGAAAAACAACAAAAGACCTACGCGGGTATACTACTGACTGTGCCGACTGGATGGGTCTGCATGCGAGCTTGAACGATCAGGGGAAGGCCGGCTTGGCTTCACTCCGTTGCCCTTGAGGGGAGCGTGGGCCGGTCCGCATTCCTGCGCGCCCTCCCCATATGAGCCCTTTGTTCACGCTGGTTCCGGCCCTTTACGCCATCGCTCTCCGCCACCAGCTCTTTGCCCCGCAACCTCTCATCACGGCGGGTGCGTCCTGCGGCAGCTGCGGGCTTGCTCTGGATACTACTGGGGCGCACTACATCGCGTGCATGGGTGGCCAGCAGAACCAGAACTGGTTCCTCTATCTCCATACCGCTCTCCTCCGGGTGGTGTGTGCCATGGTTCGGTCGGACTTTCCCCACTCCACCATCAAGTGTGAGGACGCGGATGGGGCCGCCCTCTACTCACCCAACCACCGCCCCGACATTACCGTGCTTGACTACGACGGGCAGGGTTGCCACCTGCTCATCGATGTCTCCGTGGCTCGGCCGCTCTCCGGTCGTCACATCCTCCGGGCGGCTGTGGATGCCGGCGCTGCTGCCGCTGTGGCTGAGCGCGACAAGTTTGCCTCCTACGGCAATGTGGGGCCCCACCGGGTCATCCCCTTTGTCCTTGAGGAGTTCGGGGCCATGGGCCCCAAGACAGCGGAGTTTTTCCACGAGTGCTGCCAGCGCCGTGAAGACCGCCTCGACCTCGAGGGTCAGACCGCCCCGTGGTCTGCCCGCACGTGGTCCTCGTATTGCATGGCGGCAGCGCCTGTCACTCGCCCTCACTCGCACCGTGGCTGATGTGTTATTCCGCCGCACCCGGGCCGACTTTGTCGCGACCCATGCGGTCTAGATCCCTTCCAGGCCTGCATGGCGGTGGGCCGGCAGCGCTGTTGCTGCGTGTAGTTTTGTGATGTATAGTTAGTTGTACCTTGTGCAGCTGGCGTGATCCTTGGATGTCCGTGTCCGATTACTATTAATTTCTTCAGGGTTATTCTCCCAGTTATCGGGTTTTCCCTTATGTTGCATGCCCATCGGCACCTCCGTAATCTATCATTCTCAATGAATATATATAATTAATTAATTATAAATTAATTAGACTCGTGCTCCCGTTGGGGAGTCACGGAGCATTAACGTACCCAGATGGATGGATGCAAACAGTCCTACTACCGGTCTAATCTATCTACAACAGCTATCTACAACAGCTATCTACAACATCAAAAGCCAACTAGTCAAAGCTCTCTACCGGGTGACCCTAGGGGACCTGTCTGGCGTGCTTTCCGTATGTTTGCACACGCGGGTGCTTCCCCACGGGAGGGGGTTCGTTGTCCTCTATGACCTGGGCCCATGCACTTGGCCGGTTGTCCATCATCTTGTTCCAAATCACGGAGAGGCCTAGCCCCGGCCCCATGTCTGCGACTAGCTGTTCTTTGAAGGTGCGGGCCTTGCGGCGGCGAGCATCATGGGGCCCGGCCCACGTAAGGAGGTGCCGGCCAGGCTGAGCTGGGCGCAGTCCCGCGGGGGGGGCACGTGAGGTGTCTACCTGGTTGGTGCGAGCTAAGTGCCCTACTAGCTGTACATAGGCGCCGCTGCTTAATGGTGCTGGTGATCGATATATGGCATGCCGAGGTACAGGTCCTCATTGCGAACATGAGCAGCATATAGCCTTAGTACTCGGAAAATGGATCGCAGCATGTTGGTGACCGCGCCGTCTAGCTTTCGGGCCAGGTCGGCGGTGAGGGTCCACGTCTCAGCCCCGTACGTAAGAACAGGGAGGACGACTGAGGACCTTAAACAAGTCCTGTTTCTCGATCTTGCCCAGGGGCTTGCGCCACAGGGCCCGGCATTGGCGTAAAGCGTGCCAGGCGATCGAGGGAGATGCGGTGGTCCACATCAGCCTCGCAGCTGGGGAGGAGGCTGCCCAGCAGATTGACACGGTCCCGATACAGGACTCGAGAGCCGTCAAGGAGACTAGAGGGCGGGCGGTGGGTGAGTGAGCCCAATCGCCAGAGCCTCTGTCTTCTTGCTGACCTCAAGCCCTACTGCGCGGGCCTCGATTGCCAGGCAGTCAAGCCACGTCTGCACGTGCTCAGTGTCCTCGAAGAGGGTGGTGTCGCCTGTGCATAGATGATGTCCGCCAGCCGAATCTCCGTTTCCGCCCCGCCATGCTGTTAATCCACTCACGGTCCTAAATTTAGGACTTTGTCCTAATTTGTCCTAGAGGTCACTATAACCGAGGTACCGGGTAGGGGGGCTCACTATATGGTCCGAACCCCATGTGGACGGTACCCGATCTGTGGTACCGGCACATGGCACCCGGATTCCGTACCCGGGTACCGGACCGTAGATGCGCGGGAAAGTAGGTACCTCGACCAAAAATTAATATAACCGATTTTGGAGCGAAAAAGTGGGTGCGGGAATGATGTGAGGTGGATATGGCGACCTGACAATCGTGGCCGGCGTTTTCACGTGCGTTTATCATTTCGGGCGCCCAGTAGCAAAAACGAAAGGTTTTTAGTTATGCTTTAAGGCTGTGAAAATTTTCTGCGCAAGTTGTTATGTGTAGCGCTGTAGCACAGCGGCACAACACAAATGGGTCGCAGATCGCCTGCTCGCGGAGGGTCGATTTTGGCACAAACATGTTAGTGTATTAGCAATGGTGGTACGAATCAATCCAGGAAAATTTTGTGCATGGACGATTTGGATTATACAGTCTGGAGTTTAGGAACGGAGTATTAGACATGGGAGCGCCTGGGCCGTGATATTCTTGCCCGATTTCCATTGTCGACCATGTTTTTTTAGGGACGTTCAGGCTGGGCAAGGAGCGCACCTTATAGGTCTTCACTTTCGTTATTTCTTGGACCTAGAACGCAGCACGTGGTTTATATCATTTTCGAACCGGTTGGCCAGCTTTGGTGCGCTCTGCTCTCGGAAAGCTGACCTGACTGCGGATTTCAGCGACTTTTTTGCAACCATCTGGAAGTGGCGACGTAAGTAGCAGGTACGTGCCGGGGTGTCGATCCTAGATCATGAGTGTAACTGGTAACGCTGTCGTGGTGTTTTGAGTCAGCCAGCTATGCCTAAAAAGAGGGGACGCTCTCTGTGCACATAACTGTCACACATAGTTGGTTTACGTCATACAATTTTTTACGTCTCTATCTTCGTCGTCCGCTGCAGCTAAAACACGCATGCGTAAGAGCAGTTTTACTCATGTGTTAGTTATAAACCATGGTCCTATGGCCTGCATGGTCGTTCAGGGTGTTCTCAGACAGTATATACAGTATGGTTTACGTGTTACATGCACCCTGAATTCGCTCACAAAGCGTTGCATGTTAGCACAACGTTCTTTTGTAACTTCATTGGGCTGCATTAATGGGTTAGTTGCAATGCAAATGCAATATTTTTTCATCGCTGGGTGGTGGCCAGCATGTGGACCCTTGATGTCAAAGAAGGTTTGGCATATGCTTAGAGAAAGTTTACCGTAAGGGGTGGGCCATGTTCAAGCCGGGCAACCTCAGCAACCATGCAACAGTATATTGGATCATCTGCACCATCTGTGACAGCGTTAGGCACGCGTATACATACAGGCAGCCACAGCAGGGTATGGCCTTGTTATACGCTGCCCCGCCATCCCAAGGCCTCGTAGGGTCCCATAGGGCCCCTAGCGTTTGTAAGATGCTCAAGGGACCGTGTGGATAGCATGGTAATGCGTTGATATACTAATTGGTCCTATTGGTCCTAAATTCACCATTTTGCCAATTTTCCCGTTCGAGGTGTGGTATGGGAGTTATTATAAATAGTGACGGAACCTTTTTGCCACTTGGCAATCAGGTCCGTCACTATTTATCCGGCGAAAACCACTCGCCGGCATCTATTCCGCGTTAAGTTCACGTGAACGTGGCGCGGAATTGATGCCGGCGAGTGGTTTTCGCCGGATAAATAGTGACGGACCTGATTGCCAAGTGGCAAAAAGGTTCCGTCACTATTTATAATAACTAAAACGTCGTAGTGTGGGGGCCGATATCTATCGTACCGCTGATGCCTACTGCAGTACCGAATCTCGCCTTAACGATATTCCAACCGGGCATATTTTCCCTACTGGCACTTTCGTTTGGCCTTCTGGTATCAATTCCTTCCGGTATTCGGAAATACCCGTGTCACCACAGGGATTCGAACCCCCGACTTACGAGGTCTTAGTTATTATAAATAGTGACGGAACCTTTTTGCCACTTGGCAATCAGGTCCGTCACTATTTATCCGGCGAAAACCACTCGCCGGCATCTATTCCGCGTTAAGTTCACGTGAACGTGGCGCGGAATTGATGCCGGCGAGTGGTTTTCGCCGGATAAATAGTGACGGACCTAATTGCCAAGTGGCAAAAAGGTTCCGTCACTATTTATAATAACTAAGACCTCGTAAGTCGGGGGTTCGAATCCCTGTGGTGACACGGGTATTTCCGAATACCGGAAGGAATTGATACCAGAAGGCCAAACGAAAGTGCCAGAAGGGAAAATATGCCCGGTTGGAATATCGTTAAGGCGAGATTCGGTACTGCAGTAGGCATCAGCGGTACGATAGATATCGGCCCCCACACTACGACGTTTTAGTTATTATAAATAGTGACGGAACCTTTTTGCCACTTGGCAATTAGGTCCGTCACTATTTATCCGGCGAAAACCACTCGCCGGCATCAATTCCGCGCCACGTTCACGTGAACTTAACGCGGAATAGATGCCGGCGAGTGGTTTTCGCCGGATAAATAGTGACGGACCTAATTGCCAAGTGGCAAAAAGGTTCCGTCACTATTTATAATAACTATGGGGGCAGACTGTGCCCATTTAGGTGGTAAATGTTGTCTTTTTAACCCAGGTTTTTGATAGAAATTCAAAAGGTGTATTATCTGCCATGGGCACCAATGCCAAGGTCAAATGTTCATGTTTGCATGCATATTTGATACGTCAAACTGGTCCTAAATTTAGGACTTTTTCTGGGAAAATTAACAATGCCAGCTAGAAACAGTTGTCAACCTGCACCCCTGGTTCCCTACCCACGATGCGGGCAAATCGCTTGCGCGCCTGAATCATTACTTACGTATTAATTGGACCATAATAATGAACAGGTAGGGCGACAGCACGCGGCCCTGCCACACACCCTTCTGTAAAGGGCATGGTGGCGTGGTCCCGTAGGAAGTGCGCACCGAAGTGGTGGACCCTTCATACAGGTTGCGGATGACAGCAATAAGGGGGCGGGGGATCCGGAACAGAGCGAGGATGTCCCACAGCGCAGGCCAGAAGAAAACCGAATCGAAGGCTTTGATGCATGAAGTCCACCAGCACGAGCCTCGTGCTGGTGGACTTCATCAAAGCCTTCGTGCCCAAAACCTCGGACTCAGGTGCAGAGGGGACTCACCAGGCTGATCAAGGCGTTGCAGTTCTTCCACAAGGCGGCGAGTAGCGAAGAGCGCCTGTACTGTGTTGCGACCTGAACGGAAGCCGTGCTGAGTCTCGCTGAGGTGGCCGTCCAGGGCCGTGCGCAGGCCCGGTTCTGGATGAGCCGCATGAGAAGCTTGAGGGCCGGGGCACTTTGGATGCACACCCCTCTGTAAGTTACCGCGGGGGTCGGCTGGCGACCCCTTGTTCTTGTACAGCATCGTGCGAAAACTGTGTTGCCAGGCCGCTGGGGGCGGTTGCGACGCCAGCAGAATGCGGTTGCAGATAATAATCCCGGAAGAGCAGCATATGACACCAGTGTCCTCAAACTCGGCTGCAAGTTTCACAACCGCGGCCGGAATCTCGTCGGAGCCGCCGGTGGCGGCGGCGTATCATATCAAAGAGACAACCAGCGCAGGCCAGAAATCGGGAGAATCCGGACCATGGTAGCTCGAGCCTGCCGTTATCTTTTCCGCGTTTTCGAGTCGTTCAGGATGATGAAGATGAATGGTGATGGAAATGTGTATCCTTGTGCATTGAAATTATGGCTGGCTTAATTACGTGTGGAGCGACTAGATGACCTAGACGGTGGGGCCGGAAACAGCATGCTTGATCAGGGCGTGTGTTTCTAGCCTAACTGGCCGGGAGTGTCTAGTGGTGAGCACCATTGCTGCGATCGCTCTCCCACCATTTACGAGGAAATACCCGCAAATGGAAAACCACTGAAAAGGTCTAGCTAGTCAGTCATCACGTTAGCCATGCCATGATTCCAAACGTCCAAGAACTGCACACGGTGCAAAGGCAAAAAGCCGGAGGACAGCACTTTCAAATGTGCGGCGGGAACCAAAAGCCCGCGGATGCCAGAAAACATCGTGTTGCGGCAGCGACGCGACGATGTGGACAACGAATCCAGTGCCAAGCTCGGAACGGCCGCAAAGGAGATCTGGCATCACAGGGTTCAGATGTGCGGAGATACTATGCGTATCATATATATAGAGACTGCCCAGGGACGTGCGTGGCTGTTCTCGCTTTCCTTGCGGAGTGTGGGCTCGGCGTACCTTCGTGCTCTTCCCATGGCCCCCCCATTCGCCTTGGCTCCCAGCCACTACTCGGTGGCGCTCCGGCACCAGCTATTTGCCCCGCAGCCTCTTGTTCCGGCCGGGCGGCCTTGTGGTAGCTGTGGGCAGCCGCTGGATCCCACGGGGACTCACTACCTTGCCTGCATGGGGGGCCAACAGAATCAGAATTGGTATTTGTATTTGCACACTGTCCTCCTGACGGTGGTGCTCGCCATGATTCGGTCGGTTTTCCCCCACGCGAACATCCGGTCCGAGGATGCGGATGGCGCTGCCTTCTATTCCCCCAACCACCGGCCTGACATCGTGGTGCTGGACTTTGAGGGGGGTGGCCGGCATCTGCTTATTGACGTTTCGGTGGCGCGGCCCTTGGCTCTTAGCCACGTGGCTGGGGCCTCCCTCACGGCAGGTTACACGGCGGACCGGGCGGAGCGGGCCAAGCTCCTGGCCTACGGCGACGTCGGGCACCATCGTGTGGTGCCCTTTGTCCTGGAGGAGTTTGGGGCCATGGGGCCCCTGACCTCCGCCTTCTTCAAGGAGTGTTGCCGGCTCCGGGAGGACCGGCTGGACCTGGAGGGCCAGCGGGCCCCATGGTCGGCGCGGACCTGGACGTCATATTGGCGTCAGCGCTTGTCGGTGGCGCTGACTCGGGCCATGGCTGACATCATGCTCCGCCGTACGCGGGCTGATTTTGCGGTGCAGCAGGGCTATTAGGTTCCTCCGTTAGGCGTTTCCATTGGTCTTATCGTAGTATAGAGCTTTGACATGGCTCTGTATATAGGTTTATAGCTGGGCGTTTGCTTTGGTTTGAGTGATTTCACTCTGCTGTAAGTAATTATATTTTTAAAATATATATAGAGACTCACCTCCGTAATCTATCATATTCTCAATGAATATATATATAGAGTTAGGGTTGTCACCTTCCGTCAATTGATAGAGAGAACCTTACCCGGTTCGTTTGTGTTCGGATTGATGAGACCTGTAGGATTGCGCCGTTGGACTCCTCTGTGTCGAAGGAGCCATTCTGTGAGACATAAGCTTTGCCTGTTTGTCACCATTGCCACCATGAAGCGGATACCCCCCAACTGAATAATGTGAAGTTATTTCTAATAACCACACATCCCGGCTCACTTCAGGCCCTGTTATCGGACAGCCATATCCATTAGACAGGAAAGTCCTGTGTCCGTACGAACAAGCAGAGAGACTCCCGACCAAAAGGGCACCATAGCTCATCTACCGCCCGGCGTAGCGCGTACGTTGGATCGCCATGCGTCGAGGCATAGTTGTCTCACTTTGTACATTCTGCTAGGAGAGCCAGGTACAGACTGAAGAGAACCGACCACACTCTGACAGTCAAGAATCCTGGAGAACACTGAATTCAATGGAGTTTAGTGGAGCAGAGGCCACCATTTTATCAGGCGGAGCCAATTTTCGGAAGAACCGTTAGGTTCGCCAGAATTGGCTAAGCTTATAAGGCTGTACATGAGAGAAAATACATAGGAATAGGGGATAAAATCCGTGAATCCATCCATCCATCCACCGAATTTGTCACGAATTTGAGTTGCAATGAGCATCAGCGTACTGATGATAAGGGTAAGGTTTCTTCCGAAAATTGGCTCCGTCGTAGAGTTTTTTTTCGGGGAAATGGGTAATAATATTTTTATTAGCCAATTTTGGACCAAAGAGGTGAGAGGGGAAATGAGTATCAGCGAATCCTAAAGGAAGGTGGTCACACACGGGTGTGAAGGTGACAGGTGAAGGGCTAATAGGGCGCGTTATGTGACCAGGGAAGCCAGTGGACCTGAGTCATGTCGCCGTGGGGCATAATGGTGAATACCTGGTTACGGCCCAGTAGATCATGAAAAAGCTGGAGCGGGCTGGGTTTGTCGTTGTTGGGCCCTGGGTCCCACACCCTGTGTTGTTCCTAAGCCAACAGCTAGTATCGTCGCATAGCCGCATTCCATAGGTATATAAAGCGCCGCGGACTACGCCGCCGCGGGTATACTCCTCGCGGACCTTAAAAGACTGTCTCGTTGCGTATGGTCCAGATCGCGTATAGCATAGTAGTGCGCAACCATATCCATTCTGCTTGGGAATCTGAAAGCTCGCCCCCTGGTGTGCCAGCAATTATTACCGAAAATGATGGTACGCACGCTAATTGGGAGGTTGGGTGGCGATGCCGTCCATGCTGCCCAGATGTTAATGAGCCACTTCCAAACCCCTGGGAGATTACAGAAAAGGAACCGGTGCTCAATGGATTCGCTAGGGTGCGTGCACAGGCATGATGCATCATGACCAAATCGCTCGTGGAGCGTAGCGCAGACCCCTATCGCCCTATGCATCAGAAGATGTTGTACATCAGTGGCCTTGCGGTCCACGAGAGGGTGGTTTACCGCCAGGGTAATCAGCTTGACCCAAGTGTAGCCCGGCCATTGTATTCCCCATCGGCCGGCTCGGCCAGGATGGGGTTGATGGTACGTATGTAACAAGATATCATAACCCCAATCTGCGGTGTTACTACTCAAAGATACATTTGCTGGTTCTGATGTCCCCCTTGGTTAAGACCCATCCAAATTCAACCGGGTCCAGATGTAGTAAATCGAGCCGTGTGTTGCCCACGTGTAGCCATGTAATGCTCCCAACCGGGGATAATGGGTCCGGCCGGATCATGCAAGATCGTGGCACAGACCATGGGACTACACGTATGCGGTGACATTGGGAAGATGGCGTGTACGCATATAAGGTGGATAGTTGATACAGACACCCATGGTGGCCAGGAATAGCTTCCAGCAGTTGTAGTTGGAGCCCATCATGTGGCAGAACCGTCACGACTAAACCTTTGCACGCTGGCGTGACGCCGTCGGCGTAGAAGCTAACCCAGTCGCCGGTTATAATTGGCTTGCGTGGGGCAGTCATCAATGCATGCCACGCCGCTGGTATCGCACTTATAAGGGTTTGCCACGCCTGCAGGGAGGGCATAGAGTTAACGCCAAGCGCATTGGCGTGATCCTGATTCGGCATTTCTCTGCGATTCCAGCGGCACCGGAACGAGTTCATTCCGACAAGTATCAAGAAAGTTATGGCGTTCCGACTTCCCGGTCGATCGCGCGCGAGCGCGAGCCGGCTGTTCTTCTAAGTCGGACGTGAATATTTGCCGACGACATATGGGGTCGACAGTAATTCCTGGGCTGACAGGAATTAGGTGCTGAACCTACGACGGTATTGGGTTAATACGTCGTACGCAGGAAATAGGAACCTTAACCTGTGGTCTGGTGGTACCGCAGGCCTAGTCCTGGACTTCTAGGTGCAGATGCAATAATCACTGTGGTGACTGTACTCTGTGGTCACTGTGCCTGTATGGCAGACCTACTGTATAGGAACTGGGCGCTGTACAGGTAGTGAATACTGTACCGGGGGTGTTATTACTGAGCAGGCCTCTTAGGCTGCTCAGGACTAGCAAGCACAGTGCGCAAGTATATAAACAATAGGCCAGTGCCAATTGGGCATCTCTTGCGAGCCCGCCTCACGTGTTTTGCCTTGACTTGGCAAGCGCGTGTACAAGCCTCAAGTGTGTGAGCGCTGTAACATTATCCAATTTTAACAAAGCTCCGTTTCCAACCATATTCACACATTGCTGCATTGCAACCATATCCTTCACATTGCGTTTGCTAAGAACGTTAACTCAAATTACAACCAGTCTCAGCGGAACGGCCAGGAGGGTCGTTGCTGGTTGCGGTGTGCAGCGTTGACGACGCGAGGAGCTCGTCCGGTGGTGAATGGTGCAGGAAGAACAACGGCAGCAGGATTTCCGGTTTCGGCAGTCTGCTGGGGGTTCGATTTCGCCTGAATTGCGTCGTGTCGTTCGAGATCTATCTTTATTGCTTGCAGATCGTCCGCCTGTTAATCGCAGCTTCGTGCAATTCGTCGACGACCAGGTCGAAGATTGGGAGCGAATTCTGCGGCACGTCCAAACCATCGTCATTCCGGAGCACCGGAGCATCGACGACCTCGAGCAAGAGCTTCACGGTTTGGTCGGCATCCAGACGGTGATTACAGCAGTAGCTGAGCGGGTGCGGACGGAGTTGGCGGCGAGGCGAGGAGAGGCTGCGGAGGCAGCTGGCGCAGTGCGACACGAGTTCGTGCCGGCAGCAGCGGTGCGGGTGTACCACGTACTTTCGCAGGCGTAATCGGCGACGAGGGTGTTGCAGCGGGACCAGTTAGGCGTGAACGACGCGGAGCGGAGCATTACAGGCGGCTTGCAGAGGTCGGGGCGACAGCGGAAGCCATCACCGGAGGACAGCGCGCGGCAAGAGTCGGCAGGTTTCCGGAGCGAGCAAGGGTTCCTTTTCAGGAACTGCCCCAACCCCTTCGCGTTCGTGTGACGCGTTGGGAAGAGTTTGCCCCTCTTGGTTACGATAGTGACCTTGAGGTGGGAGCAGGGGGCGTCGCTGGGCTAGGCGACGAGGCACTTGGCGACCACGAGGTGCCAAGATACAATCCGCGGGGTGCCAACGACGGGTTGTCACCTGTCTACTATACCAACGGTGACGATTCTGTCATCGCGGGCCGACAGCGGGTCGACGACGGCGCAGCGGGTAGCAGGGTGCCAGAGCTGATTGTGGTGAGCGACAGCGACAGCGACAGCGACAAGGAGAACCAGGACGCGCCTGGGGCCAACCGTGGTGGTCTTGCCTGAGTGGTAACACTTGGCACTTTCCTTTCTTGTTCAGTAGCTTATATTGCTTTAATTGCTGCTTGGCCACTTGGCTGGCTGTAGCAGATCTGAACAGAGGCCATCATGGATGAGGGAGCTATTGACCAACAAGCGCTTTATGGGCTTTGCGCGGCGCGGCGCTGGGCTGGATGGACGAGATGGACGCGATGGACGCGGTGGACGCGATGGACGCGGGGACGGCCAGGCGCTGGGAGACCAGGCTGCGGTGCCAGATGATCAGAGCCAAGGATCGCAGGGCGGTCAGAACGCGCCAGCCGCAGATCAAGCGGCGCCTAAGCGACCGACCGTGGCTGAGGGGTACGCGGTGCTAGGCCAGTTTCAGTCCATCAAGGACAATTGGCAGCCCCGGGACGCTGAGAGGATGTTAGAGGACATGAACTTGTACACGGAGATATACACCGGTGACAAGCTTCGCATCCTGGCGTCTAGTGCCTACATAAGGCAGTCGGCGAGGCGGCTGTTCAAGTTTGTTCGGGAGCGACACGCGGCGGGGGACACCTGGGCGGCGTTTATGACGCGACTCAGGGTGTTCCTGAGTGACAAGAGGACCATAGATGGGTCCCACCTGAAGCAAGAATACCTGGACTACAAGCCCATCAAGGGGCAGCTAGTGGTCCACGCCTTTGAAGACTTCGTCAAGCTGAGGGAGGACGCCATGGCCAAGGGCTTCTTCGTCGCAGATCGGATGGCCATGGGCGACTTTCTCAAGTCGCTGCAGCTGGATCCGGTCACCATGGATAATGTGACCATCCACATGCGACAGGTCCATGGCTGGGCAGCCATGACGGACCAGTTGTATGAGTGTTTCAGCGGCAAGTACGTGGGTGGTAAGCGCCCTCGTCAGGTGACGAGGAGGCCGCTGAACCCACGGTTAAGTCCATGAGGGGATCGGGCCACGGGGGCCCAGCGCCCTCGAGAGGGCCTGAGACCTCTTCAAGGGGTCGAGGAAGGTCCAGGAGGGGGCGTGACAGAAGGGCTGGACGGGGGACCCCGCCGAAGTCGGGACATCCACAGTCCCAGTTTGACTTCAAGAGGGTGGGTGGTCCTCCCAAGGCTGGGCCCAGCAGTGGGACCTCACGGGACATCAGTCAGGTGGAATGTTATTTCTGCCAGGGGAAGGGTCACTTCAGGAATGAGTGTCCCTCGTACCTGAGGCAGGAAGGTCAGAGCAAGCCAGCTCAGGGTGGCAGCAAGGACAAGGCTGGTCCATCCCAGGATAAGGGCAAGGGCAAGGCTGCTGATCATTGACTTGAGCCTGCACACATCCCTGAACCCTGGAGGGTGCCCCCAGGGGTGTGTAATGTAGCTGCTAGTGACGGCAGTGAGGGGCAGCCCCATGCTCTAGTGAAAGAGCCTATTGGACACGATGGGGCAAGCTTGGTTACCACAGAGAGTATGCCAGCTGTAGCTGCAGTGGTTACTCGCCAACGTGCCCGCCATGGCGGTGCTGAGCCTGAGGTAGGACCTGGTGATGTGGACCCAGGTGGATCTCAGAAGCATTCTGACCGTGCAGGACTGGCACAGGATGGTCAGGATGAGGATAGGGCTGGAGACAGTCTGACAGGCACGACCCTGGTGCCTCCTGTACATAAGGGATCTGTACATACCTTGAGTGCTAATAATGACAATAAAAGGTTTTCTCTCTTGTATGACATTGCCTCAAGGTTGCATACCATGTTTGGCCATGCAGCTCAGTCTTTGCAAGTTGCTAGACGGCTGGGAGGAAGTGAGTTGTACTCCATCTGCCAACAGGTTGCTCAAGCTTGCAAGTGCAGGCTAGTTGCTAGAAAGCCCAAGCAGTCTCATGCCAGGACTCCTATTTTGCAGCCAGGCCATGTGCAGGTAGATATTCAGAGAATCAGGGGTTTGAAGCTGCTGGTGGCAGTGGACAGATATACCAAGTACAAGACCCTAGAGATCCTGCCTGACATGGAGAAGCCTACATTGATTGCTGCTCTGAAGTTGACAAGGAGCAGGTACCCTGGGTTGGAGTTGTTGCAGTGTGACATTCAGTTTGAGTGCTGTGAGAACCTGCCAGAGTTTCCAGAGTTGCTGATTACACCCAGGGAGAGCCACGGCCAGCAAGGGGTGGTGGAGAGAGCCATCCAAGAGATCAAGACTGTGCTGCTGGTGGAGAGGATTCCAAGGACGTCATCTGCCATTGTGACATCTGCATGGCTACGTTCTGTGGAGGATAGGCTGAACCTGAGGACTCCCATGTTCTTTGGTGACATTGCCATCAATCCTCTTATGCTGCATACCAGGATGCTGCCAGCTGATGCTGAGCAGGCATGGAAGGAGAAGCTAGAGGCCAAGTTCCTCAAGCTGAGGCAGAAAGACAAGGGCTGGAGTGTCCTAGAACCTAACGTTGGACAACAGGTTGTTGTGTGGAAGGAACCAAGCTTTCCAGGGAAACGTGGCAGCTGGCATGATGGGGTGGTGACCCGAGTAGAAGCCGCTGGCCATAAGTGCTGGGTGGCCATTGATGGCTCCCAAGCAGTGCACCGTCTGTCCTGGTCAAAGATCCGTCCCCGGGGAGGTAATCAAGGAGACCTCTTCCAGGTGCCCGCTGGTGTACAAGGCGGGGGTGACGTGGAGCTTCCTGATCAGGGTGCTACAGCTGTATCGAGCCCTCAGGGTGACCCTGGCCCGGCCCCTGGGGTACCTTCACATACGGTGGTTGGGCAAGCAGGCGGACAGGCTGCACCTCCGGAACGGCCCGACACCAGGCCTAGGGGTGTGCGTCTATCAGATATTGTACAGGCTTTGCAAAGAGCCAAGAAGGAGCCTAAGGTGTCCAAGCTTGTCCAGTTGGATGAACCTGAGGTAGCTGCCATGGAGATAGATACCAATGCACAGGTTTCTGTCATGGGACCTCAGCATACAGGAGAACTGCTGGTCGGAGAACCAAGTTGCCCCTGGGTGTCTGATTTCAGTGGTAGGACGCATCTAAGGGTGTTGGGAGAGGTTACTGCCCCTGTCATGGGTGTGGATGTGACCTTCCTTGTCCTAGAGGACTATGATGGCCCTGTGATTTTGGGTCAGAATTTTCTGGGCAATCCTGGGATTTCTATCAGAGCTACAGCTCTGAGAAGAGATGGCTGGGGGATGATTCCCCTAGAAAATTTCAGGACAACATTTCCAGTCAGGTGCAGGGCCAAGCCGGTCAAGGGTGTAAAATGGGATGAAGGGGAGGTGCCCCCAGCGGCCAGTTTGGTGATTCCAGCTGTGTTGCACCCCAGCAGTATTGGCATAACTCACAGGAGCCTTGCTGCACACTCTCCTTTGACATATGACCAGCTGGTCCAAGAGATGAGCTCGCCTACTTTGTTTGAGGCTTGGAAGCTCGCCTTCTCCAAGGCATTGGAGGAGTGGTTGCAGTTTGAGTGTGCTGCACCAACAGACAGACGTCCCCCAGCATCAAGGAAGCTTGCTTTGAGATTTGTGCTGAAGAGGAAGGTTGTGGATGAGGTATCAGTGCCCCATGTCAGGCCTGTCCTGAATGAGTATCACGGCACGGGGAGTCTGCCAGGAGAGGAGCTATACACGCCAGGGATGCTACACGACACATGGAGAATTTTGCTATGTCTCTACGTGGGGTTGCTGAACAGGGGAGCAGCTATGTCATCAGTGCTGCTGGACTTCAAGAGGGCATTTTTAAAATCTGATCCAGAAGTGGCCAGGAGGGTGTGGAAGCAGGATGAGCCTTACTGTGTTGAGGTGCCTGCCATCTGGAAGCTGGAGCTGCATCAACAATTCCTGGTTATTCTGAAGGGCCTGGAAGGACTCAGGTCGAGCCCAATCATCTGGAGACTCACGCTGCAGGAAGCTCTGATCAGTGAGTGTGGCTTGAGAGTGTCTTCAGTTGATCCCTGTTTGCTGCTGGCCCAATGGGAGGGTCTGCCAGTGTATGCTAGTTTGCATGGAGATGATCTGCATTTGCTAGCCCCCACGACCTGGCTGAAGAAGTTTATTCCTGTCATCAGTGGCAAGTTTTCACTGGGCAAGGAGCTGTGGCAGGAGCCCAACAAGCCTGTAGTGTTCTGTGGAATGCAGGCTACCCTGTTCAGGAGGGACGGGGAGTGGAGTATCAGGCTTCAGGCTGGAGGAGATTATAAACAGACCATTGTGAAGGCCTTGCCAGAGAAGATCACCCAGGCTGCAGGACCTGAGTTGAGAGGCATGTGGGCCTGGTTTGCCAGCATCTGTGGTCCGTCTTTGATGGTCCATAGCAGAATGCCTGATGAGGTGCTTGAGGATGAGAAGCCTCGAGTCATAGCCCGGTTGGTGGAGAGTACCCCTGATCTGATTTTGTCTGGGATTGACTTTGCCCAGCCTATCACCTTGGAGATCTTTGTTGACAGTTCCATGGATGCTCGCCAGGTTACCAAGGTCAGGGGGAGATCTGCTGCTCTGTTTGCTTTTTATCAGAGCAGGGCAAGTTTGTTCAGCTGGTACAGCAGACTGCAGAAGAGGGTCTGTATCAGTTCAGATGTGGCAGAATGCAGGGCCATATGCGAGGGGATCCAGTCCAGCCTGTACATAAAGGAGTTAATGCTGGAGCTGGCTTCAGTTACCCCTTGGACCTGACCTTGGCAGATGGAGACGTTGTTGCTAACAGAGCAGCATGGGTATGGTCCAGTTTGTTCACAAGCAGCTGGCCAGAAAGCCGGGACCTGGATTATTTGCTGCTGAAGAGTTGGCCAGTTGGTTGACTTAAAGCATATCCCTGGCGAGGAGAACCCTGCTGGATGCATTGAAAAGCTGCCACACCAAGGCCCAGCCCAGTACAATGTACTGAGGAGCTC
>RPFO01000082.1:5044313-5134971 GCA_009746045.1 Mesostigma viride | reverse complement strand
TGAGGGGGGGAGAGGGGAGAGGGGGGAGAGGGGGGGAGAGGGGGGGAGAGGGGGGAGAGGGGAGAGGGGAGAGGGGGGAGAGGGGGAGAGGGGGGGAGAGGGGGAGAGGGGAGAGGGGGGGAGCGGGGGAGAGCGGGAGAGAGCGGGGGGAGAGAGGGGGAGAGCGGGGGAGAGCGGGAGAGGGGGGGAGGGGGGGAGAGGGGAGAGAGGGGGAGAGGGGGGAGAGGGGGGAGAGGGGGGGAGAGGGGGGGAGAGGGGGGAGAGGGGGGAGAGGGGGGAGAGGGGGGAGAGGGGGGAGAGGGGGGGAGAGGGGGGAGAGGGGGGAGAGGGGGCAGAGGGGGGAGAGGGGGAGAGGGGGGAGAGGGGGGAGAGGGGGGAGAGGGGGGAGAGGGGGGAGAGGGGGGAGAGGGGGGAGAGGGGGGAGAGCGGGGAGAGGGGTGGAGAGGGGGGGGGGGGGGGGAGAGAAGGGAAGAGTGGGGAAGAGAGGGGGAGAGAGGGCAGAACATTCATGGCAATGAGAGAAGAGGGCAGTCCCTGCCCCCTTCTTGCTGTGCATCAATCAGGGATGAAAGGTACCTACTCAAAATCTTTGTACCTGGTGACCTTCCCAGCTTTCCGAACGGAGGTGCGTGAGTGGATGGATGAATAGGGGAAGATAGGGGGAGAGGGGGGGCACGTAGGGGGAAGTAGGCGGGTATTGTGACATGGTGAAGCATGGCAACAACCATCGGCTGCGTCACCATGTGCACTTGTGTGGTCTGCCATGAGCCTCTATCCAGAAATCTATGGGTTTTCCCCTTCATTCGGCATGATTGTTGCCTATTCATCCTCTCAAGTTTCTTTGGTGGGTTCGCCCATCGTTCCGCGGGGGCGGTACGGGCATGCGCCCTTACCTCTGCCCTTGTTTGTATCTTTGTACTGTACCCTTTTTGTGTTTTGCTCGACCCGTTCTCGGCCATTGCCCTTTGCCAGAACGTGCTGTGGACGGTTCTCCTCTCTCACCATCTGAGTTTTCCCGTGACTCGCTTGCGATCGCTTCTGCTGTCACTCATCTGCCTCCATTCGCCACCTAGAGTACCGGGTCGCCGTGCCATGGGCCAGGAGTTGCTCTCCGCGTGTCTTTCATGCAGCTTCTCCTACCGCGCCTTAGCTGTCATGTTTGCCGCCCCTCGCTTGCCTGCCCACTGTTCCGGGCCATGCCCTTCGCTGCCAGGCGGTGCTGTGCGCGGGGCTGTACCCCAACATCGTGCGCGTGGAGAACGGGGCGGGCGTGGACAAGCCGGCCAAGTGCCTCATCATGGACAAGGAGTCCGGCACGCAGAGCACGGTACAAGGCGTATGCATAGCGCATGTGTGTGTGGTATAGGAGACCGGCATGCAGAGCGCAGTAAGTTTGCGTGGGTGTGCCTTGTGCATGACGATGACACTGCAAATAGAGTGTAATTATGAGACCGCGATGTAAGAAGGTGTGGGTGTGCCTTGTGCATGACGAGAACACTGTAAACTGACTGTGGAACGTGCATGTGTGCATGGTAAACACTCACTGGCACATAGAGCGCAGTCAATAGGTGGACATAGGGCGGGAGCTTGGTACATAGGATAACTGGATATAGATTTGCATAGGATCAATTCTCCTGCATGGATGAGTCGTGAGAGTGAGTGTTTTTCGTTAGTTGCAAAGTTTCGGAAATGATTGGCCATTCTTATTCGTCTCTACGTGCACTAGACAGATTCGGATGGAGGCGACTGAATTGTCTTGGATGCCATCAACTTTGATTTTCTATCTCCTTTTGATTTTCTATCTGCTTGGCATCCACCCTCTGGTTCGCCACCTGTGCTACAAGCCTTGCAAGGACATACCATGGGCCGGGCGTTGAATAGCAGGCTTGTGCGCTGCTTGCTGAAGAGGTCCGCTTTCAGACCTAATTGAGTTCACTTGTAAGCACGGAAGAACACGCCAACCAGGTGGTGCCATTTCATCGACGAACATCTCACCCTGCTCCCTGCCGTTCAAGCCACCCCTTTATCGACCCCCCTTGAACCAGCTTAACCTCTCAAGCCCTACTTTGTGTGCATCTGGCGGCTGCACCTGCTTGACTGCCTCGCTGCCGCCCCACCCCACCAGGTGTTCGTCCACCCGTGCTCCGTCAACTTCAACGTCAACACGTTCCCGAGCCAGTGGCTCATCTACCACGAGAAGGTGATTGGGTGGCTCATTGTTTTGTCTGTTTCCACGGGATCTGTTTCCTGTGCTTGTCTATCTTGAGCTTGTCTATCATGAGCTTGTCTATCATGTGCTTGTCTATCATGTGCTTGTCTATCATGTGCTTGTCTATCATGTGCTTGTCTATCATGTGCTTGTCTATCCTTTCCTTGTCTATGATTCTAGTGGGGTGGCATGCATAGCCCGCATGCCTACCATGGATGCATGCCCTCGGTTGCATGTTCTCAACCTAATATGGCCGGTCAGGTTGGAAGGTGAGCGGGCGTGCGGGCAGGCAGGCAGGCAGGCAGGCAGACGCTTTTGCCATCTCTCAGCCAGCTGTTCCTCTGATTTGGATGGCCAGAAGTGTCTACTGGGTTAACGGTGACAACATGAAGAACGGTCGATGCGGAGGTCTGTCCAAGGACAGGTGACTGTAAGTGTGGCCTTTATACTCCTTGGGGACTCTTATAATGGCGTAAACAACCTCTATTTTGTGGCCCTTTCTTTGGAATGGTAAGGGAAGCGAATGTTAGTATCTTGATGCTGACTTCCTTTTTAACAATCCCTGAACCATGTCGACCTTGGGCGGGCCGGTCTTCATGCAGGTGAAGACGACGCAGATCTTTTTGCGCGACTGCACGATGGTCACCCCCTACCCTCTCCTGCTATTTGGGGGCAGCATTACCACGGCGACGACCGCAGGAACCGTGAGCATTGACGGCTGGATGCACTTCCGTACAAACCCCAAGGTGGCGGTCCTGTTCAAGGAGGTGGGTGTGGTCTCATTCTCGTGTTGTCTTGAATTTTTCTTAAGACGGCGGGTGTTGTTCTTATGTTTTTAAGGAGGCAGGCGTCGTTTCTATGATTTTTTAAGGGGTGATGTTCAAGGATGATAAGTGTCGCCATTTTGACTCGTTACCTTCAACAGACTCACACAACGCCATTTTCCTTCTCCCCCAACATAAGTGAGTAAGTACTTGCGTGTCATGCGCATGGGCATGCCACTGAGTACTATGCTTATCTCATTAGAAAATAATTACACGAAAGTTACAAATATGGTCTGCATCATGCCCCAACCATATTGTCACTAGAGGGGGATGTAATCCTCATCTGAGCTGTCCTCTACTGTCATGGCAGACGAGGCGGTAGTGTAGCGGCTGTCCTCAGGGCAATAACCTCCACCTGCGGACTTCTACCCTACATTCTAGCAATGGGCTGCGGGGCTCGTGGGGAGAAAACAATAGCATGCCCCTCAGGAAGGCGCTTATCGCAGATGGCAGCCCTGATGGCATTTCTCCTTGTCTATCATGCGGGCGCAGAGTACAGATAGTCCCAGAAGCCCTGCATCCTCAAGCAATTGTGTCACATAGGTCCGGGTCGCGCTGCGTCGGTGCGGGGGGCGCGCAAGTTTGCCAGTGGGTTGCGACGGGACAAGGGGACCCTGCCATAGCTGGAGGTGTCTACCTGGTTGGCGAGTCCTAAGCCCGCCCGCAAGGCCCACATCGGTATTCATCTACTCTGTGCGGGCAAGATGGCCAGCAAAGAGGAGGCGGCGGTGTCAGATGGTATGGGTGACAAGAGGGAGCTCGCAGTAGAGCTCGGCCCGGGTGTGGCGCTCTTGGTAGCGGACGCCGAGGATGCGATGGAGCATTCGAATGACAGTGCCGTCAAGCTGCTTGATCAGCCCCTGGTCCAGGCTCCACGCCTCGCAGCCGTAAAGGAGGATGCTGAGGACAAGGGCCTTGAACAGAATGCGCTTGCGCCGCTCACTCAGGTAGCGACATGTCCAGAACCTGTCGAAGCGGCGGAGGGCCGCCCAGGCCTGGCCAATTCGGGTGTTGATGTCGTCGGCCGTGGAGGGGAGCCCCCAGCATAGCCCAACCCCTAACCCAACCCAACCTGATTCCATGCTTCCTTGTACTACCTAGATACCTGCCAAACTGCCCCCACCCACACCACCTTCGTGCATACATCTGTCAGTACGCCCATCCATGTGTGTAAGCATAGTAGTATCCTCGCATCTCCAACTGGCTAAATATTGCAACATATCCCCACCACTACCGCCAAACAACTGGTGGGTATGTCTTTCATTTCCCCCTTGTTTCGTTAATCCAGGTTCGTGCAGAGATCGACCGGCTGCTGGAGGCAAAGATTGCAAACCCGGAGCTGAGCCTCAGGCGCCAAGGGGGTGCCCTTGTTGAAGCGATCGTGCGGCTGCTGGCCACAGAGCGAGTGAATGAGAACAAGAGAAGCCCTCTCAGCAACATGTGATGGCCGTTTTCAAACATAGAAGGCGTGGTGACATAAATTCGTTCAAGGTGCCTTCAGTGCAAGTGCAGGCTGTTTGCTATTCACTGTAAAGAATTTCAAGTCTGTGGGTGAAACTTCATCCACGTCACGAATTCATGACGACCAGTGATCTAAATTATCGTTCCGGCCTATATCAATCCAGTTCATTTGTACCATGCAATTAATCATGAAGCTATCTCGTCACTCCTAGCTTGATGTGCATGTCTAGCAAATAGCTAGCGCTATCCAGGTAGACGTGGACACTGATGCAGGAGCTGGAGCAACGACTCGACGGCGCCGTCACCAAGATGCTGCGCAAGGCCCTTAACATCCCCTTTGGTTTGCACATTAGTAATGAGGATTTGTACGCTGATTTGCCCTATGTTTCCCACATTATTAGGCACAGGCGCCTGGGCCTAGCCGGGCACCTGGCCCGCACAGATCAGGTAGATACATCAGATAGACTAGCTGGCACCAAGCCCGCCCAGCCTGGGCGATATGTCCTCACCTGGCGTGCCCCCGGCCGCGCGCGGCAGGGCCGCCACCCGTGGACTTTTCGTGATAGACTCGGCATGGACATGTGCTACACTAGACGTGACGGGCTCACCCCCGGGCAGCCTCCTGGTTTGTCTGTAATATGGAGGCAGATGGTGCGCAAGGATAGATGGCAAGTAGTGATGAAGGAGACCACCCCCAAGCCTGTGGGGGCTCCGCGTGTGACCAAGTATGGCATTCATAGCGATTCGGGCCGCGGTGCCCACACCCCTGTAACTAGGACCTAGATAGCTTATACCATCCATTCCATCCCATGTTCCCCTCCCACTGAGGACTTATGCTCACGTGACGCAGTCACGTGTCTATTAATTAATTAATTAATTAATCCAGGTATCATCCATTTATGGCATGCTGCGCTCCCATATATGAGTCCCATGCCTAGGACTATTTTGGCGACCGGTGCATGAACCATGAGGTGCACGACCTAGCTGCCACCGTCCAGCCAAGATAAACATGCATTATGATTGCCATTTTTTGACATAATATATCAACGTACATGCACCGGCTGCACTTCTGCGTACTTATCAACAGCTTGTTTGCTCCAGAGCAAACTAGCCGGTGCTGCCCGGCCGGCAAGTAATTTGGTCATATATATATTCAAGGAGTGTTGCCGTCTCCGGGAGGACTGGCTGGACCTGGAGGGCCAGCGGGCCCCATGGTCGGCGCGGACCTGGATCGACGTCATATTGGCGTCAGCGCTTGTCGGTGGCGCTGACTCGGGCCATGGCTGACATCGATCATGCTCCGCCGTACGCGGGCTGATTTTGCGGTGCAGCAGGGCTACTAGGTTCCTCCCGTTAGGCGTTTCCATTGGTCTTATCGTAGTATAGAGCTTTGACATGGCTCTGTATATAGGTCCTATAGTCAGCAAAATTGGTGCGAGAGGTCCCCAGTTCGATTCCGGTCGGATTCATTTGCAGATCGCGTTTTCCGCGTTTTCCGCGGCCCGGCACTGAACGCAAAGGTTTTCACCTTTGCGGAGTGCCTGATCAGAATAGGTTTATAGCTGGGCGTTTGCTTTGGTTTGAGTGATTTCACTCTGCTGTAAGTAATTATATTTTTATAATATACATATCCGCGCGTGATCACACGTACAGCTGCCCACGTGCGCATGTACGTGCAACTCATGCAGTCATTATATTGCACGGATGTCTATTCGATCCTATATGTAAGTTATGAATCAATATTGTGGTGCTATATTATAGCGGATCCACAGAAGTGCCAATATAACCAGTCTGCAGCTCATTCATGCAGATTTCTTGATCGAGACATGCGCAGCAGGCTATACGGTATATCTAGCTAGCATGCATGCAATAGAGAGCTGCTAAATTTTTCGAATTATTATATAAGTACTGGTATTGGCCGCTGTGCATGTACGTATCATCATTAATGAATTAATTAATAGACACGTGAGCAGAAGTCCTCAGTCATGTATCATCATAGCTAGACTAGCTATATAGCTCGAACAATATGCCTTCAGTGCATGCAGTTGCATGTATATGCATGCACATGCATGCTCGATCGGTGTACGTATTTTCGCGCGACAGGTATGCAATATACACATATGCACATGCTTGTACCCCATCTTACTATATACACATAAGAAAAGTAATTGCTCGAATTAAAAGTACCAGAATACATGCAAAATTAAGGCTGCCACTGGCTTACTCGATGCAGCCCAGCACGGCACCTGCAAGACTGATTACTGATTACGAAGGGGGCAGCCGTGTAACATACTCGTACCTAGACGACCAGGAATACCACAGGCCCACGGCCAATGAGATGACAGGCACCAACAGAGTGCTGGCAACGATGCAAAATGCGATCCTGAGAATGACCATCCCAACGTGCTTCAGTCGGATCCAGGGTGACCTGACCATGGGCCAGCGCGGCTCTACTGGACCGTGCTGAGTTGGAGTGCAGACTAGTAGCTGATAATTGGCATGCCTGTGGGAGCGCACCCCAGTGACCCCACTATTGCCATGATCTAACACACCACGTCCCTTCATGATTTTGTCACTGCTTTCTCCATCTGCGTCCGCCAGTGCATCGCCCCCCCCTTTCCCAACAGACCCTCCCGGTGGTGCTCCCCATTCAATGCACTGGCCGGCATCCGGCATGGCAGACCCATGTTGTGCCGTGGGTGCAGTCTCATCCCGCCGCCCGCCTCCGGTCCCATCCAGCGGGCGGCCCTCGGTGCGCTGGGGCGGGGGCACCCGTGGGCTGCGGGGAAGATCAGTCAGCGCATACGTGAAAGTATCCGACCTACCAGAACCTGTCCCACCGCCTCCTGGGTCCTCGTCACATCCTGACCGCGGGACTAGCCGGTGTCCACTGCCACCCACACGGACGGTATGCTCATGGCTGCAGCCAGGACACCGGACCCGATGCATCGAGCCCACCATGTGCTCACCCCGGGCAAGATGCTCTTCCCCCCAACGCGCTCCATCCGGATGCTCTCCCACCACGGTTCTGGCATGCGTCCGACCAGTCACCACATCCGGCATCGTCTGGCCATTCCCATGTACCTCTCCCAGTCCCTCTGAAGGCCCATTTGCGGCCTGTGGCGCCGATGATGGCATGTTGGGCACCGCAACGCAAATGTTTCCAAGTGCGTAAAGTGCGGGCAATCCTGGTTGCAGCGGCGCCCCACCCGCCAACGCGGGCGACTGCAGCAGCTCACGCACCGCCGTCACCACCGAAGTGCTGACCGCCGCCACCTGCGACAGCTCACGAATCGCAACCGACAGCAGCGATGACGCCTCGGCCACCTGGTCGATCGCGTCCACGTGGTCTGGTGCATGTCCGTCAGCGGGGCTACTGGCAGCCCATCCAGCAAGCCTCTGGCTCTGGCTTTCGTTCTGGCTCTGAAGACATGCAGATGACACCTCTGGCCTGCCCGGGGATGCCGGGGCCAGCCTGTCAGGTGCGCTCCGGTTACCAGCATTAGCTCGATGGCCGGCGCGCAGCCTCGATGACGACGGCGCCATCACCGATGATGGCGGCGCTGTCGTCATGGAGGACGATGGTGATAGCACAGATGGTGATGCCAGCGGGTGCCGGCGTGGCGGCAGGAGCAATGGGGACGTCTCCACACGCGGGCGTGCCGGCTGGGAACCGCCCTTGCCCCCCTCTGCATAGGGATCCTGCTCGTGGACATACATGGGACCCCCCCGTGGGCCCATGAGCGCCGCCGCAGCGGAACCGGCCACCAGGGGCCCTGTCTCCCACCCCACCAGGCACCGCTCCCGGCCCGGGTCGGACGACGATCCCTGCGCCCTCGGGGCTGCATTGCGGGAGCCAGCGAGTGGGTTGTGCTTGTGGCTCGGGCGCAGCACGTGGTAGTTGGACGTAGATAGGCCGGGCGCCGCGAGATCACCGCAGGTTTCGCTCGCCAGCACACGGACACTGGGGGATGGCAACGACATGCCCACTGTTTGCGCTGAAAACTCGTGCCCCAGTCCGTGATGATGTGCCCACGGTGAGCCCGCAAAAGAACCTGGCGGGGAAGCGTCTGGCCTACCTGCCTGTGGCCCACCTGCTTGTGGCCCGCCTGCCTGTGGCCCGCCTGCCTGTGGCCCACCCGCCCAGCCCACGACCTGCGGCTCAACTAACGGTGGCACAGCACCCGAACGATGCCGCCCGCCCACCATACCAGCCATGGGACTCTCCTGGGCCCCTGGCAAGCGCGAAGAAACATCCCCCATGCCCCATGCAACTGCATCACTGCCCCTAGCGTCGGGTTCAGTCCCAAGCGACCGAGACGCCATCACATGAGATGCACCGGCCTGCCCAACACTGCCATCACCGCCCCTAGCGTCCTCGGCCGCCCTGCCTGGGCAACCTTGACCATGACCCTGGCAGGGTGACGTATGCCATGGCGAACGGGAGCGGATCCCACGGCCACTGGCACCTGCAATGCGCCCACTTACGCCCTCAACGTTGCGTGCCGGGCTACCCTCGAGCGAGAAGGGCCAGGTCAAGTCCTCCCCTTCCCCCCCCTCTTCACCATTCCCCTTCGCCCCCTCTTCTCCACCCCGCTGCCCCCCCACTTCTCCATCCACCGCGCCCCCCTCCTCCCCCTCCTCAAGCTCCGTGTCGGACCAGCCAAGAGCATGTGGCGACGCGCAGCTCGGGCTGGCCTCGTCCCAGAGGACGGAGTACAGGTTCCCGTAACTGCTTGACGACACGGGCGTGCACGCAGCAGTGGGCTCCCCACCCTCGCCGTGGGCCGCCGCGAACTGGTTCTCCGGTTTGCTTAGTTGGCCGTGTGTGTGTGCGTGGGCATGTGCGTGGGCTTGTGTGGGTGCATGTGTGTGTGCTTGTGTGTGTGCTTGTGCGCCCAGCTGGCACTGTGTGCCCAGCTCACAATGCAGCATGCGATCCGCCAGCGGGTGGCAGCCCTCTGGCACACACGGGGAAGGGCCACTCAGCCCACTCAGCCCATTCTCGTGGGACAGAGGGCCGTACCCAGACATTCCTGGCGATGCCTCATGAGAATGGCCGGCTGCCACGCTCATGCCCGTGAGTTTGGCTCCTTCAAGCACACACGGGGTACATAGGTGTTCCGGGGAGAGGGGGCCAGTCGCGTGAGAGGGAGAACACGCGTCGAATCGAGTCAGGAGCGATGTGGACAGTCGATCTGGCTCCAACTCCGGGGCCACGCTTGACCCGCTGGCTTCTGCATGCGACCCTACCGGTTCTACAAGCATGTGGTACAAGAAGCCTTGGTCAGGGATTCCAGGTAAGGCATCCTGCGGTCCACCACCTGGGGGATGTATGGGACCGCCCTGGTCCAAATCGGGGTCACGAGGTGCAGTGCGGTATGTATGGTTGCGGCCGGTGGAAGCGTGACCGTGGTGAGCAGGCTTGGTATCGGTCAGGTTGCACATGTCGCTTTGACCAGAGAGGCACCGGAAGGCATCGATGTCGCTGGGCTGGCGGTTTGCAGGGCTGGGACCCTGCCTGTCAGGGCACGCTGTTCGGGATGACGCCGGGCGCGGGTCCGAGGGCGACACGGCGATCCGTGCCAGCTTGGTCGCCGTCGTTTTAGAGATGACAGAGAGCATGGCTTCCAGCCGCTCGATGGATGTCTCGACTTCACGGCACATCCGCGCCATCTGCTCGTCCATCTGCTGGGGGGACGCACGCCCTGGATCAATGCGTGGCGCGCTCGGGGATGCCGCTGACGCATCAGCTGCGTGTGTTCCAAAAACCGGTACATCTCCTGCGTAGGCGTCAACACGACCACTGGCAAATTGATCCTTGCAGTCTGCCCGACATTGGCTGCCTGGAGGCGTGCCCATCCTGTCCCGCGAGCGTACCGCCGTCTCCAGGCAAGCTCCTTCGCGGAAATCCTCCTTGCAACTCAAAAGCGATTTGAAAGCCTCATTTGCACAGAACTCGGATGACAACCAGCTGTTATCCTCGGATAGTGAGCTCGCTGTCGTCGGGTCGTAGACGTAAGCTCGGAAATCGTCGTCGAATAGCTGCTTGTTTACGCTGCGCTTAGGCAAGCTGGGTGAAAGTTCTGGTAAAATGTCCGACTCCTCCTCCACTTCGTCAAAAGAACTCAACCAAACGGATTGACTGGCTTCCTTATCGTCCAAGTTGTCGATGAAAAACCTTGGCGACAGGGGGAACTGCTCCTGTTCATGTGCAGCCATCCCCGAAGTCCTAGCTGCGTTGCTTCGCTTACTTTACCAGCACCGGGCCAAAATGGTTAGCAGATGCTACAACGAACGCGTCGCATCTCCAAGGCAAGCATGGTACCGTGGGGAAATTCCATGCCATAATTCAAAAAATCATTTGAAGGAGCGAAAAAGGGCTTGGCCGTACCGCGCTTTCATCAAGTACCAGTTAAAGCCAGATTAGGCGGACCAGGGCTATGCATAATTGATTTCCGCTTATGGTTCCAGCAAAGTAGCACAGGCAGTGCATTCACAAATTCTCTCTTGGCCTGCATTGCCGAGCGTTGTTTCATAATTCCTGCCATTTCATCCTGTGCCACGGCCGCGTTGATGGGACGAAAAGGCTGCGGTTTGACCGTTCTTTCAACTTTCAACCATGCACGGTTTTGACAAGCACCAAAATTTGGCGAGGGGAACGCGGGGCTTGACGCGTGGCCTGTGCATACAGTCTTCTCGCGTCCCACACTGAACCGAGCGTAGAATCGAGACAAGTGCCAATCCGTAGAAAGATACGGACATTCCTGCGCTTGAATTACTCAATTTTGCGCGCTTTTGAGAGCGGGATTTCGTCCAACATTTTCGTCATATCCGCTGCCTGTGTTTTTACCATACTTGCATGGCAGGGACAACAAATGGAACACGAGTTTCATTTTTTGTAAAGAAGGGGTAACCTGTTAGATCGACACTGCCAGCTAGTGTCTATGTTTCTGTTATTGGCTGTGCAATTATGCGGGGCGCAAGTGTGTCGGGTTTGCACTTTGCACCGGATCGCCTTGGATGATGCTAGCGATGCATTTGTAAGTCAGTTTGTCAACCATCTCTCCAGCCTAACGATTCCGAAAATGATCTCAGCGCAGCTATGAGTCCCTAGTCCAATCGCGTAAACTCGGTAGAGAGGGTCAAAGGAGGTACCGACACCTCTGGGGTTGCTAGATGCCCCCAAAGAGCGCGAGAGGGGGAAGTGCCTCATCCGCTATCAGGGCGGCAGGCACAAATGTGCAGGACAAGGTAAATAATTCACCAAGCTCTGGGTTTTCGATTCCCTTGTAATCCGTTTGATTACATTAGGAAGTGGTGGGCTTTCGCTTGCATATTTTACCTTGGGGATCGTGCAGTTGGCCGCACAACATTCTTTTCATTGCCTTCAATGTTGTGGCTTGCACCTAAAGTTTTTCGCTCTTAGAAAGGATGTTTCTAGCAAATTAGCCATGCGTCATTGGGCCTGCACGTAAGCTCCAGCTACCCCACATTCGTACGACACCGAGCTATGAATAGAATAGTTTCCGCCGAGCTACATGGTATACTACGCAGCTGGCATATGTGAAGCGGGGACAGAGTTTTGGGGGGCGTCGTATTGGGAATGGCCGTGTAGTCTATGAACTTATCCCGTATAGTTCCTGGCCGGCCAAGGATGCTGCAATGCTCAGGCTATCCAGGGGCTCAAAATACTTAACACTTTCCCAACATTGTGAATATATTTAGGAGGGTAACTACATCAGCAATGCTAACAACCCTCTCTCTGCTTGTCTGGATGCGTTCTGCGCTCCCTGGGTGGGGATGCCACGGTTACTGCAGAAGCCCCCCCTAGCGCCAAAGGCAAAAGAGAGGGAAAAGGCGCAACAGGGGGGTGTTGCCCCCACAACACCCCCAGCCCCTGAAAGCAAACCCTTAGGGGGGGTCACCGCGACCGAAGACTGGGCACTGGATCGCATACGGGCAGCAGGTAAGGGGGTATCCCCTCTTACTCACTTAAGGTAGCTGTCTATGTGACCCGGTCCTATGTACTTTTCTAGACAGTGTCATGCCACTACCGCTAGCTGCAGGTTTTACTCGCCGCGGTTGGTGGGTACTCTCCCATGTGCGCACGAGGGCAGGGGGGATGGAAATGAGGATGGGATGGTTTGGAGTTGACAGGCGCGTCATGTGCCTCTGGGATATTTGACACAGTACCCATAATGCAGGCTTGAACGCAGTATCCTTCGGATCTTCTTTCTCAACTTACCCACCCACCCGCCCGCCTGCCCGCACCCCCCATGCATTCAATCTTCAACGCGCCTCTGGTGCTGCCTTGCGCCACGTGTCGCTACGCCATGCCACGGCGTGTGCGCCTTCGCAGGCTTTGACCCCCAGGACCAGGGCCGGCTTGAGTCCCTCTCCCTGCCAGGGTACGGGAAGCAGACGGTTGCGTTCCTGGGTGCCAGCCTGCGCGGGTTCACGTCGCTGCGCGCGCTGGACCTGTCACGCAACGGTGAGTAATTATGGTGCGCCGGTGATGGAGGCATGAAGCTACCGGCTGCTGTATGGATGGACTGCGCGCGCCCTGGTATGGTCGTGCGGTTTACGCTCTTGCCGTGTGGTTTTATTATTGCCGTATGGTTTTATCATAGCTGTGTGATTTTATTATTGCCGTGTGGTTTTATCATGGCTGTGTGATTTTATTATTGCCGTGTGGTTTTATTATTGACATGCGGGTTAACATCGTCATGTGGTTATTGTTGCCATGTACCTTATTGATTGCCGCGAGGTAGACCACACAGTTTATACTTGCTGTGCATCTTATTGATTGCCGTGCGGCTGATGAATGCCTGGAAGCTTGGGAGTGCCATGCACGCATGGATAGTCATGTCCCGTGTGGCGAATCACCGTGTTGTGCGTCAACAGCTTTGGTGGAAGGTGTGACGAATGGTGGGCGGAAGATGACGCAGTGGGGGCAAGAAAAGGGGGAGAAGACGACGCAGTGGGGGCAAGAGAAGGGGGAGAAGACGACGCAGTGGGGGCAAGAGAAGGAGGAGAAGACGACGCAGTGGGGGCAAGAGAAGGGGGAGAAGATGACGCAGTGGGGGCAAGAGAAGGGGGAGAAGATGACGCAGTGGGGGCAAGAAAAGGGGGAGAAGATGGCGCAGTGGGGGCAAGAGAAGGGGGAGAAGACGACGCAGTGGGGGCAAGAGAAGGGGAAGAAGACGACGCAGTGGGGGCAAGAGAAGAGGGAGAAGATGACGCAGTGGGGGCAAGAAAAGGGGGAGAAGATGGCGCAGTGGGGGCAAGAGAAGGGGGAGAAGATGGCGCAGTGGGGGCAAGAGAAGGAGGAGAAGACGACGCAGTGGGGGCAAGAGAAGGAGGAGAAGACGACGCAGTGGGGGCAAGAGAAGGGGGAGAAGACGACGCAGTGGGGGCAAGAGAAGGAGGAGAAGACGACGCAGTGGGGGCAAGAGAAGGGGGAGAAGATGACGCAGTGGGGGCAAGAAAAGGGGGAGAAGATGGCGCAGTGGGGGCAAGAGAAGGGGGAGAAGATGGCGCAGTGGGGGCAAGAGAAGGAGGAGAAGACGACGCAGTGGGGGCAAGAGAAGGGGGAGAAGATGACGCAGTGGGGGCAAGAAAAGGGGGAGAAGATGGCGCAGTGGGGGCAAGAGAAGGGGAGAAGATGGCGCAGTGGGGGCAAGAAAAGGGGGAGAAGATGGCGCAGTGGGGGCAAGAGAAGGGGGAGAAGATGGCGCAGTGGGGGCAAGAGAAGGGGGAGAAGACGACGCAGTGGGGGCAAGAGAAGGGGAAGAAGACGACGCAGTGGGGGCAAGAGAAGAGGGAGAAGATGGCGCAGTGGGGGCAAGAGAAGGGGGAGAAGACGGCGCAGTGGGGGCAAGAGAAGGGGGAGAAGACGACGCAGTGGGGGCAAGAGAAGGGGGAGAAGACGACGCAGTGGGGGCAAGAGAAGGGGGAGAAGATGGCGCAGTGGGGCAAGAGAAGGGGGAGAAGACGACGCAGTGGGGGCAAGAGAAGGGGGAGAAGATGGCGCAGTGGGGGCAAGAGAAGGGGGAGAAGACGACGCAGTGGGGGCAAGAGAAGGGGGAGAAGATGGCGCAGTGGGGGCAAGAAGGATTTCGGGAGAAATTTTGGGAAAGGCAGCCAAGAGAATTACGACCAATCTCCACGCCAAGCCGGTGGCCGTGATCATGTCCTCATGCCCTCATGCCTCATGCCCTCATGCCCTCATGCCCTCATGCCCTCATGCCCTCATGCCCTCATGCCCTCATGCCCTCATGCCCTCATGCCCTCATGCCCTCATGCCCTCATGCCCTCGCGCCCTCGCGCCCTCACGCCCTCACGCCCTCACGCCCTCACGCCCTCATGCCCTCACGCCCTCACGCCCTCACGCCCTCACGCCCTCACGCCCTCACGCCCTCACGCCCTCACGCCCTCACGCCCTCACGCCCTTGTGCCCTCCCGCCCTCGTTCCCTGATGCCCTCATGCCCTCATGCCCTCATGCCCTCATGCCCTCATGCCCTCATGCCCTCATGCCCTCACGCCCTCACGCCCTCACGCCCTCATGCCCTCTTGCCCTCGTGCCCTCACGTCCTCATGTCCTCATGCCCTCATGCCCTCATGCCCTCATGCCCTTTTGAATTTAAGTGCTATCTTGTGCACCAGCCGTGGATGGGCTGACGCAGGGCTGACTACGCTGAAGGGTTGTTGTGTTTTTGCTTCTTTTCCTGTAAAATGCTGTGGGTGGGCTGACGCAGGGCTGACCGCGGTGAAGGGTTGTTGTGTTGTTGCTACTGCCTCCTGTCAATTGATGTGGGTGCGCTGACGCAGGGCTAACCACGCTGGAGGGTCTACACTACTGCGCACAGCTGGAGAAGCTCAACCTGTATCCTTGCCCTGCTGGCATTACATGGGAGATCGAGGGCTGAGTCAGCTGTGTACTTTGCTGATTAGAGTGAACCCTGCTGGTTAGAGTGAACCCTGGCAGGGGCCTGCCCTTGCACGCCCTCGCCATGATTTTTATGCCTAGTGGGGCCAGGGGGAGGGTGAGGTTTGTCATATCCCCTCGTTATGCACGTCCCAATTTCGCAAGAATCGGCTTCATGATTCTGGATATTGTCCACCTAACAGGTTCTGTGCTTGCTGCCAGACGCGAATCTTTTGCCCGTGGCGCTCCCAATCGTTTGTACTGCACCATGGTGGTTTATGCTGGCGCGTGTGGGTCAGTGTTGATACTTGGGGCGCACAAACAATACACTTATCATATTTTTAGCTCACGATGCATTTCTTATGATGTATCACTCATGAAAACCAATCTCATAATTCCTCGTGCGCTGTACATATCTCAGTATGCCTATCTCATATCTAATAGATATCTCAGTATGCCTAGCTCACCGTTGGCAACTGCCCTTTGTTTTTTTCCTTGACACAAACCTGGGACTATCTGGTTGGGCCACGCTGGTCAAACATTGTCCCCTGCGCGTAACAACTTACGTCCGTCAACTCCCACACCAGCTACTTCAACTGCATCGCGTCCACACAGGAGATTGTGCGGCTGAAAGCAAACAGCCGGCTGCAGGAGTTGGACATAAGGCTGAACCCCGTCACCAGGTGGGCCTTGGTTGGGTGCTCTGTGTGAGCTCATGATTTATGAGTAGTGAGGTATCGGGACATAAGGCTGAACCCTGTTATCAGGCGAGCAGTGGTCAGGTCCGATGATGTCTCTGCGTGAGCTTATTTCACCATGACTAAAGAGGTATTTGGACCTAACACCTGGTCCCCACTACCCGGTGAGGGGTGAGCAGAATGCTCTGTGGGAGCTCGTGGTCATGGTCGCTGGTATCAAAGCTGTGTGATCCATCAGAAGTGGGGTAGCTGGAAATTGGGCTGAACGCTGTCACCAGGTGAGGTATAATACTTGATTCTGCAGTACTATTAAGGGTGCCAGTTCCCGCCTGGTGCTTTCAACAGGATGTTTGCGTAGCATGGCTGCCTATTTAAGAGCGTATATTCGTGCCTGCCTGTGCAGGTGTCCTGCTGCCATCGTACTATATTGTGAGGCTCACTCGCTCCAACAATTATTGCAGCGTGTGCGTAGTACTGTCGTTGGTTTCAACTGGTTATCGTCAGATCGCATCTGGCAGAGCAGCACAATGTGCAGGCACGATGTGCAGACTAACTGGGATAAGAGCTGATGTTGGAAGAGTTATAGGATCGGCATTTGTGATCGTGATTATAACAATTGTAAAATCAGGATGTCTGGTTGTGTGTTGTGGCCTTTGTTAATCGAAGCATTGATGCTGAAACTGCCATTCCTGGGAGAGGGTAGCATAGCAAATTACTAGATGTAGACAAGAACTACAATCCCAGCAAAGTCGAGACCATACATGGCGCTGTTGTATGCTGACAACCACTTGGCATAATAACCAGCATGGCATAACGCAACCAGTTGCATGCCCAGGAAACGGGATGTTACGAGCCGCACCAGCGACTCCGAAAGATCCTAGCCTAGCGTGGGCTACGCCTGAATGGACCCGGAATCTGCTATCCTCTAGGACTACGGGAATGTAGCCCTGAATTCTAGCTAGTACGCGGAATTACTAGCTAGGCCCTGAATGCACAACTAGATAAATTATGCATGTACATGGAATGCACGAAGGGCGTTAGTGCAGCCCAGATTTGACCCCTGGTTCGGCAGACGAGTTTTACTCAAGTCGATTTCATTCCAAACCAAAGATGCGGAAGCCGTTGCCACCTACAACATTTGTCCTAGGCTGCGCGACGCCAGCGGGCCGGCTGTGGGCCAGACCTCTAGCGCCGCAACCCGACTATGCTTTACAGGCATAGTCGCCATAGCCGCATCATGCACGCATCGTTTATGATTACCAGTTGATGCTGCGTTCAAAGATGACCTATAAACGCGTCCGCATTCCCAGCAAACGCATCAGCGGACATCCCGTACCAAATCTGGATGCTTGGGCTGGCGCAGACTGCCCGGCCATGAGTATAAAATGGAAATATGATAAGCGATTACTCATCTGGCACTGACGACCAAGAAGGCAGTATTTTTCCACCTGAATTTTCCCAATCCTACAAGTGTAGCTCTGCGGTTGTTCCATCGGAAGATTCAGCGCGAACTGTCCACCTGGCGCGAGGTGGGGATTTCATTTCCACGCAGGCTTTCACCATTCGAATGGCGAAAGCCTGCGTGGAAATGACATTCTATTCACGAGATTGTGAAATAACCCTAATTGGATCGAATGGCTAAAGCCTGCGTGGAAATGACATTCTATTCACGAGATTGTGAAATAACCCTAATTGGATCGAATGGCTAAAGCCTGCGTGGAATAAAATTCTATTCACGAGGATGTGTAAACCCTGATAGCATCGACATTGATCGATAAACAGAATGCCCCCCTCGCCCTGACTAAAATGTCCCCACTTGCGCTGATAACCCGTTCTCGCGCAAGGTGCGGATTTCATCATGGCGCGTACCCTTCCGTGGCGTAACTCACGCATGTTGTAAATTACTCGTCCCCCTAAAAACGCCCAAGTCCCAATGCATCGAATATTTCTAGAAAAGGCTGCATGTTGCACCCTCGTTGTTGTTGTTGTGGGCGATCAGTATACTTTAAACGGATGCGTTGATTATCCTGAACCTTCAAAACTACAAATTGCAGCCAGTACTTGTACACCTGCAAGATGCGATGACAGTACACCTGCCTCTAAGTCATACGGACAAGAACATATTATATATCTTACAAGTATCTTGGACGAAAAAAATACGAACCAAATACAAGACATGACTCCAAGCGCCGTATCTGGCACCTAGTTTGCTACGAACTAAACACTTTTGTTTCGTTAACAAGTCGTAACGACAAAAGCGTTACACACTTTGAAAGTCTCCGTGAAGTTCAGAAAATTGTTCAGGACACGAACAGCTATTGTCAGGCACAAAAAAATTCTCTTTAGGGATACGGCTGTGCCGTATCTTTTCTGTACAAACAAACGTTACAACCACAAAATCAGATCCAGCTCGCGTACGTTAAAGTGCACCTGTCGAAACGGTATACTTTTAATGTACTTTTTCGTTTCCGCATATTAACAACTCGTATACCTTTACAACGCGTAGAAAAATCGCTTAGTGCCCTACGCAATATTAGCCATAGATTCACACATGGTATCCGCCAGTCTGGCACCCGGTACCTGGTATAGTCCCGGGTACAGACCACTAACACACCAAACCGAAAGCAAAGCCACGGGTACCTGGGCCGACTGATGGAATAACTCGGCCAAGTCCCCGAATCTAACATAATAACTATCGAAAGTCTCAAACAATATCAAAATGACTTTCGACTTACCAAACTAATTTATTTTAGGAATTGTTACGCCCAAACACGGGTCAGGGCCGTAACACTCCTCCCCCTCCCCGGGGGACGATGGCTATCGTCCAATCGCCCGGTGGCGCACCGCAAACAACGCCACCACAAACATGGAAAATTCAAAAGAAAACCAAAACACAATCATAACAACGGGTTGCTATGTACCAGCGAGAACCCATCATCATACATGCATATAATACACCAACTATGAGAATACTATGTCCCGATCCCTGTTCGCCAGCGGAGCAGTAGCCAGTTCTTCTCGGTGTTACCTCGCAGGGACAACACCTTGATAGTTGTCAAATACTCCTTCGTCCCAGCACTCTCCGACCAATCTCGCGGAAAATTACTGGAATCCCTGCTGCGCGCGATGCCGCCGCAACGCGTTGTAGCCGTGCTCAGTCATGATCTCCGGGATCTTGCCGGGTGGAGCCGCGACCACGTCGGCGTTGAACGCCACCTGGTAGTCATTGCGCGTCTGCTGACGCAGCGTGGACTTCTCAATCCACACATCCGGCGGCCAGTACGACAGGAAGGCCGCCATGTAGGGGAGCCGGGTGAACCTGATGAACCCCTGCTCCACATCGACCTCCCCGCACCCAGTTTCCGCGAAGTACCCGGCAGCCATGAGCAACAGCTCCTTCTGGGCCTTCTCGCTCTCGCAGTAGAACCCCGGAGCTGCAGCAATCTCAGGGAGCTGCTTCCGCATGTAGCTAGCTCCCGGGATAGGCATGAGCTTGGGATACGCAATCTGTCGCAAGTGGTGCTCAGCGCGGTATTGCGGCAGAGGCGGCGGGTGCAGATCGTACGTGGCGGTAGTCCCTACTATCACCGGCTCGTAGCGGGACTCAGATGGCACCGGCGCCGGCACATGTGCGTGCAGGAGAAAGCTGACCGAGTCGAAGGTGCCTTCTCGCTGAAAAAGCACGCTGGAGCCCCCACGGAAGCGCAGGCTCGCAGGGTAGTAAAACCCGGATGGCGGGGGAAGGCTCGGGCGTGGGTATCCCACCTCAATGTCGACCACGAAGCCAACCACCGGATGCAAGGGGACAATGACCCGATTACGGGCATACGTGCCCCGTACCCATTCCTGGGCCGGTATCACGTCCCGTCGCGGAGCGATCTCCTGTACCGGCGTCTCTACGGAGCGGGCCAGGACAGGTTGAGGCTGCGCTGGTGCAGGATGGGGAGCAAGGGCCGGTTGAGGCTGCTCTGGTGCGGGCGCGGGGATAAGGGCCGCGCTGACGCAGCGGTCGGTCGTTGGCACCTCAAACGGGTGACCGTTCGCGTTCCCGGGCTCGGCCGGGTTGTCCGCGCCCAGCGGCCGCCCCTGTCAAGTCGGAAGCTGAACCGGTGTGCTTGACACGGTCCAGGGAACCGTGATTGTCCCTGGGGTGGAACGGCGCCTGTCGCGTCTCGCGCCGGCGTGACTCCCGCAGCTCTTCTTGTTGACGAGATTCCCGTGACGTGTGCCGGCGTCTCTCCCGCGCCCCGTGAGCGTGGTACAAGTCCTGTGCCGAGTCCCGACGTGCTTCCCACCAATCGCCACGGCGCAACTCCGGACGCGACTCCTCGTGACGTGTCGGACGCGGCATCTCCCGTCGGGGATCCTCTTGCACGCAATGCCCGTCGCGCCGTCGGATAGACTCGCGTGGTGTTTCATGACGTGCCGATTGTCCGCCTCGCTCGTGGCGCGGGGCAGGGCGGCTCTCACCGTGTCTCTCCCCGGACCTGTCCCGCGGGGCCACCACCACACTCGGTCGACCCCGAGGACGCCCCTTAGTAGGGAACCTCCTGGTGCGAGCCATCACCGCCTCACCGTTGTACACAATGAGGCGGCGGGGCGGCCGTGTACCGACCTGCTCCGCCCAAGGGACACCATCCTCCTCAGGATCGTCACGGCGGACCCGTGGCAGGTCGTCATCCGACCCGTCGTCAGCCAGCAGCATGTCACCCTCGCCTTCGGGGTCATCTCCCTCTGCCTCATCCATCTTCCAGATCCTCCGGCACGCCCCCCGCAAGGACCACTCCCAGCACCCCGTGCAGAGCGCGCCTCGTAGGGTAACTCTCCTAAACGCGTCCGGCAATCGCTTGCGAACGCGGTCAGGGATCAGTAGCAGCGCCAGGCGGGGGTACGCTATTAGAGCCTCCAGAACGTCCTGGCAGTCGCCGCAAGCACTGAGTGGCGGATGCTGCTCCCACGCCACGGCCACCACCTGGCCTTCTACCGAGGTTGTCCTCCACTCCACCCCGATCAGGAATCCCACCTGTCTGCTGATACACAGCTTGAGCTCGGACGCTTCGTTGTTCGCAGACATGGTGGATATAGGGACGGATGACGATGGGCGGATATGGCGGGCTCAGGCAGCTGCAGGGCCTTCTATCAGCCAATCGCGACACTCGACGCCTGGTGCCAGCGGCTCCCAGGAGCTGAAGGCACAGGCTCGGCTGCAAGAGGAGATTCGGCAACGGGAGACCTCGTCCCGGGAGAATCAAGAATGTCACTATCCGAAGTGGCATGTTTCCGGTTTTGACTCTGACGAGGTTCTATGGCGTCGCCGCAAGAGGAATGGGCGGCCGGAATCTGACTTCGTTTGCAAGCCCTATTGTCCTGACCGCGCCCCCTGTTCCAAGTCAGATCAGGAATTCCACCTGTCTGCTGATACACAGCTTGAGCTCGGATACCGGATCTGACTTGGAATTGGGGGCGCGGTCAGGACAATAGGGTTTCCAAACGAAGTCGGATTCCGCCCGCCCATTCCTCTTGCGGCGACGCCATAGAACCTCGTCAGAGTCATAACCGGAGACATGCCACTTCGGATAGTAACATTCTTGATTCTCCCGGGACGAGGTCTCCCGTTGCCGAATCTCCTCTTGCAGCCGAGCCTGTGCCTTCAGCTCCTGGGAGCCGCTGGCACCAGGCGTCTAGTGTCGCGACTGGCGGATAGAAGGCCCTGCAGCCGCCTGAGCCCGCCATATCCGCCCATCGTCATCCGTCCCTATATCCACCATGTCTGCGAACAACGAAGCGTCCTCGTCTTCCGACGGCTCCATCTGCAACCGCCAGGTGAGGGGCACCCGGTCGGGAACAGTATCGTGACCATAGCGTCTTGTAAGAAAGCCAGTACGGCTGTCTACATACCCACCTACCCTGTCAATATGGACATACCTGTACACACCTCGTGCAGGACCCAGCTGGTCCCCTACATACGTGTCCTGCAGCCCGTGGCGGCTGCCTACGTACCTTACCTGGACCTGTACGGCCCTGCATGATGAACACCTTTCTTACTATCTACTGCCCTAGTGTAGGGCACACCTCTTCTTGTATTCCCGTAGCAGGCGCTCACATCCGCCTAGCTCGTTCTCCGTACGCCATGAGTCCTCATAGTCGTGCTGGGTAAAACGCCATCGTACTCGGTACTGTCGCTGTCTGCTTCTCCCGCGCTGGATGTCCCGGTGGTCCACAATCTCGGCCACCTCGTCTTCCTGTTCACCGGTCTCGGGGTTGTATTCGACGGGGGCCGGCGGATTGAGGCGACCTTGGATGGAGTTCTGGTGATACAACTTGAGTTGATCGCGGTGGAAGTTGGGGGAAGTGTTCCAGGAGCTTGGGATGTCGACCTTGAACATCACATCGCCCAGCTTCTCCAAGACCTTGTGAGGCCCCAGGAACATAGGACGGAGCTTGGTCTTGAGCTCACCTCCTACCTTCTCGGAGAAACGTCCTAGTCGGGGGCCTTCCACCAGAACCCAGTCGCCTGCCTCAATCGACGGGGTGCGCGCGTCCAGGCGACTAGCGGTCCTCGCCATATAGCGCTCGGCTGCGGCTCGGTAGCCCCTGACCGCGCTGTCATGGGCCTGACGCATCTGAACCAACAGCTTCTCCACCCCTTCCAGGGTGTCCCGCCGGACCGTTTTCTCTGCCAAAGCGGGGCTCGTGAGAAGGTCGGTCGGCGTAAGCGGGTGCCTGCCAGTGTTGAGGAAGAACGGCGTGAAGCCATGGGCCGCCTGGGGGGCGTTGTTCAAGGAGAATTCCACCAAGCCCAGAAACTCCTCCCAATTGCCTCCCACCGCGTCAGTGTAGTGTCGCATGGTCTCTTGCACTGTGCGGTTCAGTCGCTCCACCAGGTGAGAGGACGAGCTGTGGTACGCTGTCCCCAATGACACCTTGGTGCCCAGTCGTTCAAAGAACTCCTGCCAGAAGCGAGCCGTGAACAACTTGTCACGGTCCGATATGAATTGCCGGCTGAGTCCGTGGTACCGAAACACGTGGTGGAGATACAACTTAGCGCAAGCCTCAGCCGTGAGCTCGGCCGGGCATGGGGCCAAGTGACACATGCGCGTCAGGCGGTCCAAGAAAACCAAGATCATGCTGTTGCCGTGCTTGGTCTTCCGGAAGGGGCCAATAAAATCCATCATCAATGAGTCCCAAGGCGCCATGGGGTCAGGCAGCGTCTTGGGGATCGCTTGTGACCCCGTGTTGCGGGACTTCATGATCTGGCATGATGGACACTCGCGCACGTACGTCTCGATGTACTCCCGCATACCTGGCCAGTAGAAGTTCTTTCTGGCCCGCGGCAGCAGGCGATGGATTCCTTGGTGGCCACCGGTGAGGGAGTCGTGGAGCTCATGGAGCAGAGCCGCTCTACATATCTCCGGGACGTACAGGCGCCAGCAGTCAGGTCTCACCATGACATAGAGTCGTCCGTCCTGGAACTTGCACGGGAGCTTGCCCATCTGCTGAGGGTGCGACCTGATCGCCTCCAGGGCTGCTGCTTCCGTGACGGTGAATCGGCTGATCAGCGTCTCCAGAACGGAGGTGACGGTGTACGCATCCGCCTCCTCTTCAGTCTCGAGGGTTTGGTATACGTACTCCGAGAAAATGGTGGGGGACCCAATGGGCTGCAAGTGAAAAATTCCCTGAGCCGGGACCACGTGGCTGAGTGGCAAGCGCGAATGGGACCCCTCCCCTTCCCCGGGGGCGCGCACGTCCTCGTGCGAACCCCAGTCGGGGGATAGGTCGTCCATGGTGGTACGACCCGTGTGAAACAAATAACGAGCCTGCGGCGACCGCGGAAGGTCACCATAGGACGTGCCGGGCGCCTGAGCTGGGACGCAAGTGGTATGTAGTACTCCCAGATCTTCATAGAACCAGTAGTCCTCCCGCCGGGAAAGGGCGTCTGGGACCACGTTCTCTGCACCCTTGACGTACTGAATCTTAAAGGGGGCGAACTGGGACAAGTACTCCAGCCAGCGTGCTTGACGGGGCACCAGGTTGGGTTGGGCGAGCAGATGCGTGAGGGGCCGATGATCCGTGTGGATGATCAGCCGGTGGGGATCAAGATCCCCCTGCTCGCTGATGGCAACGTCAAACTGGGCCCCGAGAAGATGATGGCGCCAGGTATGGCAGCAGTAGACCACGGCAAGAAGCTCCTGCTGGTGTACCGGATAGTTGCGCTCGGCAGGGATCATAGTCCGGGAGATGTACTCGACCGGCTGCAACCCCTGACCCTGGTCCTGCAATAGGACACCGCCGATTGCAACCTTGCTCGCGTCCGTTGCGACCACAAAGGGCTTGGACGGGTCCGAGATAACGAGCACGGGGGCCGTGGTCAGGCTGCGCTTGAGGGCCTCAAAGGCCTGTTGGCACGGTTCCGACCAAACGAAAGGAACACCCTTCTTGAGGAGGGCGTTAATGGGGGCAGCGATCGTCGCGAAACGGGGGATGAAACGTCGGTAATACGACGCGACACCCAAAAAGCTGCGCACGCCCTTGACGTTGGTCGGGGTCGGCCACTGCTGGATGGAGGCGATCTTGGAGGGGTCCGTCGCGACGCCGGCAGCGGACAGGGTATGACCGAGGAACGGTACGCTGCGACCAGCGCGGACCTTGGCCTTGCGGACCGAAAGATTCTCCTCCTCCATGATGCGCAATACCGTGGCGACGTCCTCGAGGTGATCCTCAAAGGTCTTGGAGTACACCAAGATGTCATCCAGGTATGCGAGCGCACAAGTGCGCTTGTAGGACCACGGGGGCTTCGCGCCCCGGTTGGGGTCCTCGAGGTCACGGGAAACCTGCGGGAGATGCGCGGTTCCCATGACTGGGCGGAGGATGTCATTCATGAGCATCTGAAAGCTCGCAGGGGAATTGCACAACCCCATGGCGGCCACACGGAACTGATAGTGGCCGAACGGCGTGTTGAACGCCGTTTTATGACAGTCCTCCGGCGCAATCCTTAACTGCCAGAACCCGTCTGCGCAATCAAGGACGGTGAAACATGTGGCGCCCTGCACGCGGTTGAAGATATCGTCGATGCGGGGGAGAGGGTACTTGGACTTTACCGTAATAGCGTTCAGCTTACGATAGTCCGTGACGAGCCGCCACTTGCCCCCAGGCTTGGGGACCAACAGCACGCCTGCTGAGAAGGGGCTGTTGCTGGGCTCGATGAGACCCCGCTCCAGAAGCGCCATCAAGATCTTCTTGAGCTCCACCAGCTCCACCGGACCCATGCGGTACATAGGGGACGTCGTAGGGCCATAGCCCTCCTGCAATTGGATGCGGTGGAGCACCGAGCGCGGCGGGGGAAACTCTTGCTTACTCTCATCAAAGAGCTTCGCGCGTGCTGCCAACACCGCATTGTAGCGCTCAGTCTCCTCGGGGGTGAAGCCCACACCGATCTCATTGAGCATGAGCTCCACGGCAGCGAGGTCGAGGCGATACATGTAGTATTCCTTGCCCTGACGCAACTTGCCCTCCAACGACTTGATGCTCATGAGGATCTGTGAGGCTTGGCGGGGTTGGGTAAATTCCCGCTCGTGCGTGACGTTGTGCACAGTGGGACCCTGCGCCTGATATTCGCCAACCGGACTCCAAAAGGAGCCGTCGGGGAACCACACCACGCGACGCTTAATGCTGATGTCAACATCCTGAGCGTCCATCCAGTCAATGCCAATAATGATATCGGCTGCGCCCAGCGGCGCGACAGTGGCGGTAAGCTCCACAGGGATGCCCTGAATCACCGCCTTGATGTCGACTAGACCTGGCGAGGGGTTCTTGCGACCATCTGAGTAAGTCACATTTACCACTGTCGCGTGTGGCCGTATAGTGTAGCCAGCGCGACGCGCCAGTGCCTCATTGATGAATGACGTGGAAGCGCCCGTGTCGACCATGAACTGCACGTCCATGACAGTCTTGCCCTTGAGGAAGGGGTCCAGTGCTGTTGATGGCACTGCCAGACCCCCTCGAAAGAGGAGCAAGCTGCGGGCCGCACTCCTCGGGGCTGCATGCGTCGGCGGGGCGTCCGCGTTGCTGCCCGAAGCCGGAATTGTAGCCGTGGCTGGAGCCTCACCAACTGGCTCCATACTCGCGCCGGTATCCGCAACTAACGGTGCCTGTACGGCGGAGCTACTGCTATCTACACTATTTACTCCTACTACGCTATCTACCCTATCTACCTGAGCTACCGCTACTTCTACCCCCAAGGGGAGGGACACTACGCGCGAGGAACGGATGGCCGGGAGGCCGCCTCGTTCGACCGCCCGGTCCGCTCTTCCCCCTCCTCCACCGGTTCCTCCTCATCGTCGTCGCCATACGCATAGCCTGCGATGGCCTGGGCATCCAGCCGCCCACTGTCCGAGTCGTGATCGGCCGCGCCTCGTTGCTGCGCTAGCACCTTGTTCACCTCGCGGGTCACCCGTTGGAAGGATGGACCTGAGGCCCGAGGCGTTTGATACTGCGCGGGCTGGCGGCGGGCATCCTGCAGCTTGGCTGCACGTGCTCCCGCATTACGGGGCCGATCGCCTCGCTGCGCAGGGTCCGGACGTTTGCCGAAGGCGGGGCCAGAGAACTGGGGTACATGCGTCTCCTCATCCTTGCGGGCGCGCAGGCGAGGGCACTCGCGCTTGAGGTGGCCAACCTCGCCGCACGCAAAGCAGCGGGAAGTGGCCGGATCGATCGCATTGACCTGGAAATCAGGGTCATAATCGCTCTCCGCTGGCAGCTCGTAGTCATACGCGTCCTCCTGTGCGACCTCAGGGTCCGCGGTGGTGAAGTGGACGCGCCGGGGTGCCGCGAGCGGGAAGCGCCGTGTAGATGCTGCACGGCGGCGGGCGATCACATCCGAGACTTGTAGCAGGTACTGCTGAATTTTTATCACATCCCACTCCTCCCATGGGACCTCGGCATAGTGCTTGAGCACCTCATCCAAGAGGTCCGGGTGCAGCGCCTCGATGAACCGTGCCTTGTACTCGGTCCAGGTCATGTCGTCAAGCCGGGCAGTGTACGCCTCAAACTCGGTGAGGAATTCGCGAAACGGCGTGCTGCCCTGACGGAACTTGCCAAAGGCCAGGCGCTCATGGAGCTTGTAGTCCGGTGGCACCAACTTGCGCCGGATGCGGGCCATCAGCTCCTCGACCGTGCGCGGGTAGGTGCGTGACGCGACGCTCTCACAGTGGAGGATGCCGACAACGGACGGATCCATGCACATCGCTACTAGATAGGGAATTAGCACATCAGTGGCCAACTCCCAATCGTGATGCTCGCACCATGCCCAATAGACCGCCAACACCATGCGTTCCCACTCATCGATCTCGCGCGGGGTCATGTCCGCGCGCAACTTGGGCACGGTTTTGAAATCGGGCATGGGCGGAGCCTTGACCGTGGCCGCCCGCGGGCCTCCTTTAGCGCAAAAGGGCGGACGGTTAAAGGACGCCGGCAGCGATGGGGGCCCAGCAGCCCGCGGCTGGCTGCGCGAGGTCTCAGCGCCTCGCCGCAACCAAACGGATGTCGGGTGTTCGTAACCGGGATCGTTGAGGTCTAACCGGCTCAGATTCAGGTTGGGGCCATGCGCCATGCTAGGACGCGCGGGGCCCGTCGCTGGGAAGGACTGACCCAGGCGCGTCTCAGGGCGCTCCTCGGCATCCTCATCGTAGCGGGGGGAAGTTCGACCTCCCCCTCTTCCGTCGACCACGGTGAGGTGCCCATGGATTGTGGCTCGCTGCTGAACGATACACGACGAGCGGGTTCCGGCCGGGATGGGCTACCGCGACCGCGTCCGCGTCCGTTTACTGACCATGGGTGCTCTAATCGTTGGGCCTGTTGCGCATGGTAAAAGGCCGCGTTCTGGCTAAGCTGACCATTCGGCTGCGGTTGCCACTGTGGCCGCGGCGGCGGTTGCAACTGGGGCAGTTGCTCATGCTGCGGCTGCATTTGCTGCGGGGGCTGTGCCGGTGGGATGGATGCACTCATTGGATCTGACCTGGGAGACTCCCGCCTCGGGCCGGTCTCCACCCGTTCCGACCTACTGAAAAATTCTCCCTGCATATGCTGCTGTTGCTCGCTATCTATGAACATTCCGGCCTGTGGTCTGTACGACTCACGGGCGGGACTAGCCAGCACACCTGGGTGACCTGCAGAGCTGCCCTGCTGGGAGGCTGGGCTCCGCTGTGATATCTCCTCATGTGCCTGTACGGCCGGACTATCTATACCCGTCTCCCTAACCTCTGACCCTTTAGGTTTACCTTTACCCCTTGTTTTAGGCGCCACGGTTCCCGTACCTCAACCACAAGAAGAGAAGGAAGCAAAAACAAAGGTCAAGACAAAATCTACTGTCTATGATTATATAATACTAATACTATTAATATAGATAAGCCCCTCTAATCACTATGACCCCGTCACTGGGTGCTGGGTGGCTGGCTAGCGTGCGTGCTAATCGACAGCTGGTTAAAGGTGACGGTAACCTGCTGCGTAGCTGTAGTGTCCTCTACCCTAGCCAGTGCATTGGGATGTGCGTACCTACGCCCCCTAGATGCAGGACGTGCCCTGGGCCTAATCTCTAGCGGTGGGGCTTCTACATGTAATCCTATGGGACGTGTCATGTGTGTCTGGATAAACAGATCTGCTTCCCATGCTGTCCCGAACCCCTTAAAAATAGCCCTATGTCTATCTACTATGTTGTTCCTGCAGTCTACCCAGCTATAAAAATCCCTACCTTGCCTGTGCCCCCATCATGTGCCAATGCGTAATATAATTGCCTAGACCCATCGCTGTCCCATCCCCTAAGTGCCCTAGTATGCCTATTATTATTATTATTAGACATGCCACGTCTATCGCGTGCAGGCAGGGATAGGCAGAGAAGAAGGAACCTCGAGTACCTGTAGTGATTGACCATCACCTGCTCACAAGGGTTGCCAACAGGCCCTATAATCTAAGAACGCAACGACATTACGTAGACAGGAAAACCTGTCAGCACAAGGGAGTAACCTACGTGACAACCCGCCCGTGTACCGGGCCCCAGCACGTAAGCCACTCCCGCGGAGTCCCTCGCAAGCCAGCCTGTACGGTTATGGCCTGCGTGAACCAACGAGCGAGGCCGGTGTACCCAGAGCCAGCGCTCACAGCACAAACATGAAAACGACAAGAAAACAGGGCTGGGAGCACATAACACCGCTCTACGCGTGCAGAGAAAGGAGGGACGGAGCCGGCAATAAGGCTGCTGCGCGCCCTACAACCACCATGGGCTGCGTGCCCACCTATTTGCTGCGGATGCGATATTATCTGCGTTTCTTGCCGTCAGAGCCCGACCCCTAGGTCGTTGCCAGCCGATGGGTAGGTCCTATTTTCTAGCTGAAAACTGCGTCACAGCTCGAGGGCGCCGTCGATTAAGGTCGCCTATACTGCGTTATGGCGTCCTACGACTGCGCTCTCCCGGCAGCAGGTCGTCTTGGTGCAGATCACCGATTCACGTCAGGCGATATCCCACGAGGCCCTGCCGATGCTCTGTACCAGCTATGGTGGCCCTAGACGAAACCTCCGATAACCAGTGTTACGAGCCGCACCAGCGACTCCGAAAGATCCTAGTCTAGCGTGGGCTACGCCTGAATGGACCCGGAATCGGCTAGCCGCCAGGACTACGGGAATGTAGCCCTGAATTCTAGCTAGTACGCGGCATTACTAGCTAGGCCCTGAATGCACAACTAGATAAATTATGCATGTACATGGAATGCACGAAGGGCGTTAGTGCAGCCCAGATTTGACCCCTGGTTCGGCAGACGAGTTTTACGCAAGTCGATTTCATTCCAAACCAAAGATGCGGAAGCCATTGCCACCTACAGCATTTGTCCTAGGCTGTGCGACGCCAGCGGGCCGGCTGTGGGCCAGACCTCTAGCGCCGCAACCCCTACGCAATATTAGCCATAGATTCACACATGGTATCCGCCAATCTGGCACCCGGTACCTGGTATAGTCCCGGGTACAGACCAGTAACACACCAAACCGAAAGCAAAGCCACGGGTACCTGGGCCGACTGATGGAATAACTCGGCCAAGTCCCCAAATCTAACATAATAACTATCGAAAGTCTCAAACAATATCAAAATGACTTTCGACTGACCAAACTAATTTATTTTAGGCATTGTTACGCCCAAACACGGGTTAGGGCCGTAACACGGGACCCTGGAAGACGGCAAAGGCTTGCTACACCTGGCGTTACTTCCGCTGCATTTTGGACAGGCTGAGTACACAGTTCTGGACCCTGCTTGATCGTTTCCAACCTATCGCAGCTCTGATATTATTATTATTATTATTTGTCATGGTTGTTCTGTGGCATGATCTGCGCCTTGCAGGACGGTGCCCGATTACCGCAGCCTCAGCATCTACCTGCTGCCCAGCCTGCGGCGACTCGGTCAGTGACACCATAAATAGAACTTGAATCCTGCCGAGGTCCTACTCAGGCCGTGTAGCATGCTTAGTCACGTCCTTTGTGTGAGGCGACTCAGTCCGTAACACCGTCTACTGTTGAGTACCATATAGGTCATATAGCTTCCTGTGTGTATCGTTATTTGCAGGATTGCCTGTTGGTCCTTCTCCCTATTGTGTTTTTGCGGCGTGGCTTTTGGTCTAGGCAGGAGCTGCTCTTTTCCAAGCCTTGCGATGGTCCTCTCAGATGCCACACTGGGTCAAGCGGGACAAGTGAAGCGATATTTATGCTGGGTGGGACAACCCTCGCTGGCTGTGCCATTATTAAGGGGTCCCCCCATCACTGGGCGAGAGTTGCTCCCCCCCATGCATGATAGGGACAAACAGGGGAAGACGTCGTGTGCAGGGCAACCCGACGGTCATGCCGATGTGGATCATCCCACCTGTGTCAGAAGTTACATCCTGCATCCACCTTGGTCCACGCATGCGCCGGAGCATGGCCTAGCTCTGATTTTTTTGGATCCAGGGGTAACAATCCCCTCGCCGAAAGCGTATGGCACCAACCAGCCTGCTTCCAGATCTGTGCTTTCTGGTGGTGGTGGTATTACACAACCCGTTAGCCTTGTTTTGTTGGTTGTATTACACAACCAGTTAGCCTTGTTTTGTCTGTGGTATTACACAACCAGTTAGCCTTGTTTTGTTGGTGGTATTACACAACCAGTTCGCCTTGTTTCGTGGTCACCAACCTGCCCTGGTTCGCCTTGTTTTGTGGTCACCAACCTGCCCTGGTTCGCCTTGTTTTGTGGTCACCAACCTGCCCTGGTTCGCCTTGTTTCGTGGTCACCAACCCGCCCTGGTTCGCCTTGTTTTGTGGTCACCAACCTGCCCTGGTTCGCCTTGTTTTGTGGTCACCAACCTGCCCTGGTTCGCCTTGTTTTGTGGTCACCAACCTGCCCTGGTTCGCCTTGTTTCGTGGTCACCAACCCGCCCTGGTTCGCCTTGTTTGGTGGTCACCAACCTGCCCTGGTTCGCCTTGTTTGGTGGTCACCAACCTGCCCTGGTTCGCCTTGTTTTGTGGTCACCAACCTGCCCTGGTTCGCCTTGTTTTGTGGTCACCAACCTGCCCTGGTTCGCCTTGTTTTGTGGTCACCAACCCGCCCTGGTTCGCCTTGTTTTGTGGTCACCAACCCGCCCTGGTTCGCCTTGTTTTGTGGTCACCAACCCGCCCTGGTTCGCCTTGTTTTGTGGTCACCAACCTGCCCTGGTTCGCCTTGTTTGGTGGTCACCAACCCGCCCTGGTTCGCCTTGTTTTGTGGTCACCAACCCGCCCTGGTTCGCCTTGTTTTGTGGTCACCAACCTGCCCTGGTTCGCCTTGTTTTGTGGTCACCAACCTGCCCTGGTTCGCCTTGTTTTGTGGTCACCAACCCGCCCTGGTTCGCCTTGTTTTGTGGTCACCAACCTGCCCTGGTTTGCCTTGTTTTGTGGTCACCAACCTGCCCTGGTTCGCCTTGTTTTGTGGTCACCAACCTGCCCTGGTTCGCCTTGTTTTGTGGTCACCAACCTGCCCTGGTTCGCCTTGTTTTGTGGTCACCAACCTGCCCTGGTTCGCCTTGTTTGGTGGTCACCAACCCGCCCTGGTTCGCCTTGTTTTGTGGTCACCAACCCGCCCTGGTTCGCCTTGTTTTGTGGTCACCAACCTGCCCTGGTTCGCCTTGTTTCGTGGTCACCAACCTGCCCTGGTTCGCCTTGTTTTGTGGTCACCAACCTGCCCTGGTTCGCCTTGTTTTGTGGTCACCAACCCGCCCTGGTTCGCCTTGTTTTGTGGTCACCAACCTGCCCTGGTTCGCCTTGTTTTGTGGTCACCAACCCGCCCTGGTTCGCCTTGTTTTGTGGTCACCAACCCGCCCTGGTTCGCCTTGTTTGGTGGTCACCAACCCGCCCTGGTTCGCCTTGTTTTGTGGTCACCAACCTGCCCTGGTTCGCCTTGTTTTGTGGTCACCAACCCGCCCTGGTTCGCCTTGTTTTGTGGTCACCAACCTGCCCTGGTTCGCCTTGTTTTGTGGTCACCAACCTGCCCTGGTTCGCCTTGTTTTGTGGTCACCAACCCGCCCTGGTTCGCCTTGTTTTGTGGTCACCAACCTGCCCTGGTTCGCCTTGTTTTGTGGTCACCAACCTGCCCTGGTTCGCCTTGTTTTGTGGTCACCAACCCGCCCTGGTTCGCCTTGTTTTGTGGTCACCAACCTGCCCTGGTTCGCCTTGTTTTGTGGTCACCAACCTGCCCTGGTTCGCCTTGTTTTGTGGTCACCAACCCGCCCTGGTTCGCCTTGTTTTGTGGTCACCAACCCGCCCTGGTTCGCCTTGTTTTGTGGTCACCAACCCGCCCTGGTTCGCCTTGTTTTGTGGTCACCAACCTGCCCTGGTTCGCCTTGTTTTGTGGTCACCAACCCGCCCTGGTTCGCCTTGTTTTGTGGTCACCAACCTGCCCTGGTTCGCCTTGTTTTGTGGTCACCAACCTGCCCTGGTTCGCCTTGTTTGGTGGTCACCAACCTGCCCTGGTTCGCCTTGTTTTGTGGTCACCAACCTGCCCTGGTTCGCCTTGTTTTGTGGTCACCAACCTGCCCTGGTTCGCCTTGTTTTGTGGTCACCAACCCGCCCTGGTTCGCCTTGTTTTGTGGTCACCAACCTGCCCTGGTTCGCCTTGTTTTGTGGTCACCAACCTGCCCTGGTTCGCCTTGTTTGGTGGTCACCAACCTGCCCTGGTTCGCCTTGTTTTGTGGTCACCAACCTGCCCTGGTTCGCCTTGTTTTGTGGTCACCAACCTGCCCTGGTTCGCCTTGTTTTGTGGTCACCAACCCGCCCTGGTTCGCCTTGTTTTGTGGTCACCAACCTGCCCTGGTTCGCCTTGTTTTGTGGTCACCAACCTGCCCTGGTTCGCCTTGTTTGGTGGTCACCAACCTGCCCTGGTTCGCCTTGTTTTGTGGTCACCAACCTGCCCTGGTTCGCCTTGTTTTGTGGTCACCAACCTGCCCTGGTTCGCCTTGTTTTGTGGTCACCAACCCGCCCTGGTTCGCCTTGTTTTGTGGTCACCAACCCGCCCTGGTTCGCCTTGTTTTGTGGTCACCAACCTGCCCTGGTTCGCCTTGTTTTGTGGTCACCAACCCGCCCTGGTTCGCCTTGTTTTGTGGTCACCAACCTGCCCTGGTTCGCCTTGTTTTGTGGTCACCAACCTGCCCTGGTTCGCCTTGTTTTGTGGTCACCAACCTGCCCTGGTTCGCCTTGTTTTGTGGTCACCAACCCGCCCTGGTTCGCCTTGTTTTGTGGTCACCAACCTGCCCTGGTTCGCCTTGTTTTGTGGTCACCAACCCGCCCTGGTTCGCCTTGTTTTGTGGTCACCAACCTGCCCTGGTTCGCCTTGTTTTGTGGTCACCAACCTGCCCTGGTTCGCCTTGTTTTGTGGTCACCAACCTGCCCTGGTTCGCCTTGTTTTGTGGTCACCAACCTGCCCTGGTTCGCCTTGTTTCGTGGTCACCAACCGCCCTGGTTCGCCTTGTTTGGTGGTCACCAACCTGCCCTGGTTCGCCTTGTTTTGTGGTCACCAACCTGCCCTGGTTCGCCTTGTTTTGTGGTCACCAACCTGCCCTGGTTCGCCTTGTTTTGTGGTCACCAACCTGCCCTGGTTCGCCTTGTTTTGTGGTCACCAACCCGCCCTGGTTCGCCTTGTTTTGTGGTCACCAACCCGCCCTGGTTCGCCTTGTTTGGTGGTCACCAACCTGCCCTGGTTCGCCTTGTTTCGTGGTCACCAACCCGCCCTGGTTCGCCTTGTTTTGTGGTCACCAACCTGCCCTGGTTCGCCTTGTTTTGTGGTCACCAACCTGCCCTGGTTCGCCTTGTTTTGTGGTCACCAACCTGCCCTGGTTCGCCTTGTTTTGTGGTCACCAACCCGCCCTGGTTCGCCTTGTTTCGTGGTCACCAACCTGCCCTGGTTCGCCTTGTTTTGTGGTCACCAACCCGCCCTGGTTCGCCTTGTTTTGTGGTCACCAACCCGCCCTGGTTCGCCTTGTTTTGTGGTCACCAACCCGCCCTGGTTCGCCTTGTTTTGTGGTCACCAACCTGCCCTGGTTCGCCTTGTTTTGTGGTCACCAACCCGCCCTGGTTCGCCTTGTTTCGTGGTCACCAACCTGCCCTGGTTCGCCTTGTTTTGTGGTCACCAACCCGCCCTGGTTCGCCTTGTTTTGTGGTCACCAACCCGCCCTGGTTCGCCTTGTTTGGTGGTCACCAACCCGCCCTGGTTCGCCTTGTTTTGTGGTCACCAACCTGCCCTGGTTCGCCTTGTTTTGTGGTCATCAACCTGCCCTGGTTCGCCTTGTTTTGTGGTCACCAACCCGCCCTGGTTCGCCTTGTTTTGTGGTCACCAACCTGCCCTGGTTCGCCTTGTTTTGTGGTCACCAACCCGCCCTGGTTCGCCTTGTTTGGTGGTCACCAACCTGCCCTGGTTCGCCTTGTTTTGTGGTCACCAACCTGCCCTGGTTCGCCTTGTTTTGTGGTCACCAACCTGCCCTGGTTCGCCTTGTTTTGTGGTCACCAACCTGCCCTGGTTCGCCTTGTTTTGTGGTCACCAACCCGCCCTGGTTCGCCTTGTTTTGTGGTCACCAACCTGCCCTGGTTCGCCTTGTTTTGTGGTCACCAACCTGCCCTGGTTCGCCTTGTTTTGTGGTCACCAACCTGCCCTGGTTCGCCTTGTTTTGTGGTCACCAACCCGCCCTGGTTCGCCTTGTTTTGTGGTCACCAACCTGCCCTGGTTCGCCTTGTTTTGTGGTCACCAACCTGCCCTGGTTCGCCTTGTTTTGTGGTCACCAACCTGCCCTGGTTCGCCTTGTTTTGTGGTCACCAACCCGCCCTGGTTCGCCTTGTTTTGTGGTCACCAACCTGCCCTGGTTCGCCTTGTTTTGTGGTCACCAACCTGCCCTGGTTCGCCTTGTTTTGTGGTCACCAACCTGCCCTGGTTCGCCTTGTTTTGTGGTCACCAACCTGCCCTGGTTCGCCTTGTTTTGTGGTCACCAACCCGCCCTGGTTCGCCTTGTTTTGTGGTCACCAACCCGCCCTGGTTCGCCTTGTTTTGTGGTCACCAACCTGCCCTGGTTCGCCTTGTTTTGTGGTCACCAACCCGCCCTGGTTCGCCTTGTTTGGTGGTCACCAACCTGCCCTGGTTCGCCTTGTTTTGTGGTCACCAACCCGCCCTGGTTCGCCTTGTTTTGTGGTCACCAACCTGCCCTGGTTTGCCTTGTTTTGTGGTCACCAACCCGCCCTGGTTCGCCTTGTTTTGTGGTCACCAACCCGCCCTGGTTCGCCTTGTTTTGTGGTCACCAACCTGCCCTGGTTCGCCTTGTTTTGTGGTCACCAACCCGCCCTGGTTCGCCTTGTTTTGTGGTCACCAACCTGCCCTGGTTCGCCTTGTTTTGTGGTCACCAACCTGCCCTGGTTCGCCTTGTTTTGTGGTCACCAACCCGCCCTGGTTCGCCTTGTTTCGTGGTCACCAACCCGCCCTGGTTCGCCTTGTTTTGTGGTCACCAACCTGCCCTGGTTCGCCTTGTTTTGTGGTCACCAACCTGCCCTGGTTCGCCTTGTTTTGTGGTCACCAACCCGCCCTGGTTCGCCTTGTTTTGTGGTCACCAACCCGCCCTGGTTCGCCTTGTTTTGTGGTCACCAACCTGCCCTGGTTCGCCTTGTTTTGTGGTCACCAACCTGCCCTGGTTCGCCTTGTTTCGTGGTCACCAACCTGCCCTGGTTCGCCTTGTTTTGTGGTCACCAACCTGCCCTGGTTCGCCTTGTTTTGTGGTCACCAACCTGCCCTGGTTCGCCTTGTTTTGTGGTCACCAACCCGCCCTGGTTCGCCTTGTTTTGTGGTCACCAACCTGCCCTGGTTCGCCTTGTTTTGTGGTCACCAACCTGCCCTGGTTCGCCTTGTTTGGTGGTCACCAACCTGCCCTGGTTCGCCTTGTTTTGTGGTCACCAACCTGCCCTGGTTCGCCTTGTTTTGTGGTCACCAACCTGCCCTGGTTCGCCTTGTTTTGTGGTCACCAACCTGCCCTGGTTCGCCTTGTTTTGTGGTCACCAACCTGCCCTGGTTCGCCTTGTTTTGTGGTCACCAACCTGCCCTGGTTCGCCTTGTTTTGTGGTCACCAACCTGCCCTGGTTCGCCTTGTTTTGTGGTCACCAACCTGCCCTGGTTCGCCTTGTTTGGTGGTCACCAACCCGCCCTGGTTCGCCTTGTGTGTGGTCATCAACCTGCCCTGGTTCGCCTTGTTTTGTGGTCACCAACCTGCCCTGGTTCGCCTTGTTTTGTGGTCACCAACCCACCCTGGTTCGCCTTGTTTTGTGGTCACCAACCCACCCTGGTTCGCCTTGTTTTGTGGTCACCAACCTGCCCTGGTTCGCCTTGTTTTGTGGTCACCAACCTGCCCTGGTTCGCCTTGTTTTGTGGTCACCAACCTGCCCTGGTTCGCCTTGTTTTGTGGTCACCAACCTGCCCTGGTTCGCCTTGTTTTGTGGTCACCAACCTGCCCTGGTTCGCCTTGTTTTGTGGTCACCAACCTGCCCTGGTTCGCCTTGTTTTGTGGTCACCAACCTGCCCTGGTTCGCCTTGTTTTGTGGTCACCAACCTGCCCTGGTTCGCCTTGTTTGGTGGTCACCAACCTGCCCTGGTTCGCCTTGTTTTGTGGTCATCAACCCGCCCTGGTTCGCCTTGTTTTGTGGTCACCAACCCGCCCTGGTTCGCCTTGTTTTGTGGTCACCAACCCGCCCTGGTTCGCCTTGTTTTGTGGTCACCAACCTGCCCTGGTTCGCCTTGTTTTGTGGTCACCAACCTGCCCTGGTTCGCCTTGTTTTGTGGTCACCAACCTGCCCTGGTTCGCCTTGTTTTGTGGTCACCAACCTGCCCTGGTTCGCCTTGTTTTGTGGTCACCAACCTGCCCTGGTTCGCCTTGTTTTGTGGTCACCAACCCGCCCTGGTTCGCCTTGTTTGGTGGTCACCAACCTGCCCTGGTTCGCCTTGTTTTGTGGTCACCAACCTGCCCTGGTTCGCCTTGTTTTGTGGTCACCAACCTGCCCTGGTTCGCCTTGTTTTGTGGTCACCAACCTGCCCTGGTTCGCCTTGTTTTGTGGTCACCAACCCGCCCTGGTTCGCCTTGTTTTGTGGTCACCAACCTGCCCTGGTTCGCCTTGTTTTGTGGTCACCAACCTGCCCTGGTTCGCCTTGTTTTGTGGTCACCAACCCGCCCTGGGTTTACCCCTGTCATGCGCGGTGGTGGCTGCTTTTTGATGGTATATCCGATCTGCTTGCCCTGTGATGGCATGTCACCTTTACCCTTTTCTGGTTATTCTTATTATCAACCTACCGCCATTGTGCATGGTGGCGGCTGCCAGATCTGCAAAATCTTATGATAGGTACACAGTAACTTCTATAGCATGTTTGTGAATGATGGAATTACATCGCCACAATCGTGCTCGGTGGTGGCTGCCAGATCTGCTCGCTTTCTGATGGCCTGCCGCATCCACCTTTTAGCGTCAGCTCACTTACTCTTTGAGCGTAAAAAACACCATTGTTGTTTGTTGTGGCGGCTGCCAGATCTGCGGGATGTCCGCGTGGGCGACAGGCGACGTGCCGAGGAAAAGTACTCCCGGGCCACCGTGCTGGCGTCTGCACCCATCGACGGCGGGTACGTGCGTTGGATGTCCGTGCACTAACCGAAAAGCGTAGGGTAGCACAGATACCACTACATAATCACCACGACATAATCACCGCTTTTAACCGCCAATACGCTGATGTAGTATGCCCTGTTTTGGGCGTTCCATGCAACACCCTCGCGAGCGACCTGACATTTTCATGATGCCTGGATAGCAATCATCAGGCTCGCTCAGGGGGTGAAGGATGCTTGACCGCTCACCAGGTGGATCATTTCTGTGCAATTGCCTTTGGTGAGTCTCCCTACCTCTCCTGGCCGTTTGAATGTGGATGCGTGAACACTTGCCAACAGAAAGCCAGTGTTGCTCATTCGTTGGCTGGTAAAATGGCCTTGATCAGGTCTCCTTGACTTGCTTCCTGTGAGCCTGACAGCGTCCTGTGCACATTCTTGTGAGTGCACATCTCCATCCTCTGCCCCCTTTGGAAGGTTTTCCCCTCATGTTTAGCAATGCCAAGGGGTGCCGATGTGTGCGTGCTTCTGCGTGAATAATTCATCTCCTACATTGCCTTCGCAGAACAATCACCCTCCCCCCACCAAAGATCTCATCCCCGCACCACTCCACCCCCCTTGCCCCACCCCCACGCACGTGCAAAATGAGCCCGTGCCTTTTCTCTGTGCCCATGCTCGCGTGTGTGCCTGGGTGTGCGATACATCTCGCAGGGACAGTGACTCTGACAGCAGTGACGTCACGAGCATCAGCAGCTCGGCGTCTTCCCAGGACACCTCCCTGGACCGCAGACCCGTGTCCCAAGCACGTTGGCAGTTCGAGGGGGATGTTCGCAACGAGAACGATGCTGCGGGGACGGCAAGGGGCGACGACCATGATGATTTCAACAGCGACGAGGATGACAATGGCAGTGGCGACAGCTGTGGGACGGGTTGTTCTGCTTGCAGGCGCGCACAGGAGGCAGATCCGTCGCCAGAAGGCGGCTTGATGGCCGGGGGATTGGATTCAGAAAGGGGCCGGCGAGGTGGGGAGGGCGGCAGTGACGGGGAAGGTTATGGGAGGGAGGGCGGTGAGGCTGAAGACAGGGGACATAATGCTGCTGGCACTGGTGGCGAGAATGGTGATGATGACGTAGATGATGGGTCTGTGGACGATGGCCCGTCGCCGATGGGTGGCGGACGACAGCAACGGCGGCGGTGGCAGGAGACTTCGTTGCAGGGGCCCTTGGATGGGACCAGCTTGAGTTTGCAAGGTGTGTGATGCATGCCTTGCACGTAGTAAGCAATTTCTAACATGCGTAGCCTTGAGTTTTGTATACAGTTTCATTCATTTCTGTTCAGTTTTGTTCAGTCTTCCCAGGACCCCTTTGCCTTGTGCCGCTTTCCGAGTGAACCTGGGGGTTGTGCAGGGTGCATATGTTACACCTGAACTTGTGACTTGGTCACGGATCTTTATGGACGCCCTGGCTTTCTTCCGTCCTTTCAATGGCCCTGATGTGTCCTGGCTTCCTGTATGCATCGTTGCTGAGGCAGAATTCGCCCCCACTGGCTGTGCTCTGACTATATCTAAACTTGCCAAGCAGTTCCTGGAGAGAAACCTTAAACAGGAGTCCTTCAACAGGAGTCACCAGCTCTGTTTGCGCAGAGCGCTGCATGCGCAACCTGTGTTGATTTAAGTGCCGCGTCCTGCTCCTCCAGATCACAGGCATGCATGCCTCTGCACCCGTGCGCAAGGGGCACCTATTCCCTCCCTTCACGCTCCACGTATAACTCAGCTGGGCTACTCCTGGGGTTTCGCCCATTCTGCCATGCCTTTTTTCCTAATATTCTCATTCCATGCCTCCTCTCGCCATCACGGGTGCCCACCAGATGCCCCCCTACGCCCACCACCAAGCCACACACCAAGGGATGGTCCCCGCCACGCATCCGACGGCTCCCAGCGGTCAGGGGGCACCCGGGTTGCCCGCGCGTCGCCTGGCGAGCATCCCAGGAGAGGCAGAGAAGGTGGCGGTGATGGCGGCGGCAGCAGCGTAAGCAGGAGCAGAGGGCAGAAGGGGGCAGAGCCATCCACCAGCCATGCATCCAGCCATGCCTCTCGTGATGCGTACAGTAATGCAACCAGTAACGGGCACCCGCGCGCCCTTGATGGGGGTGACGGCAAAAGCATGGGGTCACGGCGGGGGCAGCGGGCGCGGCAGGAACATGGCAGGGACGTGGGCAGGGTGGCGGCGGGCAGCAGCGGGGCGAACCCTGGCACGGAACGCGTCCGGGGCAGGGGCGGCGGTGCGATCCAGGAACCGAGGGTGGGGTGGGTAAGTGGGGAGGGAAGGGTGGGGTGGGTAAGTGGGGAGGGAAGGGTGGGGTGGGTAAGTGGGGAGGGAAGGGTGGGGTGGGTAAGTGGGGAGGGAAGGGTGGGGTGGGTAAGTGGGGAAGGAAGGGTGGGGTGGGTAAGTGGGGAGGGAAGGGTGGGATGGGTAAGTGGAGAGGGAAGGGTGGGATGGGTAAGTGGGGAGGCATGCAAGGGAAAAGGCGGAAACTGGCTGGGAAAGAGGGTGGCATCAGGGGAGGATGATGTGCCAACAAAAGGCCGGTCCGTGGATGTTTCTCCAAGATGTGTACTACTAAACCGGTTAACCCGTCCCTCTTTTGATCGCGTTTTGTTTGTTTGCGCTCTTGATTCTCGCCGGGTTGTTGATACACACTCGCTGTCCTGGGCCTCTTAAACCCAAATTCCTTATGCCACGAGCCCACAACCACTCTTGCATAACAAGTACTACTAAATGACATTAATGGTTGTTGGGCTGCTGGTATCGCTGCATCCCTGCATCGCTGCTTTTCTCCTTGTCTCGCTTCGACGCCTAATTGACGGTGCCTATTTCACGATGTCTATTCTATGTTCGACGTCATCATCGTCTTCCTGGCCGCTGGCATCACCCCATCTCTCATGCATCTACACCTTAATTTTTCTCAACTTCGATGCCTCTCTAATGTGTCTTGTTGCCTCTCAGGAAGAAGACGACGGCGCGGGGTGGAACGAGGTCGTCCATGAGGCCAGGGAGCTGGAGATGGTGCGCCTGGGGCCACCCCCTGGGGAGCAATCGTCACGTGCGGCCCCCCTGGAACCCGTGTGGCAGGAGCAGCAGCCCATTCGGCAGCAGTTGCCATCACGACCCCAGTCTTCGGCCACCAATTCAGGTCGTCCATCCGACCCGCAATCATGGTCACACATCCAACAACAGCAGCTGTCGCAGTCACAGTCTGCACCCACGGACCAATTACCTGGTGGCAGCCGGAGAGCCCCGAGCGGGGCCGTGCCGTTGCTAGCAACCGCCACACGAGAAACCTCCCCTTTGGTTGAGTCCTCCCCGTCTGTGGACCGATGGGAACAAGGGGGGCTTCCCCTTAGTGTGGCCAACCGAGGGGAGGGCCTGGGCCCCGGGGACCTGGTCAGGGTACGGTCACCGCCACAGGTGCCAGCGGGGCGCGACGCGCTGGCCGAGGGACGGGGGCCAGAATACGTTTTCCTGCCGGGATCGGTATCGCCCCTGAAAGGCCTAGCACCACCGCATCCACAGCCAGCAGCACCACAGCAGGGGCTAGCACAAGGGGGCGGTGGTGGCTTGCCCCTGGCAAGGCCTCGGGAGGAGTGGGAGCTCATCTTCGGCCCTGTCTGTGATGCCGTCGTCAACGCCGTCTCGTGGCAGCGGGCGGGCGCGTCGCCCCATCCGGGCGCCAGCTGGCAGGTGTCGCACGGGTACCTGTGGCAGAGAGACGAGGCTGTGAAACGTGAGTGTTGTGGCGGGGAAAGCTGTTTGAGGGGGGGCTGGGGGGGGGGGGGACTGTCCTTTCCTTTCGTCCCTTTCGTCTCGTGTTGGGTTTCACTCAAGTGACGTGAGGTGAGATGAACAGGCCTCTGCCAGGGAAATGAGGTGCCGTATCGTACGCTGATGCCCCCTGGGTAGTGAGCAAGTGCCTTTTTTTTTCCATGTCGTCATGTCACGGGCCTCCATGTTGACACCCGTGAGTCATGGCAGCTTTCTTCCGAGTTGGCAGGGAATGCGCTGGAAAAGGCTGGGTGGCCCTGTGAGCACCATGGCTTTAAAAAAAGTGTCTGTGACCATTGTGTTGCAATGACCCCCTGAGCCAGCTGGCTGCTGGGTCCTGCAGCTTGAAGACCTTTTCTAAAAGTGCTCATCCCCTGTCATGATTCTCTCTAATGCTCATAGACTAGTGCGCAATTTTTTTTTCTAATATCTTTCGGTGCACGTGAAGGGCGGTGGTCCTAGGATGGAGCCGTAAGGCTATGTCACTCAGTTTGACACATGCTTTAATGTTCATGCGCTAACGTCTGCTGGCACACGGTAGCCTTAACAGCAGTGCGTGAATGTAACATGGACCAGTGCCCCTGAGATTGTAGATGCTGCTCTTTTTTGTTGTGGGGGTGGGAGTGGTCGGCTTCGTGGGGGCCCTTGGCAGGCCCCCAAAACCAGACATGGCCCCACAGCTTGCGGCCAAGTCGCCTAGTTTATCACACCTTCCTAGTGATTGCTTCTTCATTTGTCCGTCTTCATGCCACTTTCTTCCTCAACTGCCAGGCAACGCGGCGCTGGTTGTAGCCATGGCGCCTTGTTCACGCCGCTGTAATTGTGTCCCTTTCATTGCATTCATCACCCCCCGCACCAGGCAACGCGGAGCTGGTTCTTCTGGGCTTGAGACAGCGCTGGGAGGCGGAGCACGCACATGTGGCGGCCGAGCTCGACGCCTTGAAGGAGGCCCGAGTGCGCATGGAGGCGGCCTTGGCGGCACGGGAGGAGCTATATTCGGAACGAGGGCAACAGATCGTGAGTTGCCTCGCCTATCAAACCAGCCTGCGCTCATGCATTCGTGCATGGGAGCCTCTGTAGTTGTTTGTTGTGTTGGCTATTGATTGTTGTTCGACTGTCGTTGTCTTGTGCGTTTCTTGTATTGCCTGTCTCCTTCCCGTAATCTATCATCCATCATTTTCAACGAATATATACATATATACATATATACATGTATATATATACATGTATACAATTCAACTCATCCCCCAACCGCTAATATCATATATTATATTCAACTCATCACCCTCATAATATACAATTCAACTCATCCCCCAACCACTTATATCATATATTATATTCAACTCATCACCCTCATAATATACAATGCAACTCATCCCCTAACCACTAATATCATATATTATATTCAACTCATCACCCTCATAATATACAACTCAACTCATCACCCAACCACTAATATCATATATTATATTCAACCCATCACCCTCATAATATACAATTCAACTCATCACCCAACCACTAATATCATATATTATATTCAACTCATCACCCTCATAATATACAATTCAACTCATCCCCCAACCACTAATATCATATATTATATTCAACTAATCACCCTCATAATATACTATTCAACTCATCACCCAACCACGAATATCATAGTAGTATATTTTATTCAACTCATCACCCTCATAATATACAATTCAACTCATCCCCCAACCACTAATGGACAGGCCCAGCTCCAACAGCAGACGCGGGCGCTCTCCGAAGCAATGGCAGGGCTCTCAGGGACCCACAGGAAGGAGGGATGGGGAACCGAGCCTCCGCAGCAGCAAGGCACCGGAGGTAGCCAATCGCTGGTCACCATCACACCGCCTCGGGCCAGCGCCGCTCGCGAGGACGAGGTTGTGGCGCTGCTGCGGGAAGCACACAGGTAGGGGCCCTATTTGTGGCAGGTATCCTGTATAATTGTGGAATCCAGTGTAATATGATGCACCATAGTATCATGTCTAGTAGATGAGAAGTGAGAGTCTGGTATACTCCTGCAGAAGTGCCCAAGTAAGAGTGTGATGAACTTCTACATGGCATAAGGTGGACATTAATTAAGTCGTGTATCCCCGTTGGGGGACCACTGAATTCCCCAATTGAGATAGTGGACGTCTCCCCAAGACGTCAATATGTACATACATGGCCACAGGCCCACAGCTAGTCTAAAATATTGGCCTCAAGTATAGCCTCGAGCTAATCTTGCATGCTAGCTATGCCTACCATGCTTTTTATATTTTATAGGACCCACAGTTGAGGGGTCGTAATCTTTGACAATGTCCGCCCATCGCTGCTTATCCTGCATATCCGACCACATCTGAGTAAGAGGGGTTGAGCGGATGACGCCAACTAAGTCTTTCCTCTGCATCTCAGCTAAAATCTTATCGTGGTATGTCCACTGTTGGCCACCGCGTCGCCTAATCCTGGCAGGGACTGGCCACGTAAGAAGATATATCCCGAGCTGGCCAGTCCGCAAGGGATCAGCAGGGCCCTCATCTATATCAACCTTAGTAGTACGGGCTAGATGGCCAGCAAACTGTAGTCTACGCTGCCTAATAATATCAGACACACGGGGCATCCCATCATACAACGCCGCCAAGCGGCGGTGTTCACCGTACATCACCCTTAAGATATGCTTAAACATCCTACTAACTGTTCCATTCAATCTGGACTCTAGATGTTCAGTGAGTGTCCAGGCCTCCGCCCCATAGGTCAGAATAGTAAGAAGAAGAACCTTGAAAAGATCCCGTTTCCGGCCAGCCCCCAGGTCCTTTCCGTGCGACACTCTTTCTAATTTACACAAAGCTGTCCACGCAAGACCTGTGTGTGTGTCGATGTAATCCTTGGTGCTAGGAAGCCAACTGCCCAAGAGTTTAAAACGCTCGGTGTAGGGAACCGCTGTGCCGTCCAGGTGGAGATAACACCTCCTTTGATGTGCTTCAGTGTAAAGCATGTGTAGCTGAAAAGGACTAGCATGTAAATAAGCTCTGGACAGTACAGGACTAGTCGGATATCTGTACTCTATTCAAACCATTGTCTTCTCTGGGTCATATCCAGCGGGTAGCAACGAATGACAGCCATGCATGCCTCATAGAGCCTCAATCAGTGACCTCCACTGCTGTTGTCAAGGCTGTGCACTTTGAACGTCCGCATGAGGTGTGTTCGTGGATGCAGCAGGCCCCAAGGTTACGTATGCTTTCCAGGATGTTTTTGCCTGATGTGCCGCACGCTTCCTAATGGTGGGCTTCTCTGCTGCGTGCATATGATGTTGCTATGTGCTGTCCTGGCCTTCCCATTATGCTGGCATTTCCAGCGTGCTGCTCTACAACAACGAGCACCTCATGGAGGTGAACGAGAGACTGCGGCAGGAATTGGCGGCTTTGCAACCGAAATCATGGAGTCACATTGACACATCATGACACGAACTGCCATTCTTTGTTCTGGCGAGTGTGTCATGTGATTTGGTGAATTACACAATGGTGAAGCTCGGTACAATCCCACATATACTATATTGAGATTTTTAAACTTTGAACAGAACGTGTGTATACCTGGCAGTCCTATTTGTAGCTCCATTATGCTCTTGTGACGCAGTCTACCTGTTTATTGATTCATTATTTAATGTTTGTCTCCGGATCTGTACAGTACGACCACTGCAATCCTTCACGCTTCTGGCCATGTAGGATGTCCTGGGATGGTCCATGTGACCAAAGCAATATATGCAGTATATTGCAAGTATGCGTGCACACGGGCATGCATGCGGCCACGATCACGTACTATTTATACCAGAATATAATGGCCTTTAATTTGCATGGCATATAACCATGCATGCAGGGTGAAGCCCGTTTAGGTAATGGGTCAAGCGCTGTAACTAATTCTAGCTTCCGTAACAGATTAATTTATCAGAACAAGGGATCCCGTGGGGAAGCCTTGAAAATGAACTCCGTGTTTCTAACCCCTGCATGCTACGTGATCAAAAGGCGGGGCAAGGACTCCTAAGACACCCCTGTAGCTATCTACATGGGCATAAACAGGCATGCATTGGCCTCCTATAGCCTTGGCATAGGCGTAAACCAATGCTCTTGGACGTTCTTCTCCTCTCCTGCTTGTACCGGAGGCAACCATAGGTCACCCCCCGTCCATGCGCACTCTTCCTTGGTAAACGGCGCAAAGAAGCCATCGAGTGATTCCGGCTTGATGTAGGCAAGAGCCTCCAATGCCCACTGCACATCACAGCAGAGAACAGCACAAGGATGCTAGGATAATCTTAATACTGTGCAAAAAAAAGCCTTCTACCTGGTGAATTAAAACAACACGAAAGACAAGACACATGCTAGGCAATGTACAGCACAGCTAACTGCCAAACCAGTGTGAACTGAGAAGAGACACGGTGGGCATATGAAATCCATTGAGAAAGGTGAACCCAATGGCCCTAAAAATTGGATGAGCAGGTTCTATGCCTGTGCGTCATTTGATACAGATGTGCTCAGGCTCTGCGGGCGAACAGCTGGTCTGGCAGCGGAAAACCAAACCATATTGCTAAATAGTAGAAAAACACAACAGCGAAACCACATTATTACAGCACTGAAATGGAGGTATACGAGCAGTACCCTGTACCCAAGGAAGGAGACATCCTCAACAACAAGTAATACTAGGAACCCGTCTGCTGCCCTTGGCAAGGTCAGGCACGCGTGACATTCTGCAATCTTGCCATCACAGCCAGCTTTACTCTCTGCAGTTTCTCACAACTCCTACTCTAGGCATCATCCCCAATACCTAGTTACCGCCCAACTTATTTACGCGTATCCCTCCACAAGTATCGCTGCGTCCACCAAAAGTAACGTCTGTCTAGCCGCCCCCCCCCCCCCCCCCCCCCTTACCTTGGGTGCAGTCTGCTTCAGGACAAGCTTGTTGTAGACACGCTGCACACAACGGCCAGGAGGGAGGGGGTTGACAGTGGGGATGGGAGTGGGCAAAGGGAAGCATGTTGAGCAAATGGGCAGGTCAGAAAGCACCAAGTGAGTGACCCGCCAGCGTAACAGACCAGTTTCCCAAATCTTGTGCATCCCTAAACAGGGATGTCCCTTTAAATTTTAATGGGTCACGAGCGCACTGATCAGGCAACACGAAACTCCAAGAGGAATGGCAGTGGCATGGCCCAGCTTTACGCCACGTGCATGGACTGTCGCAATCGTCAACTCTGAAATTAGGGAAGAGGTGAATGCATAACATATACTAGTGCATGAAACTAGGGCGAAGAGCATTGATAAATAGGTTTAGTTTGTAAATAGGGCAAAAGGTTAAGGTGTGATGTTTACTAGTAAGGGTCCTTTGGCTCACCTTTCTGGTCCTCCCTTCCTGTTCCTCCAATCCACCGATAGGAAAACGTACCTCGGCAAACATGTCTGGCCGCTGGATGCAGCGCGCCGCGATGCGATAATCACGCACAAAACACTCGCGCAGGCTCAGCGCCTTGCTCTCCTTGATCTGTGGTCGATGAGGCAAAAGGCACAGGGGCCAAGGGGCCAAGGGGCCAAGGGGCCAAGGGGCCAAGGGGCCAAGGGGCCAAGGGGCCAAGGGGCCAAGGGGCCAAGGGGCCAAGGGGCCAAGGGGCCAAGGGGCCAAGGGGCCAAGGGACCAAGGGGCCAAGGGGTCAAGGGGCCAAGGGGCCAAGGGGCCAAGGGGCCAAGGGGCCAAGGGGCCAAGGGGCCAAGGGGCCAAGGGGCCAAGGGGCCAAGGGGCCAAGGGGCCAAGGGGCCAAGGGGCCAAGGGGCCAAGGGGCCAAGGGGCCAAGGGGCCAAGGGGCCAAGGGGCCAAGGGGCCAAGGGGCCAAGGGGCCAAGGGGCCAAGGGGCCAAGGGGCCAAGGGGCCAAGGGGCCAAGGGGCCAAGGGGCCAAGGGGCCAAGGGGCCAAAGGGCCAAGGGGCCAAGGGGCCAAGGGGCCAAGGGGTTAACGCCAAGGAGACAAGGGGATGACGGGCAACGCGTAATGCATTAGTAAATGGCAACCGTATTGCCAACACATTCTGAGCAACGCTGGTGGTGACTTGCACACCTGGGTAAGGGACAATAATTGCTGCACGAAGACGCCTGTGGCCTAAAGATGCAGTGTGTGCCTGACTTGAACGAGAGTTCTGACCCACATCACAACAGAAAGAATAAACTAGACACAACGGAGTGTGGGCAAGGCGAAGAAGAGAGGCAAAGAAGCAAGCAGGAGTTCCAAGGTCATCTGGACCTGCAACCTTGTCTCCACGGCAGGAGCCATGATTGTTCAATATATGAATACCAATGAAGTTGAATACAACACTTACAACATAATTCAAATGAATTGAGGATAGATCAAGGCTGCGTCCCCTCAGTTCATGTGTGTGCGGCATGGTGGTGTGTGTGTGGACGGGGGGTAGTGTGGAGACCTAAGGGCGTGTGCGTGTGCCTATGGTGGTGTGGGGACAGGGGGGACAAGGGTAATGGTGTGGGGACAGGGGGGCTTCGTGTGGTCATGGCGGGGACCTACGTGTCGGAACGTGAGCTTGAGGCTGAGCGGGTGCGCGTCCATCAGCATCTGCAGCAGTGGTCCGCACCAGCCGTGGCCATCCGCCACCGCGGCATTCTGGCGAATGCACCCAGCAAACGGCACCCAGCAAACGGCACCCAGGGTATCGGAAGCCGCAGAGCAACACCAAAACAAACCAAAACGAGATTAAGGGGAAAAAACAGGCGGGCGCAAAAAACAAGAGGACGTCATCACAGGGAGAGCAACGCAGGCAGGGGCTCAAGGGGGGATGAATGAATGAGATCACCCAGCCACCCACCCAGCATTCCAGACAGTCCGCTGCACATGCCCATAGTAACCTTTGAAGTGGTGGTCCTCGGAATAAAAAGAGCACAGCGCTGACCGTAATGTGGAAGACTCGTGACATCGAAAGGGCGTATGCATGTACATGAACGTGGGCGCAGCTGGGTGGGTCCCCATAAAAACTTCTAGGCTTTGCAAAGGCCACACAACTTCATAAGGGATAGTGAAGATAGGGGAGAGAGAAAGGGAAGATAAGGAGATAGGGTAGGATTTCATTATGCTAGTTAGCAGCCCAAAACGCAGGCACTGCCAGGTAACTATACCTAGTGCGCAACGCATGCACTGTGGTGGAGTGGTTAAATTGTAAAACGATGTGGATTGTACAACCATCCATTGAGCTTGCAATGCCCTCATTGGAATGATAAACACAAATACTCCACAATGACATAGCCAACCTTATACAGGAGTAACTATAAGTTCACAACCAACGTGCTGTAATAGCCACCAGCATAGTAACCAAGTCTCGTGTTATGCTGACTGGCAGCTACAAATGACCATGGACAAGAGAATCTCCGTCGCAGCATGTGGCACTGGTAGCCAAAAGTAGCAGCCACTGAAGCAACGGTTTTACGTCCCTTGGGCGGTTATTTCTTTTAAACAACCCATCCCTTTACCTTGCGCAACGCTAAAGAGTGGGTCAGGATCACGTTGCAACTTAGCAAGGCACGCTACTTTGCTACGGTGTGAAAACTTGGCTCTTTGGCAGTACGTTTTCACTGGCGTGCGGTGTGGTCAAATGAACCTGGAACCTCAACTTCAGCTTTACACTCTCGACTCCTAACCCGAATCCTGAAACCTACCCTTAATTTTAACCTTAACTTACCAGCGCCGAGATGATCTCTTCCACGCTCGGTTTCGAGAAGACATCGTTGATCACGGCCGTGCGATGCCTGTGGATACACACAAATATATTGATCGTGTGAGATGATGGTGATTCCCCACAATGCAGGGTGAGTGGCGGCGGTGGGTGCGTTACGGGAATTTATTTATTTATTTATTTATTTATTTTGCTACAGCTTCGCAATGCAACACCCTAGCAGGGGGTTGCTGTGCCTGAAAGGGGGGAGGATGGTGAAAATACATACTGTATATAATACACTGTATATAATAGACTGTCGTGTGTGCAAGTTTGGGGTTGATAAGCGGGGGCCTGGGGATGTTCCAAGACGGTTCAGTCAAGTGCCTGCTATCAGTCGAAGATGTGCAACGTTCTCGTCACGGGTAATCTGCATCTTTTCAAGTAGGCCCTTGCTTACAGTTACATGACCGTACCGCACCAACCAACTTGCAGGATGTAGCCCGAACCGATAGTGGTCAGGTAATGGCACGCCATACCGTAACTCGCCTGCCATGTCAACCACATGCATATAGCACAGCACTTCCATGCATTGCCATGCAAGCCAGTCCCCTGATGGTGCTCTTTTGCATTTGGCACCAACCCGACAAGTTCAGGAGCGTGGCAGCTTCTAAGATAGCTAATTATTAATCGTGTTGTTGTTATTATTACTATTGCTAACAATATTAAGACCCTGAAGCCAGCTAACTGGACACGGCGGCCACCAACACAGACGAGAGTAAAGGATGGAAAAGGTCAAAAGGATGTCTTCCTTTTCATCCCAGCTCCCCTCACTTGTAAGAGGGGAGTTGGGAAGGTCCTCGAACAGGCAGCTGAGGCAAGCGCCCAGTGCATCATCCCTCCCGTTATACAATTAGAATTATTGGAAAAGATGCTTTACATGAATTATATCGCCGACATAAACAAAGCACAAGAAATAGGAGCCGCATCACTTTTATGCTAGTGTAGTCATGAATGACTACAAACATGACAGACAGACGTCATACTCTGCTATTATTATTGACTATCATCATTATTACTATCATTATTTTCTTTTGATTATATATATTCTTAATACTCTAGTGAAATAGTTTTGTACGAAACTGGATTCGAACACAGGACCTCTTGCACGATGTCGCGGCTATAGGGGTCTCCTGATCCGAAGGCATCCCAAGCGATAGCCCAACTGCGAAAAAGCTCTTTACCGGAGATCAGTGCAAGCGTGTCAGAAATTCTCCAATATGAACCAGTGGATCGAATCTGACTGCTAGTCCCACGGGGGCAGATGTGAGTAGGAGAACTACTCACTGGGTCACGCTGGCGGAAGCCGGCCAAAGGTGACTCCTTTGGCCTTTCCAAAAGGTGACTCCTGGTTGACCACGGATGCACTCTGGAACCCTGCAAGCCAGCACCTCTATACTCTACCAAGCCAGCACCTCCACTATCCTAGTTATTAATTTAGCAATGTCACAGCATCCCCGAGCATTCAGGGCATTCCGGAGTACCCCGCCAATCCAAAAGAACCGGAATCACTGACCACCAATCCGCGCGAAGCGCCCAGCGAGCGAAGCGAGCGGCCGCTTCAGCGGCCTGCGCGCAGCGCACAGCGAGCGCAGCGAGTTTTGCGCTGCGCGCGGCGAGCGAAGCGAGCACCGTACTATTCCAGCGGGCAGCGGGCAGCGGGCAGCGGGCAGCGGGCAGCGGGCAGCGGGCAGCGGGCAGCGGGCAGCGGGCAGCGGGCAGCGGGCAGCGGGCAGCGGGCAGCGGGCAGCGGGGCGAAGTACTGCCAAAACAAGGGACCCTGTTTTGGGCTGGGCGGAGCCAGCGGGTTACTCTAGTAGTAGTAGTTATAGTAGTTTACTACAGACATCAGAGCATTATCATGTGGCCCTTACTTGCGAAGCAGGCTGTCCTCCGCCAACCGCAGGGATGTATCCAGATAGGTCGACAGCATGTTGGACAGCGTCTCGCGGTCGCTCGTGTGCAGGGTGGACAGCTGTTTCGCGAGGTAGGGAAGGTGCTGCACGGACGCAGGAGCGAAAAGGGAGAAGCGCAAAAGGAAGTTTTGCCGCCAGTAATATCGGCCAGTGGTGCACGATGCCCAGGAATCATCGGTGCGCCAGTTCACGTTTTTGTAGGGAAATAAAGAGTAAGACTTTGAGGGTCGACGCCTTGGAGAATGAATATCAAACTCGTTGTGCACAGGGACCATGGCAGGGACAACCGCCAGAAAGGAACAAGAGGAGACAAAAGGGTACCGACGCCGACCGGAAGATTAGGAGAGAAGGCAAGAGGATACAGGAGGCATTGAGGGCGGCAAGTCGAGAGGGTGCAAAAAGTTGATGGACAATCTACACACCAGCAACATAAGCCGGTCAGTACGTCGTGCACGTCGTGTACGTCGTGTAACTTCACAAAGCGCATCCGCATCCCACAGCCATGCCTGCCTGCCGCAGCCATGGCATGACGAAGGGTGATAAGAAACAAGGCCCTTTCTGTATTTGTAATTGGAGCTACCCTTTCAACAAAATGCACACGTGATGCCACCAACAAGAGTCGTTGGAGACATGTCTCAAAACCACAACCGGAGCAGTTTCGAAGGTTGCTGCGCAGGCAGCATTTAAACAGGCAAGCAGCGCTCCCACACTTACCTCTTGCTGGATGACGTGTGTGGCCAAGCCTGTAACGAGCATCTCCCCAGCCTTCAGGCGCGCGCCGGTGAGGCCCAGGAACATCCCTGGAGGCATAGAGTACGCAGTTTCCACAGGCCATGTCCACAAACATTTGAGGTCAGGGACATGGTACTGTAATTAGAGCTCATGATCCCCTTGGGTCGCACTGACCAGGAGGGTGAACTGGCCGGCTGCCGACAACGCGAAGAGCGCCCCCAAAGCAACCCATGCAAGAGAGACAATGAACATGGAAAAATACATAGGCAAGACACAGGAGGAGAGAAGAGATGAGATCACATGTTCCATTTCATATTCCTTTTGGCAGCAAGCTAGTATGGGTGATGGGAAAATCCTCCTGCCACCCCACCCCACCCAATCCCACCGGACACCGAGGAGAAATGCCACCCATCCACGTGGGTGCCGTGCCACTTGTGCAGCCATGTGGGGCTAGATGACCGTTGTGATGCTTAGCTAAGATCCTCTAATGAAGATTCCCTCATTATCTGCTCCATGTGCTGACCCAGGCCCACGTATTAAGAATGGTGTATTTAAGGAGGCCGTAATTATTCTAGCAAACTTCACACAAGCCAGCAGGGTGCGCAGCAAACACAAATCAAATGACAGAGACTCGGGAAAAGAATATAAAGCAAGCAAAGTAACAGGCTAAAAACACACACCAGGTTACAAGCATAGCACGACAGAAAATCTTTACGACAACTAGGTCTTGCGAACATACGCAAGAAAAAAGGCGACAATGCATGCACATCGCGATAGGAAAAAAAAGGGGGGGGGGGGCGTGCTTACAGCAGGCCAGGGGACGTACCGATTGCCCCCGGCATGCGTGACAGCGTGTAGCACATGCCGACGTCAGGGAAGAATCCGATGGCTGTCTCAGGCATCGCGAACAGCTGCGGAGGAACACCATGGATAGGGTGCAGTCGATGCAGTAGGGTGCGGTATGTAGGCAGGCACGCCGCCAGCCAGGCAGGCAGAGCAAAGTTAAGGAAGCAAGCTATCAGTCAGCAGCTTGGTTGGCTAGGCAGCGCAAGGGCAGGTAGGTGGGTGGGTGGGTGGGTGGGCGGCCGGGCGGGCGGGCGGGCGGGCGGGCGGGCGGGCGGGCGGGCGGGCGGGCGGGCGGGCGGCGGCGGGCGGGCGGGCGGGCGGGCGGGCGGGCGGGCGGCGGGCGGGCGGGCGGGCGGGCGGGCGGGCGGGCGGGCGGGCGGGCGGGCGGGCGGGCGGGCGGGCGGGCGGGCGGCGGGCGGGCGGCGGGCGGGCGGGCGGGCGGGCGGGCAGGCGGGCGGGCGGGCGGGCGGCAGAAAAGGAGGCCCGGAGGGATGTCAGACGCCCCATGACCTAGACAATGCCAGGGAATCAATGAACTGGTTGTAGTGTGAACATTAAGGGCTCCCAAGATAGTATGAGAAAATGTCATCACCTCCACTGTCTTTCCACCCCCCCCCCCCACCCCTCTTCACCAACCACAACCATCAGCCCCTCCCCTTCCATCCACAACATGGTGAGCTACTGGCCGCACGGCAAGCGACCACAAACCAGCCCTCCCTGTGGGTTGGCATGAAGGGGCGAAGCTGACAGGGTTGCATCAGGCCACCCCACCCACTCGTTCATGGGCACTCGAAAGCGACCGCGGTCCACATCCACCGTTGCAAGCCATGAATGCGTCCCTAATTAATTCTAAGTGCGTGACTGCATCCCCTCATGATGCTTCCTTTTAAGTGCGTTACTGCATCCCCTCATGACGCTTCCCTAATTAATTTTAAGTGCGTGACTGCATCCGCTCATGACGCTTCCCTAATTAATTTTAAGTGCGTGACTGCATCCCCTCATGACGCTTCCCTAATTAATTTTAAGTGCGTGACTGCATCCCCTCATGACGCTTCCCAGATCAAAACCTTCGGTGCCCAACCAGATCATACATCGCCCTATTGGATTCATTCATGCGCCCAACCAGATCATCCATGCGCCTCTGTCAGGGGTCACGGGGTACGCACCCTGCTGGATACCCCGTCTCGATCACCCATCCACGCCACAGTTGGCCACACAGCCATGCCATATTGTAAGCTGCGACCCCCAACCCTTAAGCTGGCAACCAAACAGATTCCATGATCCGTGTCTTCTATATCCTCGTCTACTCGGTGACTCACCGAGGCCTCCGTCGCGATGCGAAACGCCCCGTGGCAGGCCAGCCCCGCACCGCCACCCATCACGATACCGTCCATGAGGGTGATCTGCATGGCAGACGACAGTAGTACACAAGGAAAAAGATATACGTAGCAGCCAAGATTAGAGCTTAGATTATTAGGCTTGACCTGAGATTAGACCTAGAACTTGGAGTACTAGACCTTGCATTATAAGGCCATGGATGCTAGGCAGTGGTGATTGCCACGTTGCAGCGCGGACTTCCCAGACTGGACGAGTCTGACCACGAAAGTGTGCAGGATTTAGACCAGCCCATGGGGATGTTCATGTCTATGAATGGGTAGCCAGAAATGAATGGTTACATAAACACTGGATTGGAAAAAAAACAGTTTCAAACATGTTTCTAAGCCCTGCACCCATTCTGTGCGCTGGCTTCCTGGCTGCTATCATAACATACCAAAGAAACAATCACTTCGTCCACGCAGATTGACACTACCCCTACCCTGTACGCCCTACCTTCCCCCCCCCTCCCGACCCACCCCACCCCACCCCCCCACCCCGACCCACCCCACCCCCACCCCCTACGTCTTCATCCTACCCCCTACCTCACATGCGGTGTTACAACTAGCCAAAGAAAACAATTACCTCCTCCAAGTACCCTTACCCTGTGAAGTCTAACCCTACACCCTCACTTGCGGCGTCTTGACCCTACACCTACACCTACACCTACACCTACACCTACACCTACACCTACACCTACACCCTTACGTGGGGTGTCTTCATGCTCGCGATCAGGTAGTCGAGCTGGTACTCCTTGCGGAAGAACTCCATGCACTTGGCCAGCTTTTCTGGTGTCACCTCTGCACGCCAGAACACGTGCAGCAAATGTAGCGCCAGCATTTGCGGCGCCAGCAGCAACACAGCGCCACAGCCACGTATGCTTTGTTTAACTCTGAAGTTGGCCAGATCATGCGTTCATTAAACCCGTCCACCGTTTTGATACGAGATGGTGAGAAGAGGGGCAAAGTGACATTGCCATTCCCGTCATTTGGGATACAGATTCAATAAGGATTATTGGGCGATGACTTTATGTTTGGGAGACACGTTCCTCGGTAAGCTCGCCAGCATGAGGCAAAACATTTGGTGGAAGAATACGCAGTAGACACGGACGGACGGACGGCGGGCGGGCGGGCGGGCGGGCGGGCGGGCGGGCGGGCGGGCGGCGGGGGGCGGCGGGCGGGCGGGCGGCGGGCGGGCGGGCGGGCGGGCGGGCGGGCGGGCGGGCGGGCGGGCGGGCGGGCGGGCGGGCGGGCGGGCGGGCGGGCGGCGAGCGAGCGGGCGGGCGGGCGGGCGGGCGGGCGGGCGGGCGGGCGGGCGGCGGGCAGCGGGCAGCAGCCCACATGATCCTTCAATAGGGCAGCAGTACAACGTAACATCATGTAACAGCCCACAGGAATTCACATAGGTTTATGGCCAACATTATAACAAATCTATGAAGGGCTGCTCTTAACTAGGTAGCAAACAGAGCAGTGACCCCAACTGAATGAGTGTTGAAATAAGAAAATAATTAGTCAAAGATGAATATGCGAGGTGTTGGGGGCAACCGTGGGTTAGCCTAGAGACAAGGATTCACACTTGCACCGCAAATGAAATCGATTCATGATGGCAAGTTTCCAAGGAAAGATGTCGATTCTAGTTTGATGACTCTTATACTTATCATTACTAGGATGCCTACTACGACTACTATGACTACTGTGACTACAATGACTACGATGACTACTACGACTAGGATGCCTACTACGACTACTATGACTACGATGACTACTATGACTACTACGACTACGATGACTACTATGACTACAATGACTGCTATGACTAGTATGACTACTGTGACTACTATGACTGCTATGACTACTATGACTACTATGACTACTGTGACTACAATGACTACGATGACTACTACGACTAGGATGCCTACTACGACTACTATGACTACTATGACTACGATGACTACTATGACTACTACGACTACGATGACTACTATGACTACAATGACTACTACGACTACTATGACTGCTATGACTACTATGATTACTATGACTACTGTGACTACTATGACTACTACGACTACTATGACTACTGTGACTACTGTGACTACTGTGACTACTATGACTACTACGACTACTATGACTACTATGACTACTATGATTACTATGACTACTGTGACTACTATGACTACTACGACTACTATGACTACTGTGACTACTGTGACTACTGTGACTACTATGACTACTACGACTACTATGACTACTATGACTACTATGACTACTATGACTACTATGACTACTGTGACTACTGTGACTACTGTGACTACTGTGACTACTGTGACTACTATGACTACTACAACTACTATGACTACTGTGACTACTGTGACTACTGTGACTACTATGACTACTATGACTACTATGACTACTATGACTACTATGACTACTATGACTACTATGACTACTATGACTACTATGACTACTATGACTGCTATGACTACTATGACTACTATGACTACTATGACTACTATGACTACTATGACTACAATGACTACTATGACTACTATGACTACTATGACTACTATGACTACTATGACTACTATGACTGCTATGACTACTATGACTACTATGACTACTATGACTACTACTACTGGTATTGCTACTATTAATGCTAGTGCTATTACCACTAGTAATACTACAATTACTGACCACCGCCACGCAGCATCTGCGCAATGGTCACGACATCACCCCCAGCACACAGCGCGCGTGCCTTGCCAGCGGTCGCCGATCCCTGTGTCCCAACGACACACACAAAGGGCAGGAATGGAGGCATGCAGGCGGGCAGGCGGGCGGGCGGGCGCGCGCGCGGGCGGGCAAGATTTGCAACCCGTTTCCAATCAGCCCCAAGTTTTAGAATAACTTCCTACCCACATAGACATCACAAAAGCAAGTCACAGAAGGGGAAAGCATGAGTAGGGGGTGGCAAGAACCATACACAAGGTGATAAATGGCACAAGGTTGTTGCAACCACAAACAAGACTTAACTCACTGGGCTAGCTCCCTTGGCACCGTCCGTGTGCATGGGCGCACGCATGCATGCGGGCTGAGCCACCCGCCCACATGGCAATCACGTGCCGAAAGGCTGGGACCACCCTCATGCATGGCGCTACCGGGTGGGATGGCACTGGTGGGGGTTGGGACACCCAGCTGGACATGGCACCCACCTTACGCATGACACTAGAGCTAGCGTGGTAGAACCAGCGGGGGCGTGGCAACCACCTGGAGCATGGCGCTACCATGACTGGCTGTCAGACAACCTTCCACTCGGAACATGATGGAAATCAAAGCAGCGGAACATGATAGCAGCAGCACGTGCACGTGCCGACCCACTTTGAGCAAGGCGCCACCGCATGTGGTCCTGTGGATGAGGGCTGGGGGCGACCCACCTTGAGCAAGATGGAACGCACGAGCGGGAAGGCGTCCCACTTGGTGTACAGCTTGTGCAACTCGTCCACCTGGCACCGCCGCAGGCATGGGAGTAATGAATTTGCAGCCCCGGATGCATGGCAGATGCACACGCACATGGTGCCCGCACGTGCACGGCACATGCACACACGACAGTGCCACCACACACGCATGGCACGCACATACATTCATACGCGCGCACACGCACACGCACACGCACACGCACACGCACACGCACACGCACACGCACACGCACACGCACACGCACACGCACACGCACACGCACACGCACACGCACACGCACACGCACACGCACACGCACACGCACACGCACACGCACACGCACACGCACACGCACACGCACACGCACACGCACACGCACACGCACACGCACACGCACACGCACACGCACACGCACACGCACACGCACACGCACACGCACACGCACACGCACACGCACACGCACACGCACACGCACACGCACACGCACACGCACACGCACACGCACACGCACACGCACACGCACACGCACACGCACACGCACACGCACACGCACACGCACACGCACACGCACACGCACACGCACACGCACACGCACACGCACACGCACACGCACACGCACACGCACACGCACACGCACACGCAGGCACACGCACGAATGGTGCCCACACCCGCATAAGAGTGCCCGCCGCACACATGCAGGGTTGTGAACAAAGGCGGCAAGGATGGGGCAAGGAGCATTGTGAAGAGGAGGCAATATGTCAGTAGCAAGTACGGAAATCTTCACCATGCCGCATGGTCTTCTTACAATGCTGATGGAGGTCGTCCTATAATGCTGAACAAAGCACACGGGTTCATCCATCCATCGAGTGTCATGGCAGCAGCGGAACAAAGCACACGGGTTCATCCATCCATCAAGTGTCATGGCAGCAGCGGTACAAAGCACACGGGTTCATCCATCCATCGAGTGTCATGGCAGCAGCGGTACAAAGCACACGGGTTCATCCATCCTTCGAGTGTCATGGCAGCAGCGGAACAAAGCACACGGGTTCATCCATCCATCGAGTGTCGTGGCAGCAGCGGAACAAAGCACACGGGTTCATCCATCCATCGAGTGTCATGGCAGCAGCGGAACAAAGCACACGGGTTCATCCATCCATCGAGTGTCATGGCAGCAGCGGAACAAAGCACACGGGTTCATCCATCCATCGAGTGTCATGGCAGCAGCGGCGTCAGGTGTCATGAAGATGCGATCACGACATGACATGTGTCAATTCATCAAGCACCATAGCAGCAAGTGCAAGGGATGTCCTACGAATGGAAACCATTACCAAACGCTCCATAAACAACTACTACTACCATAAACAACTACCATATCTGATATCAAGCACCATAGCAGCAGCTGCGACGCACGTGGTAAGAAAGAAAACGAATACGGCTAAGATTACCGCGCCGGCCTATTTATTTCTCTAGCACCGTTACAGGGGTTTGAAAACGGGGCTCCTTGGGCCCAGGGGCGGTGACGGCTGCTGGCGTAAACATGCTGCACGTACTGACTTCTGCTACTACATGACTAGCGGTGAAGGTGCCACATTCCACGCTGAGTTGGGAGACCATTTGGCATCGCGGGCAGGGCTGGATGATTCCTGGCAGGGACATAGCAGCTCGTGAACGCACCATGGTGGCCGTGAGGGTGTTGAGCTTGTCTGGGCGGTTGAGGACGGCGATGCGCGTAGCCGGTGTTTTCTCATGCAGCACCTGAGGCTGGGGGCATGCGAAGAGTTGTGAAAGTAGGGAGGAGCACCGTATGGTGGCAGTGAGTGGGGATGAGGGGAGGAGGCACGGGCACTGGGTTCCAAGAACTACAAAATTCAATCCCTGATAAATTAGGGGTTACTGGGCGTCCCCGCACCAGCAGAGAGAGGGAAAGGCCTTTGCGTTATGCCCCACAATCATGGGGGCATGATCGGAGACTCATCCCTTGCCTGCTGCTTGGGGTTGCCTTGCAAAGCACTGGTATACTGTACTGGACCCATTGGTCACTATACTGGTCACTACAACGCGTGGGTGGTTGCCTCGTGAAGCCGTAGCTTCTGTAGTAGACCCATCGGTCACTATACTGGTCACTACAACGCTTGGGTGGTTGCCTTGCGAAGCCGTAGCTTCTGTAGTAGACCCATCGGTCACTATACTGGTCACTACAACGCATGGGTGGTTGCCTCGTGAAGCCGTAGCTTCTGTACGGGACCCATTGGTCACTGTACTGGTCACTACAACGCTTGGGTGGTTGCCTCGTGAAGCCGTAGGGACACCTTGGCGCGCATCGCAGACGCGGCAAACCAACAAATGCTTCAGGCAAGATCTTTGTTTGTACGAGTAGGACTTCATAAAAGCATAAAAAGCATACCCAATGAGGACGGTGTACCCGCACCGCCCACACAGCGGCCCCTACCCCCCCAAACCCCAAACATCCAAAGCCCTAACAGAACAGATAATGCAAGCAGAGCAGAGAAGGGCAGGGGCAGTGGGTGCCTCCAGATGACCCTATCGATAGGTGACAGCTCATGGGCGCGCACGCTGCCACCCTGAGAGCATCGCAGAGAGATGTGTATGCCCCACCAGCACATAGCGCCAGACACGCACATACCAACGCACACAGCACACAAAAGTATGCAGCTACACGCACACCTATGCACATATCCATCCACCCATTCGACTACAAGTCAACAGACAGCCCAACAGAAAGCATACCAACACACACAGACATCCCCCCCCCCCCCCCGACACACATGCATGCGACCACAAGCACATCGGCACCCCAACCCACCCACCCACCCACCCACCCAGCCACCCACCCACCCACCCACCCACCCACCCACCCACCCACCCACCCACCCACCCACCCACCCACCCACCCACCCACCCACCCACCCACCCACCCACCCACCCACCCACCCACCCACCCACCCACCCACCCACCCACCCACCCACCCACCCACCCACCCACCCACCCACCCACCCACCCACCCACCCGCCCACCCGCCCACCCACCCACCCACCCACCCACCCATCCACCCACCCACCCACCCACCCACGCCCCTAAGCACACATGCCGCTAGTCAATGTGGCACCCATCCTTACACACGGGCATACGCCGTAGCATCCACAGATGTCACCGGAAGAACTCGCGTGCAGATGCGGCAACACAAACACACACAGGCACATGCAGTCACCACAGATGCATTCACCACAGGTGCAAGCACGCACATGCGCTCTACGCAGACATCCACATGTCCACAAGCCACATGGACATCCGACATGTACCGCAACAATGCACGAGCAGGAGTAGAGACCTGCGCACCCTGACGAGTCCATCTGCCTAGCCATACTGCTGGCAACCTCTAGCTACGACCCATCCCGCCCAGACTAGTAGTCATACTAGTAGCATACATGGATTATACTGCAACAAGTTGGCCCTTGGTCCTAGAGCTCGGTAGCCGGGACGAGGCCAAGGCAGGTACGGGTAGAGTTCCAGGTATATTATCGCCAATGATGGGAATGCTTATGGGAAAACGCAAAGGCTTACCTCCCCCTCCGCGCTAGGAGGTGGTGCCTCTTTTGCGGCGCGCTGCTCCATTAACTGCGAGAACGACCTCTCAGTTTGCGCGCTGCCCGGGACAGGAAGAAGCGACACCTGTGGTCCCGCTAACGCGTGTCGGCACGGTGTACGAGCGATGAACGCCGCCGGGCGCAAGAGCTTGAGCATTCCAAAGACGTAGGTAATCCTCAACGAGCTACCTTAAGCCCTTGGTTGCGAGGTTATAACGTGTGTATGGTCATGCATGCGATCCCGTACAAACGTATGTAGGAAATCGTGAACGCAGCATGCGATAGTGCACAAACTACCCTTGCATCACTGCGTATCTAGTTTAAGCCACACTGTGCACGAAACTATGTTTATAGCCACGGCCTTGTCACTAATAAATGAAAGGCTACCGGTAATAAGAATACAAGTGCGTTGCCACCTCGGCGGCATCACATAAAAATATTTCTCCCCAACGCTTCATGTTTTTGCATACTGATTACTGAGCTAATGGCTGTCATTCCCCGTGGTGGCGCTTGACAGTAAAAAAAACTGTCTGTGACTTGCTGTGTGAACCCTGAAAGGGTCCTTAGCCAGCTGGCTGGAGTGTGGAGCCTTGGGAGTTGGGAGGCGCGAGGCGGCAGTCTCCGGCAGGCGGCAGCTTCCGATTTTTACTGTATGTCAGGCTGGGCGGCTGGGCCATGGCTATCGGTGCGGCTATGACGTGGCCGCGCCGGCCTGGAGCCCTGGTATCGTTCCAGCCACATTCAGCAGCTTTATGCAGCTGGCATCGGCAGCAGGCTGCGCGTTGCGTGGCTGGATGGGTGGCATCGGACCAATCCTGGCGATCGTGCGGGTGATAGCAGTGCAGGATAATGGCGGGTCATTGCGACCCCACGCGCGCGCCGGACGTTGAATGGCTGACAGAAGACAGTTTTCCTCGTCCGAAGACGAAGGGCTTGACGGTTTTTCAAGCTCTGCAAGCCTAAACAAAAACAGAGAAGCACGTTGGGATCAAAGGCGCGAAAGCCATTGTTTTTGGCTTTGTTATTGTGAGATCCTTTTTAGGTAGTATGGCGGCAGGCCAGCCCAGCCCACCTGTCTTGCAGTTGCAACAGCGCCTAGAAGTTATTGCCGATGCGAAAACGAAGGTAGATTTCCACCTTAGCGCAGCGGATTTTAAAAAACTTCGCCCTTGGTGGTTTTTTAAATGCTTAATCCTTCCATCCGGGGTGATTGCAAATGAATTGGTACATGTCTTAATTTAGATGGCGTTATGTTTTCAGGGGAAGCCTCCCATTCCTGTAAGCCGAGTTCTTATGTCGTCATATCTTACGACTCGGTCCTACGTTCCTTTTGTGTCTGTGTTTTTCGTGGCAGGATTGGTATGAAGATTATATGTTGCACGTTATTCCTTACCGAGGCGTCAAGATGCCGGAATTGAGGTGAATTTAAAATGGATACTGTGATATGCTGGTCGCTGTAGAGCTTGCACGCGAGATCGCTTGTCGAAAGGCTGCGGGTATTGCATCTACCCGTTGCCGAGAAAATAAACCTAAAATAGGTTGTGTTTTCCGACCACGTGCCTCGGAATGACGCCCGCATTGTCGGCTCTTTGCGATAGCATCGTGGAAAAGTCGTGTTTCTCCCACTGCTGTATAACATCGATTGTTTCTAGTCCTCATTTGATTAACTGCCCAATATAGTTGCTTAAAGTTTATTATTTTGTTGACAGTGCAAATACGTGCCCATTATTGTAGGCAATACATGCGTACTGTGGGAGGATCACCCGGCCCGACACTTTGCATGAAAACAAAGGCGTGACTGCGTTATTAGAACCGCGTTCTTGCCAGGCTGGATTCATGGTTGCTCTGGTTTTTGAAATTGCCAGCATTGGGAGGGCACCTCATGCATGATCGCTTGTCATGGGTACCAGGCAGCCAATAATAGCATGTTGCCTTACCCGTGTGTTCTTGTAGGTGCTCGTGCCTTGAAGTAAAGCCCCAAATCCTTATGCCAGCATCCTTTTGTTCTACACAGTGTACGTGGTGTCACTTGCTTTACACGCTTGGAAGCCATTGACATGCAGGTTTCTTTATATGAGACGGTTTGGGGGAATAGTGTTGCCGATAGGCGCGTATAGCATGCGGCAGCATGATAGAATATCAACCTCTTTTCAGTGTATTTCCACGCACCTGTCACCCACACACCGCCTTTTGCGTGATTGCCTTGTCGTGCTCTGTGGGGATCAATGCGGGTGGGAGCCGAAAGATAACGAAACAGGATTCGAACCGGGATGGTGTGCCCCTAGGCTTGGCGAGGGCTCCTCCGTCCGCGGGGGTTAGCTTTGCCCAGTTCTAGTCAGGGAGAGGAACATGGACCTGTGGTTTATCGTCTGCGTCGATTCCTTGTGTTTTTTTTTCTCGGGAGTTCCACTGCCGCTTTGTGGGGGGTTGGGGGCAGAACCTTGGTTAAACCACATGGCAAGTTTGGTATGGCAATCATGCTGCTGCCCATGTCCTGGCAAGATGCCTCTATTAAAGCCTTAAGCTTCGCAAGGCAAGGAACTTTCAGGTTTTGTATTTAACTTCATTGGCAGTGTTTCAGAGTAATCCCTGCTTCTTTTCCCCGATCCACCTGGCCTATGTAATCTTAGATTATTGATATTTAATATTGAAGTAGTCCTTCTAAGGTATCCATAATCTCCGTTGTCTGAGAGGAAATGATGCCAGGCATCCTCTCTGGATTGGTTTCATGCTCGCCTCGTCAACCCTTGAGCTACCTGTAAGAAAAAAAAAAAAAAGGTTGTGATTCGTCCTGTAATCGCGGTCATCTTCCCACCCAGGAACTACGTTGGTGCCTCCCTCACCATCTTTCTTTCTGGTCTCCCGCTTGGTCGTCCTCTCTTTAACAATCGCTCTCCATGCTTCCTGCCCTTCTTCCCCGGTTTGCGGTGTGGGCTCCACCCCCCTCCTTCCTGCCCTCGTCCTGCTGCCCCCTTTCTTCCTTCCCCTCCCTTTTCTTCCCCCCTTCGCTCTGCGCACGGCGTGGGTTCTGCATCCGCGTGAATGGTGGTTCTTCTTGTCGTGTTCCGCATGTGCATGCGCAGGAAGGAGCTCAAGGCCTGGATGAACCGGCTCTGCCTCAACGGCTCGGTGTCAGCGACCCAGAAGAAGGAGCTGGCACAGGAGCTGATGCAGTCCACGTTTGCCGAGGATAAATTCGCAGGTAAGGGAGTAGGGCAGTCCACATGTGCCAAGGATAAATTCGCAGGTAAGGGAGTAGGGCAGTCCACATGTGCCAAGGATAAATTCGCAGGTAAGGGAGTAGGGCTGTCAATACTTGCCGAGGATAAATTTGCGTGTAGAAGTTTTAGTGGGGGGGGGGGGGGGGGGGCGCTGGGGAGTCCACATTTGCCGAGGATAAATTTACGGGGCGGGTGGAGGGCAGAGGAGTTTGTATTTGCTGAGGAAATTTTCACCGATGGGGGGCGTGGGGGATGGCAGGGTTGGGGTGTCCTACGTGACAGCATCGGCTGCCTGCTTTTCGTGTTTGCACACAAAATGCTTTGACAGTCTGTGCCCTGATGGCATGGTCTCTGGCAGTGTGGGGCGCCGTTGTGGGCTTGGCAGCATTATTTTGTGGGGCTTGGATCTTTAGTGGTTTCACGTTTGTGGCATGGTCTCTTGTCTTTGGGGCGTCTTCCTCCTGTCGTTTTTTTTCTTACAAGGGTGGATGAAAGGGAAGGGAGTGTGGAGTAAGACAGGGTTTGGAGGGGGTTGGGAACCTGCGCCTTCATATTGCTTACCTATTAGCGCCGATATTTATTAGTGCCATGCTAATTGTCCCCCTTGCGCGCTCCATGGGTGGTTGCACGCCGCGTGTGACAGGATGAGCTTTGCCCCCGGCTGGTTGCAACAACTTGCGGTATCAATACGCCGCTTGTGTGATGTCTTTTTCTTGGCGCATCGCCATCACCTTCCCCCCTACCAGCCAAGCTCATCCACCAGGGCATTTGATTTCTGGCCTGCGCTGGTTGTCTCCTTGACATGGTGGCAGAAACGTCTTGAATCGTAAATTTTCAACGTATTTTCAAACATGTATTTGATTGTGCTGTGTACGCAAGTGCACTGAAGCACATATGTTTTGCAACTTTCCAATCACCGCCATCAGCACCACCCCTTCATTCCCCATCCCCCATATCTTCCCCCCCCCCCCCCCCATTCCTCCCCACTTCCCACCCCCATCCCCCACCCCATCCCCCCCTTCACTCTTCCCCCGCCCCCTCCCCCCCTCCAGCCATGCTCATCTACCAGGAGTTCCTCATCGCGGGGGGCCACTGCGGCCTCGCCGACCTGTCCGTGTTCGCCGACTGGTTCGACCAGAAGCTCCTCTACGATTGGTCCACCTGCGACTGGCTGTGCGTGAAGGTGATCGGGCCCGTGGCCGTGGGCGCGGGCAAGGAAGGGGTGGACGCGGTCGCCGGGTGGAAGGACGCGGCCAACATGTGGCGGCGGCGCGCGGCGTGCGTCTCGTTCGTAAACTTTGCCAAGCTGGGGGACGCCAACTTCCCCGGGTTTATCGACACGCTGCTGGCGGTGTGCGACATCACGGTGCAGACGGATGAGAAGGTGTGTACATGTATTTTGTGTGTGTGTGTGTGTGTTTGTGGCTTTTTACTATTTTTTAGGCACTAGGGTGCGGACGGATGAGAAGGTACTTCTGCGCATCCCGTGTGGTTTGGTACTCTTATTTAGGGGCTACGGTGCAGGTGGATGAGAAGGTACTTCAGTTAAGTAATGCGATACGCATTACTTAACTAAAATTGGGCCGCGTGGGGAAATTCCGGCGTTCCGCACACACCGCTCGTTACCGAGGTGACTCGATTAATTACGACTCGGCTATTCCCAGCCTCACGCCGGAATTCCCCACGCGGCCCAATTTTAGTTAAGTAATGCGTATCGCATTACTTAACTACTTCTGCGCATCCGGTGCGGTTTGGTTTTGTTATATAGGGTTCTCCCTGAAAAGCACAGGGTTGCACATTTATGCTTGCTCCTCATCCCTGACCGACCCCACTCTACCTTCAGCTCCTAGGATCGTGCCGCCTTTGTCCCCCTCGGCTCCCTTCCCATCTCACTCTCCCTTGTCTCCCATCTCACCCCTTTCCTTCCCCAACTCCACTCCACCCCACCCCCTGCCGCATCTTTCCCCCCTTCTCCCCCCCCCCCGGGTGGCCCCCCCTGCCCCCACCCCACCCCCTTTACACATCCCCAGTGGATTCAATCAGGCACCGGGTGGGTGCTCCGCGAGGTCTCTACCGCGTCGCAAGACGCCCTGGAGAAGGTGCAGCGCTTTGTGGAGGGCCACCTGGCGCACTTCTCGCGTGAAGGGCTCGACAAGGCGCTCGAGAAGATGCCCAACGCGACCAAGAAGCGCATGCTGGCCGCGCATGAGATCATTAAGTCGGGCGGGGGGACCCTGGAGGGTGTAACAGCGCTCAAGGCCGCCGAGGAGGCCGCATCCAAGAACCGACGGCGAGCGGCCGCGGCGACCAAATCCAAGGCCCTGCGCGCACGCAAGCAACCGGGGGGGGTCCCTGGGGAAGCCGATGCCGAGGCAGCCACGGGAACCGCCACCACCACAGAGGCGGCACCTGCTACTTCTGCAGCCGAGGTGGACCGGATGGCAGCAGCATCGGCAGTGGTGCCGGTCGCCGTGAGCATCCCTCCCTCGGCCGTCTCGGCTGTCGTCCCCGTCGTGATCGCCATCCCTGTAGAGGAACCGGCCAATGAGACGCAAGTCCCTGCCGACGCTGTCGCCGTCCCGGCCACCGCCTCTGCTGCTGTTGCTGGTGCCGCCGCGGAGCCTCCTGCGGCTGCTCCTGTAGCTTCCGCCACCCCTGCGGCCGCCCCTGGTGCGGAACCAGCGGAGGCGGGGGCGGGGGCGGCAGTGACCGGGGCAGTGCAGGCGGAGGCGGTCCCAATGGCGGTGGAGGTGGCCGCTGCTGCGGCAGCCGAGCCCCCCGCGTCCGATGTGGCAGCGACAGGGAAGGCAGAGCCAGGGCCAGCCGCGGGGGTGAAGGCGGAGGGTGCTACCGATGCGGCACCGGCGGCGGCGGCGATGGCGACGGCGACAGCGGTGGAGTCAGCAGAAAGCAACAAGAAGCCGCGACTGGACTCTGCGGACGCATAGGTCGAGGGGAGGTGTAGCGGAAGACGAGCATTGTCAAGTTGAAAGTATGTCCTTGGTGCTACGCATACATTTTTATGCAAGGCCCCCTGGTGGTCTGCCCAGGTGAGCGTGTGGCATTGCCTCACAAGAGCTCCTTCAAGGGAAGTCCGTGAGTGCTCACGGCGTGGTGGCAGCGAGGGGTGCCGCGATGCCTCCATCTCTTTTCCTTATCGTACAAGATGTCCTCCACAGGGGCAGAGTGGTTCCTGCAAATCCTCCGGGCATGGAGGTACTATATATATATGCTGGGCCACGATGCCATGGGGCTACCGGGCCGATCGGTGGTGGTGTTGTATAGTCCACGCAGCAGGGCCATCTCAGTCCGGTGCTGGCGCATGCCTGCTTGAAGGCAGCGCCCCTTCCCCCGCATGGGAGGAGGAATCGGGGAAATAACCATGGAGCGGGCAGGACGGGATTGTTATGGTAGGGGTGCTAGGGTGGGGGTCCTCGTGAATCAGTGCCAAGCCAGTGCTGGTCGTCGTATGGATACAAGGCTTGGGATGAAAGGCTTTGGATACAAGCTTGGCGAGGGCGACCCTAATAGGCGGAGGCCTGAAGAGGGGGGTAGCGCCAAGCTTTGGCCAGGTTGTGGGGCCGAGCGCTTTCTCCATGCCGCTTCCCCATTATGGGATACGTGCCCATGCGATCCCCCTCCCTAGCTGGTTTTGCCTTTGGAGGGTGCACGCCTGTGCTTCGGCCCATGAGCAAGAGCGGTGGTGACAACTGTCAGCTAACCATGTGCATCCCCTGCCATGGCACGACGTTGCTGGAGGAAACTTAAGACCTATTTATGGTGGAGCCCCACAACCGCTGGTGTTCTCAAATTTATTTATGGAGCAGTATGCTCTGGATACCTGACCTCCTGCCAGCATGGAAGATGATTGGTCGGTGTAGTCAGACGAGGCATTCTGGCACACCAGAAACCTGGACTTGAAATGCTTTTTGGTTTATTGAGCCAAAGCGAACCGCTGGGGGCAACCAGACACAAAGGGAGATGTGAGGACCATGCTTGATTCATGAAACTAGCTGTAGCAATAAGTGGTAGGTATACACCCTAGATTTTGCACATATATGGTTTCATAAAGGTAATTTTCATTCGATCTGGACTTATGCTGCTTATTTATGGCTCTAAGCCTGCAACTAAGCAAGACCAATCGCATGAACATATCTAGCTGCACTCAATTGATCAACCAGATCGATGCATATGCCCCCGGCACAGCTGCATGTAGCCAGTATATCCCTAGCATCCGGCCTACACTACAACATCCTGGTTCCCAAACGGCTCTCACTGGTAAGGGCAAGCCGCCGGGGGTGACCTGCCTTCCCCGCTCGCGGGGTAAGGCTGGACCATCCCCCGTGCTCCTCACCTTTGACGCCATGGCAGATAAGATGGAGTTTCTCGAGCGCCGCAAGCGGCTTGCATGGGGGGACCTCCTACACGCTGGACGACGATCGACTTGACCTTGACGCAGCAACAACGGCGACGGCAGCTATGGCCGCGACCTATACCTCCAGCTCCGGCAGACGGCAGGGAAGAAGCCGGTCTACTGGAGGGGGGCGGACATCTACGTCGCCCACAAGCCCTGGCAGGCGACCCCTGCCGCCCGGCCCTCGGAGCCACCCCAGCCACCCTAGCCTAGGGGATTGCATAGCAACTTAGTGTAGCTCTAGTAGTAAAGCTTAGTGAGTAGTGAAGTGGCCATGTATGCCTACGCGATGGGCTCACACCCGCCAATGCATTAGCTTTAGAGTATTTAGTCATGCTTTCACCCATGCAGAGAGTTGCTCTCAGCTTTCGAGATGCCATACTCCAGCTATAGCCTAGCCATAATCATCTTCCACCCCATGTCATGCAGGCCTTCTTTTATATAGACCTGTATGATCCATCATGGTGGTGCAGGTGCACATCATGTGCACCCAGAGTAAAAAGTAACTATAACATGACTCCGTTTGGAGATCATGTAGCACATATTCCCTTGCTGGATGGATGGAGGTGGGCAAAGCCGCGAAACAAAACTAATCTAACTCTAAGCTAATCTAATCTAGAAAACCCTAACTATTCTACTCAGCAAACCGCCCCTTCCTCTTGGGGGGGGGGGCTTGCCCACGGGGGCGCTGGCGTGTGAGCCTGGACAATCGTCTTCCACCTCTTCGATCTTGTGTTGCATAGCAGTCCAAGCAAGAGAGAGGGAGTGAATGCGATGTTCAAACGGGGCTGGGACCACGTACTAGGTGACTCGGCCAGCAACTGCTGTGGGTAGGTCATGACATGTTTGCGGCCTACCTTCTTATAGGTATGTGCTGTCCTCCGGCTTTTTGCCTTTGCACCGTGTGCAGTTCTTGGACGTTTGGAATCATGGCATGGCTAACGTGATGACTGACTAGCTACCTTTTCAGTGGTTTTCCATTTGCGGGTATTTCCTCGTAAATGGTGGGAGAGCGATCGCAGCAATGGTGCTCACCACTAGACACTCCCGGCCAGTTAGGCTCGAAACACACGCCCTGATCAAGCATGCTGTTTCCGGCCCCACCGTCTAGGTCATCTAGTCGCTCTACACGTAAGCCAGCCATAATTTCAATGCACAAGGATACACATTTCCATCACCATTCATCTTCATCATCCTGAACGACTCGAACACGCGGACAAGATAACGGCAGGCTCGAGCTACCATGGTCCGGATTCTCCCGATTTCTGGCCTGCGCTGGTTGTCTCCTTGATGTCCTTGGGGCCAGGCCAGGTCAGGACATGCCGCCCTGGCTGGCCAAGCCGCTGCCGGGGCCGGCCATGAGACCGAGGTCGGTGTCTACCTGGCCGGTGCGAGCAAGATGTCCTACGAATGCTATCCTACGCTGTCTAATCTCGTCCGAAATGCGAGGCATACCCTGGTACAAAGATTCTAAAGACCTGTGCGTGGAAAACCCTATACCTTCAGGGACTGACGTAGCATCCTGGTTATACCGTGCCGTCGAGCTTGGCGGCCAGCGTGTCCGTGAGCATCCATGCCTCGGCGCCATAGGTGAGCACCGTGAGGACCAGGCCGGACCTTGAGGAGCATGTGCTTGCGGTGCTCGCCGAGGTCCTTCGTGTGCCAGTAGGTTTTGAGGGAACGATGCCTAGCCCCAGGCGCCCAGGCTGATGCGGGTGTCTACATCGTCGGCCACATCACCGGCGGTGTCGGGGAGCATGCTCCCCTGGGGGCTGGCAGCAGTTTGAAGCGACCACGGAACGGGACCTCTATCCCGTCTAGCAGCCGCTGCGGCGGCGGGCGACTGGAAGCCCCAATCACCATCCCCTCAGTTTTGACACTAATCTCCAACCCCACCGTGCTCGCCTCCAAGCCCAGACAGTCCAGCCAGGTCTGAATGTGCTCGGGGCGCTCGACCGCCTCGATGCATGAGGCGGTGGTATCATGCATCCGCATGCATAATTTAATCAGGTCGGACAGGCCGGCGGTAGCCAGGGCCACCGCTGCCGTGTTCGCGCTCGTTAAGGATGTCCAAGCCGGGCTCGATCGAACCCCTGAAGAGCAGTACAGTAAAGCGCGCACGTACCCGGCCGGCCGGCATGACGTGATCCACGACAATAATTAACATATATGGGGACAGGACACAAACTTGCCACTCCGTGGTGAAGGGGGAATATGGTGGGGTGGTGCCTAATCCGCACTAAGTGGATCGACCCGCACTACTGCCTAGCTGTGAGCCCTCATACAGTCGACGAATGGCAGCAATAAACGCTGGTGGTACCCGATCCATGCAGAGCTAGGATGGCCCAAAGATCCTCCCCGCAGAGGACCGTGTCAAAGGCCTTGATATTATATCAAGGCCTTTAATTTAGTCAACAGAAATGAAGACTAGCTGAGCGGCAAACTGTCAGGGCAAAGGCGACGCACCTCCTCCATCAACCGGCGCACGACAAACACAGCCATGACAGTGTTACGACCACGACGGAAACCCATCTGAGACTCACCCAGATCTGGGTCCAGAGCGGCGCGGAGCCTGTGCAGCATTGATCATGCGCATGAAGACCTTCAGCGCGGCGCTCCGGCCGGAGGCAGACAACCTGATATTATAGTTACCGGGGTCAGCAGCAGCAGAGCCCTTCGTCTACAGCATGACTCGGATGGCTGTCTGCCACTCAGCGGGCGGAGGCTCATCAGAGAGCAGGACACGGTTGCAGAACGCTGCAGCAGAAGCTCGGGCCTCACCGCCAGGTCAGGGGTCTTCAGCAGCTCAGCCGAAAGGTGGTCGGCACCGACCGCCGGGTCGTACCGCGCAGCAGGCGAGCAAGGGCGCCGTCCAATTCCTCCAAAGTGAAGGGGTGGACGACGTCGTTGGTGCATGAAGGCAGCCCTCGATCCTTCATTAGGCGGGGACTTGGTAGCCCGCGGCCTCGGGAGGAGGGGAGCGCAGGCGGCGGGGGGGTTCCGGCGACACCGATTGAGACGGGCGCCGGGCCGTCTCCGACGGGGTGAAGCGGCGGGGGAGGGGCGCGAGCCCCACCTCAGTGTCAAGGAAATATTGTGGGCCAAACAGCGGCCGGTCAAGACTAACCAGTGCCGCGCAGTCCCCCGTGTGCTCCACCGCGGGGTGCGCTGCCAGCCGCCGGCTGCGCCGAGCCGGTCGATCGAGGTACGTGGTACCGACATGTCCTTGCCCTGGTTGCGAGCTTGGCAGGCCTTGGCATCTGCCATGCACTGGGCCGCCTCTGCGTCCTGACCATGTGCGTAAGCCTCCACAAGGGCAGCCTTCAAGCACCGGTTTCAGCAGCGGGTCCCGGTTATACGCGCGTGAGGCGGCCGGTGCCCGGCGGCCAAGACCTTGGGGTCCTGGCGGTAGAGCGGGCCGGGGCGGCGGCGGGGCATGGCCAGCAGGTGCCGGGCCGCTGAGCAACGGGGCGCGGGCCGGCCGCAAATTAAGCCGGCCGCAAAAATGGCAGCGTTGCCGGGAGCCCCCTGGGCCAGCGCGTCGACGTCCGCCTGGACGTCCAGGGCCTCCAGGCCGGTACGTACGCCGGCGTCGGCACCTGTTCCGCTCGTGCTCGGCGACGTCCGTCCAGTCCTCAGGATCCCCCCGGACCGGGCGTAGCGCAGACCATGCAGTCAGGACGGGCCACTGGGGCGCGGCACTTTGCGGGGCGTGGAACCGGAGCCGAATGGTTGCACGCACCAACCGGACCGTGGCCGTCAGAGTACACCGACGTGGGTCATGGGTCGAACACTCGAGTATCCAGAACCGAAGTGCACCTGGGCTGCCGTACCACGGCCATGTAGTCCAGACAGGCCTGACGGTCGTTATTAGGGCCCCGAAAAGTGACCAAGTCCTGTGCATGAGGGACGTTCAGTTGGAAGTGGCAGTTGACAGCAACCATCCCGCTATCCCGCAAAAAGGCACCCAGAGTATAGTAGTCGGTAGGTGGCGGTTTACATCCACCACGTGCAGGTTGCATGTAGCCCAGACAGAGGTTGCATGTACCCATATGCCCCTTCTCACTCAGGGATATGTGTTACCTGCGCTGGTTGTCTCCTTGATGTATGTTCCCCACGGCCGGAGCTATAAATTTTATTATATAATTATTAACCCTTAAACCGTACTCGGTCCGATTTGAAGGACTGAGTTTTTCTCAGTCCTAAAAATCGGACCGAGTTTGTGGCAGAACTAGCTATAATTCTAGCAAACTTTTGAATATTCTGTTTGGACCACATTCGAGATCTAGATTTGTACTTTCACGTACACCCCTGGTTTACTACTTTTGGACACCTGGACAGGGACCTACGGTCAAGGAAAGTAGGGGGGGTACCATGGCCAAACGAGGACGACGTGAATAAAAATTATTCACGTCCGCGGCTATGGTGGCACAAACAACTGACTGGGGCGAGAGCATGGCTTGACGTATTCGACTGAAACTTTGTAGGCATCATCCCTAGGTCTTGTAAATGCTATATGCGTAGCCGTGCAACATTTACAAATGCCTAGATATGTCTCGAGGTTATGTGGCGGCGCAGCAAATCGCGTGAGCGGCCAGGCGATGACAGTGCAAGCTGTACTTGTTGCTCGGTAGGAAATGTTCGGATTTTTGCGCATGGATGAGTTAGTTACGTCGTTCCTAGCACAGTCGATCATCAATGGCGGCCAGGACATGCTTGCGGCTACGTTCATGGGGTAGGCGTGCTAGCTCCTGCAAACAAGGTAATCTGTGGTTTCGACCAGGTACGTTTTAGCCTTTTATCATGTCTCAGTGACCGCGCATGTGTCATATATTGTTTCGATACCAGTCTTGGGGCTATAATCGAGGCTTTATGTCTGTCTTTTTGTTGTTTTATTGCTTCTGTGCATAGGCTTGTGATGGTTGGGTAGTAATGTTACCTCGGCCAGATTTTGGACGAGTTTTGACTGCTTTTAGCGTATGCTACAACATGAATGTCGGTATAACGACAGATATCGTTTGTAATAATGTTTATTGTGATGATACGATGCTTTCCGTTGCTTAAACAACTCAGGGCGAGTGTTTTTCTGCCCAGTTCTAGGCATGCATGCTGGCCAAGTCCGCCTTCTTTTTGTGAGTTTGCTGTGTGTTAGAGACATAGAGATGCCTGGGATCTGCTTGCATTGAAGCATCAGCAAGTTGCTTATTTGGTTTCTTTCCTTTTTCCTTGTATTTTGAAGTTGTTTTTAGCGTGTAGGGTACATTGGTAGTAAGCTCCTTGCATGTGCCTTCTACACGTGCTTTATGCCCAATGGCACTAGATTTTCAATATTATATAGCATGAGCTGCTGTTTTAATGCTGGAAATGTGTTGGAGGATGCATGTGTGGCCAGCTATGATGTTTTGTGCCACATTTGGAAAGGAAACCAAAACGGGAGTGCTAGCCAACCCCCCCAAAAAACTTGGTCCTATTTTTAGGACTGAGCTATTTTGGGATGTTTGCTAGCTAGCTTGTGCAGTTCTGTAGCATGTCATGTTGTGAATGCATTGATGGCATGCCTGTGATATAAACTAACTGCCTTTGAAATTCCAGGGCCTATATATTTGTATAAGTGGTCCATATTGCATGATGTATGTCTCAAATCCCATTTTTCCGTACCCCCCTGGGGTTGGCGCTATTTATAGCACCCCAAAGTCAAAGATATGGGACCAGTGGCATGTCCCCAAAGAAATTCAACATAAATGCATGCTTGGTACCAAGGGGTAGCCAGAAATTGTTTTTAGGCCATAGAGAAACATATGTGCGAAGATGTGCAACTCAGTCCGATTTTTAGGACTGAGTTGCTACGGTTTAAGGGTTAAAGATGCTGGAATACATGCATGGTGGTGCAGGTGCACCTCACTTGTGCACCCCGAGTAGCTAGGTGGCAGTTTACACCCACCACCTGCAGGTTGTCGCCTAAAATGTATTAAAAACCATATGCCGCTTAATTCTCAGGGATATATGTGTTACAGTATCCTCCCCGCCTAGAGTTGATGTACTACTACAATAAAAGTCATGATATCAGCTACGAAAATATGCCGAGCTATGGCTGCCGATAATGCTCATAACTTTCGACTCAGGCCATGAAATTTAGTCGGGTTTGTTGCATTCGACTCGTCTTCTGATGACGAACATGCAGCCTGGTATAATTTTCTGCAGCAGCCTATCGTCCCCGATTTCGTACATTCTCGACCTCGGCCTGCCCAGCAGATATCGCTATTTTCGACTCGATCGATATGGCGGCATTCCCTTCGTGAATAGCACGCCTGCGCCCCCCGCCCCAGCATTCGACATCTTCCCCGTAGCTATATGGAGGCCCCGACAACACCTGCCGCCCCAGAAAACCGCTCGCTGGACGACGTTCTTGCCGCAGCCAGCCCGGCCTTTCGTCGGCATCGCTCCCGCCGCTCCCAAGAAGCCGCGTACCACGGAAGTGACTTCGGAAGTCACTCCCATGGCCGCCGAGGCTACCCCCACGCCTGCAACCCCACCGCCCTCACCGTCTGATTTAACCAAATATACAAGCCTCGGAACCTGCCTGCAACCGTCCGACTTTGCAGCATTTTTCACCATGCCGGTCGCCGACGTGCTGCAAATCCTCAAAATTCGATACGGCGCCGACGACATCATCCGCCACCCCAACACCGGCGCAGCTGTGCCTGACGGCCCCGCGGAGTGGCTGCAATGGGACGACGACCTGCAACGCGCCTCCTGCCTCTTAACATGCTGCCCTGAACTCTGCAAACCGCTGGCGACCATCGCGGCCGCATCCGACACCTCGGCCAATGCCGACACCCCTGCCGGCGCAGCCGACCCCACTGAGCTGCAGGCGATCACCTCTGTCTGTAGCTCAAGTCTTTGGCTGCTGACTCTGCTGCATGTCACCCAAGCCACATTGCTGGAATTAAAGGCGGCCATGGCCACCCCCCCCCCCCAAGCGGGTCCGACGTTCGCGTACGCGGCGGGGAAGAACCTGGATGCCATATAGTCGCCCAGGCGGCTAAGTCGGCTGCCACCGCAGTCGCGTTGCAGAATGTGGCTCAGCTCAGACAACGCAATATCATTCTCAAGAATGTTGAGAAGGGCGCGCATGACACCGCACAATGACTTACCGAGGCCTTGCGGGGCCCCGCGTTCTTGGGGTTGTTCGGCAGCTGCGCGATCACGTGACCATTGACAGGGCCATCCGCCTGCCAGGCCCAGCTGGCCTGGTTCTGGTCACCATGGCCATGCACCGTGAACGACCAGAAACGGGTCATGGGAGCCCGTCGTCTGCTCAAGGGCCACCCCATCAGCATGGATGAAGACTACACCCCGGCACAGCTGGTGGCGGCGAGGAGCAAGTGCTGGAATATCACGAGAAGGTGGTGGTGGCACGAGCCAGGTACGTACCGGGGGGTAAGCGTGTGCAGCTGCGACTGTTGCCGGATGGTCGTTTTGGTGCTTACCTGCCAGGGTGGTGTCCGTGTAGACACCGACAATGTGGAGTCTCGTGTGGAGTCTCGTGGTGCGAAGCGTGCTGCCCCTGCATGGTGGTTCCAGGAAGTAGACAACCCCACTCGTCGGCTCGCGGCTAACAGGCTTCGGGGACAGCCTCTAAAGTCTAAACAATCCCCCGTTCCACTCCCATGCATCGATCTAACAGTCGACTGAGACACATGCACACTACAATACGGTTCCTAGGAGAGGCGAAATGAGTGAGAATGTTACCCGAGCGGTAACGAGGATTCGCACCGTTGATTTAACACATGTTTCTTTTTTTTGCGCCATTTGGCGAGCATCGACTGGACCTGAACCTAGCAGGGGGAATCATGCGGGGGAATCTTGCGGGAAAAAATTCCGAACGTGACTTTAGCGAAGTCCTACTACATTTTGCTTGGGTACACGGTACTACAGTTTCGTCACTGACAATTTTCTCTAGTTGTGTTGGTGTTTCGTACGTTCCGCTGAAATTTTCGTGTTCAGTGCCCAGATTACAATTTGATCCGGGCGCAAAATGATTGGCTGTACGGTACGAACCAAAAACGAAATTTTAGTATCTAAGTTCTGCATCGCTTTCTGAATTTGCCCTGGAGGCCCGGGGGCACTTTCCCCGCTGAAAAAGGTGTCCACGGAAGCGTATTGTAGTGCATGGTGGTGCCGGCATCTCGGGCTCGAACGACAGCTCTCAGCAGCAAGATTAGCAACACCCAACGCTGCCATGCTAGATTTTCTACGCCTCTGCGTTGCACAAGCATCCCCGAATACCCAGAGCAGGCGGCAGGCTCGCATCCTACGCCTGCAGGACAAAATAAATGCGATGAAAAGCACTCTTTCCTCCGCTTCCCTTCCCTCCCCTCCATCCCCACCCCCACGGTCCCCCGCTGCATCCACCTCCATCCCCCATCGCCACTCTCCCCTGGTGGGCCAGCAGGCATCCTTGGCCCTTGCCACCTTCAACGCACGCACATTGCTAGCAGATAGCGGTCATAGCTATCGGGTAGAAGAGCTCGTTGCCTTCTGCATAGCCCATCGTGTATCTATTCTAGGCGTGCAAGAGCATCGCCGCTCGGTGCCACTTGGCATGGTGAGCACTGATCGGCTGGCAGGTGGCTGGCGGTTTTATTTCGCTGGCAGTGGTACACCAGGCCAAGGTGGTGTTGGTCTTTTGTGTTCGCCGCTGGCACTGGTTGCTAGCCTCAGCACGCTTCAGTTTCTAACCCCACGCCTTATGGTAGCATATTTCACCTCCGTCGAGGGGCGGCGGTCTATAAGCACCACCTCACGGTGGGGGTGGGCTACGCACCCCATAATAGTGGTGGTCTACCTGAGTTGGAACGCCAGCAGTTCTTCGAGTCCTTGCATGCATAGCCTTGAGGGGGTCACTCCGGCCCGCCACTTTTTGGTTATGCTGCTTGACGCCAATGCCACGCTCCCCGTGGGCACTGCTGGCAGTCGCTTTGCGCCTGCTGACACGGATCGATGCTAACGACAACACTCCCCTGTTTTCTGCCTTTCTGCGGGATAGCGGGATGGTTGCTGTCAACTGCCATGCACTTCCACCAACGTCCCTCACAGGACTTGGTCACTCTTCGTGGCCCTGACGGCCGTCAGGCCTGTTTGGACTACGTGGTGGTACGGCACGGCCCAGGTGCGTGCACCTTGGTTCTGGACACCCGAGTGTTTGACACGCCCACGGTGTGCTCTGCATGACCACCGGTTGGTGCGCGCGACCATTCGGCTCCGGTTCCACGTCCCCGCGCGCCGCGCCCCAGTGGTCCGCCCTGACTGGCCTGCTCTACGCCCGGTCCGGGGAGATCCTGAGGACTGGACAGGCGCCGAGGAGCACGCGCGGAACCGGTGCCGACTGGAGTACCTGTCGGCCCTGGACTCCCACGCGGACCGGCGTCGACGAGCTAGACCAGGGTGCCCCCAACGCCGCCATTTTTGCGGGCTTTGCGGCCCGTGCCCCGTTGTTCAGTGCCAGGCGGCCCGGCACCTGCCGGCCAATGGCCATGCCCCGCCGCCGCATCGGCCCGCTCTACCGCCAGGACCCCAAGGTCTTGGCCGCCCGGCACCGCCTCATGCAAGCGTAACCGGGACCCACTGCAGAAACCAGTGCTCAAGGCCGCCCTCGTGGAGGCCTACGAGCACGCTCAGGACGCGGAGGCGGCCCAGTGCATCGCAGATGCCAAGGCCTGCACCAAGCTCGCAACCAGGGCAAGGACATGTGATACCACCTCGACCGGCTCGGCGGCCGGCGGCAGCGCACCCGGCCCGGTGTCCAGAGCACACCGGGGACAGCACGGCGCCGGTCAGCCTTGACCGCTGGTTGGCACACAATGTTTCCTTGACCGGTGGGGCTCGCGGGCGCCCCCCCCGCCGCTTCACCCCGAGACGGCCGCCCGCCTCGGGGTTGCCGGACCCCCGCCGCCGCCAGCGCCCCCCTCCTCGGTCGCGGACTACCAAAGTCCCCGCCTTGCAGGATCGAGGGCTGCCTTGCCACCAACGACGTCGTCCACCCCTTCACTTTGAAGGAATTGGACGGCGCCCTTAATTGCTCGCCTGCGGTACGATGCGGCGCGGTCGGTGCCGACCACCTTTGTGCTGAGCTGCTGAAGACCCCTGATCCGGCGGTTAGGGATCTTCTGCTGGCGTTCTGCAACCGTGTCCTGCTCTCTGACGAGCCTCTGCCTGCTGAGTGGCAGACGGCCATCCGCGTCATGCTGTACAAGAAGGGCTCTGCTGCTGACCCCGGTAACTACCGGGGTGTCTGCCTCCAGAGCGCCGCGCTGAAGGTCTTCATGCGCATGATCTGCTGCTTAGGCTCCGCGCCGCGCTGGACCCACACCTGGGTGAGTCTCAGATGGGTTTCCGTCGTGGTTGTAACACTGTCATGGCCGGCTGTGTTTGTCGCGCGCCGGTTCAATGATGGAGGAGGTGCGTCGCCTTTGCCCTGACAGTTTGCCGCTGGTCTTCATTTTTGTTGACTATATCAAGGCCTTTGACACGGTTCTCTGGGAGGCTCTTTGGGCCATCCTAGCTCGGGATCGGGCCACCACCTGCGTTTATTGCTGCCATTCGCCGACTGTATGAGGGCTCACAGGCAGTAGTGCGGACTGCGGAAGGCACCACCCCACCATTCCCCCTTCACCACGGGGTGTGGCAAGGTTGTGTCCTGTCCCCATACCTGTTCATGATTGTCGTGGATCACGTCATGCGTCGGGCACGTGCGCGCTTTACTGCTGTTAAGGGGTTCGAGCCAGGCTTGGACATCCTTAACGAGAAAGAGCACGGCGGGGTTAAACCTGGTTACCGCCTGGCCGACCTGATTTATGCGGATGACACCACCCTCATTGCGAGCCCCGAGCACATTCAGACCTGGCTGGACTGTCTGGGCCTGGAGGCGCGGGCGGTGGGGTTGGAGATTAGTGTCAAAACTGAGGCGATGGTGATTGGGGCCTCCAGTACACCACCGCTGCCGCGCCTGCTCGACGGGACGGAGGCCCCGTTCCGCGATCGCTTCAAACTGTTGGGGAGCTGGCTTCCTGACACTGCAGACGATGCATGTGGACACCCGCATTGGCCTGGCCTGGGCCAGGCTCCGTTCGCTCAACACCTACTGGCGCTCGAAGGGCCTGGGCGAGCACCGCAAGCGCATGCTCTTCAAGGTCCTCGTCCTCACGGTGCTCACGTATGGCGCCGAGGCGTGGACACTCACACGCAAACTGGCGGCTAGGCTCAACGGCACGGTTTACAGGATGCTCCGACAGGTCCTTAACGTAGGGTTTTCCGAGCGCCGGTCATCAGAGTCATTGTATCATGGTATGCCTCGTATTTCGGACGAGATTAGGCAGCGTAGGATAGCATTTGTAGGACACCTTGCTCGCACCAGCCAGGTCGACACCGCCCTTGGTCTAGCCGGCCCCTAGCGGCTTGGCCAGCCAGGGCGACACATTCTGCCCTGGCCTGGCCCCAAGGGCATTCCCAAAAGGGTAGGGAAACCTGTCACGAACTACATCCAGATGTTGCTGGACGACCTAGTGGTCCCAGCCCAGTTTGAACACCGCATCCACTCGCTCTCCCGACTTTGGACTGCCATGCAGGACAAGACGCGGTGGCAGAAGATTGTCAAGGCTCACACGCCCGACCCTGTGGGCAAGCCACCTCCCCCCAAGAGGAGCAGGCGTTTTTGAGTAGGGTAGTTAGGCTTTTCTAGACTAGATAGCTTAGAGTTAGGTTAGTTCGATTACACGGCTTCCTCCACTCCACCCATCCATCATGGAATATGTGCTACATGATCTCCCAACGGAGGCATGTTATAATTTAATTTATAAAAGCACTTTGGTGCTCCGTGACTCCCCAACGGGAGCACGAGTTTAATTAATTAATTAATGCCCCTGTGCATGACACACAAGTACTTTAAAGAAAGAATTCTTACTTACCTTTTGCTGGGCACCAGGCTTGATCCTTGCATATGCCCGTGTCAGATTCTTATTATTGTCTTCAGGGTTCTTCTTTACGGGGGTTGATTTCCTTCTGCTGCATGCCATTCTCACCTCCGCAATTTATCAGAAAGCGCGAACCAGTTTTGCCAACGAAATCGGGGATATGACAAACGTGCATACTACTACAGTTTTTTACATCCGACATTTGTCAGGACTGAATGCATCCAACAGGTGCTTGCCCTGCTTGAAACCATTGCGGGTTTGAAAAGCCGTGATTGAACCTCTAGCTGGGTGCATTGGCATACATCGAGGGGTGTTATCATGTATGCTTTGCATGAATCACTTGCCCAGGATGCCTCTGAAGGCCTCATGTATTTATTGTTGCAGGGAGCCCATACTTAGCAAGCCAGCATTGGCTGCCTTCGTGTTTATGCAGCTGGCAGCGGTCACGTTCGTGCTGAAGCTGCGACTCAGTCCAGAAGCCCCGATGTCTCAGTGCACTGCTTGGCACAAATCATGGTCGGTCTTTTCATAATGAGATAGCACACTACTCCCGGACTTGCGTCTGCGCATGACACGCAAGTACTTATGGTCGATCAAGGGCAAGGAAGTGTAGCTGGTCAAGACGGAAAGTTCATCCAGACACGCCCGAACAACAGGACCGTGCAAGCAGGTCATCTCGGATAATGGAGTGCACCCTACGCTCCGGCTCACTGCTAATCAGCTGTCGGATATTCGCCAACACCAGCGGGGCCACTCAGCCATTCGCTTATGTCGGATAAACCGTGCACATCCAACCCCTTCAAGGGTGGTAAAAACTTGGATATCAGAATGTTGGCACCCCAGGCAGTTGACGACCAAGCCGTTTTCGTGCTATTATCAAGTGTGGCTCACCGGCTCTGATGCCCAGCACAGTGACCATGCCCAGCACAGTGACAAAACCTGCCCCCCACCCCCTGCCTCCCCTGATGTCGGCCTGAACTTCGAGCAGGTATACATGGTCAGAATTACCCCTGCCCTGGCAGATGGTGGCACGGCCTGCCACCCTTTGCCTGGTCAGTTACTGATCTCGCAACTCCCTGGACTAGTTCTCAGCAGGACACTGGAGCAGTCGGTCACGTAATTTCTAGTGCCGCCGCGCGGCCCATGGATGCCGAGTGGTGCTGCAAACAGCCAGGGTGACCCCAGGCTCTTGGTGGCCGATGTATCAATAGGGTGAGGGTGAGGGCATCAACGGGGACTGCGGAGGGCATCCACGGTGCATTGGTGGTGATGAAATCAACGAGGCTGAGGCTGGCAGATGCTTGGTCCTCGCGTACCGATGCGAATGTCTCCATCTGGCAGCCGTTCTGCTGGCGCACACGGGCAGTTTCCAACTTGGAAGCTTGGCATCCACCCAGCGAGTGTACCAAATTGTGCCACCGGGTCCTCAGTTGGGTGCCACAATTGTACAAGAACAGCACAGGCGACAGGCTGCCAAAGTATCTGGGGAGGAGCTGCTGCATCTTTGCAAGGGCTTCCTTTGGTGATGGCGTGGCCTGTGGGGTAGTCGCTAGCGTACATGGGCTTGGGCGTATGCGGGCTGTCCGCCCAAGCCTGGCAGGCATGTGAAAAAAATGTTTCTCTCTGGTTGGGTGGCGCTCCAACGGCCTTGATGCAAGTTAGTATACTACAATGTGGCACTCATGTGATGTTTCTCGAGTTGTGAGCCCTTGACAAAACTGGCCGTCGTTCTACCGGGCATCCACAGCTCTTGCGGTGTACGCTGGGCGAGAGGAGACAGCGTTGATGGACAGGTACACCCTGTGGTAACAGCGGCCGGCATAAGCAAAACATGGCAGCATTAAGCACAACATGGCCAGCATAACCACAACGTGGCCAGCAAAATCACAATGTGGCCAGCATAACCACAAGGTGGCCAGCATAACCACAAGGTGGCCAGCAAAAGCACATCGTGGCCAGCAAAAGCACAGCGTGGCCAGCAAAAACACAACGTGGCCGGCATAAGCATGACGTAGCCAGCATAAGCAACAGCCAGGTCCAAGGTAAGAGTTCACCGGGGATTTCGTTCCAGAGATAAGCTTGGCCCAAGGTCCCCCTCGCCCCCAGAAAAGGATGCACACAAACCCGAGCAAATTTACATAGATACCTAAGGAATACCCTTGTAGACAGACCTAAGGGTAAAGAGAGACCTAATTATTATTATTATTATTATTATTAATATTATTAATACCTAAGGAATACCCATGTAGACAGACGTAAGGGTAAAGAGACCTGCAAGCTCCCACAGGCATCCACGCTGCCAACAATTTCTATACAGCCTGCCAGTGCAGATGCTGTGACGGTCTTAGTCCAGCAAGCAGGCGTGACAGCGGTTGAGAGGTGGAAGAGGCCACCAGCACGCAGTGGCACCTCGCAATGAAATGCACCCACTGCGCCACCAACAAGATATAACAGATATTGATATGCATACGTGCACTACGATCATGTAGTTATCACCAGAAGTATTTTAGCTACTAAAAAAATTCATATTCATACTTATGATCATGAACTTCGACCCCACAAACGCGAGGGTTCCACCCCAACGCCAAGCATACCGGCGGATGTGGCTGAGCGCGCCAGCGGCTGCGTCCTGCAGCAGCTCGTCGTTGGACGAGAGGAGGCCCAGCAGCAGGGGCACCGCGCCCGCGTGGTAGAGGGCCATGCTGTTCTCAGCTGCCAGCGGGAAGTGTAGGCAGGCATAAGGACGCAGGGTAAAAAGGTAAGTAAGATGAGGGCGGTGCAAAGGGGATGGCACAAAGAGGTAGGTGACATAAATGGAGGTAAGATGAGGTAGGTGAGAAGAGGACGGTGCACAGTGTTTCTGCTAAGGGGTGGGGGGGTTCCGGTGATTCCGGTTGGCGGCCTCGGCCGGGGAGGGGGTCCGGGGGGGGCTCCGCCCTCCCCTGATGTTGGCGACTTTTTTTTTAGAAAAAAAAAAACAATGGGATTTCTTATATAGTCATATAATTTATCCTAAACTGTGAAGCCTTGCCCTAGTGGGCTGCTTGTGCCCAGATTCACATAGCCTCGGCATACGAAGGGCTCCCTAATAAAACATGCGACAATTATAACTTAGCATGCATACAAGCATGCCTAGTCACAATAGGAGGTTACAAAACATAGTACGCAGCACTTAGGCTGTGTAGCTCAAATTAGCTCACCCATACATTTATTGGCGTGACCTCACACGATGCTGCCTTTGGGTTTGCATGCACCCTACACCCATAGGCCGTTGCAAGTTGGTAAAGCTAAACCTAAGGAGACCCGGGTTCCTCTTTAAAACTGAGGACCAGGCTCTTCGTCACCTCTAGCTAGTGCCATCTTGGCTTTCGTCGGGTATGGATTTCAGGCTGTGCGTGCGCTGAGCCACCTGCATCGCCCTCCTCTACGGCACCCTCATCCACATTCCTCGTATCAGTGTCGTCCCCTTCTAACTCGTTGCCTGGCTGCGCCCGGTGTGTAACGACCGTGCCCAAAGCCCGCCGACCGCTCGTACTGCCGGCCAAGGTTAAAACGCCACCACCTCGTGTGAAATGGTCCTTGAATTTGTAGCCCAGGGGAATCGGGGGCTCTTCTTCTTCGTCATGATTCGCTTCTCTAGCGCACTATCGAAAAATGTAGGATTCGAAAACACGCAAAACAAAGTCAGCTGGCTCGACTGCCGTGAATTTCATGCATCGTTTAGCGGCTCAGCTGCTGCTGCTGCTGCTGCTGCTGCAATGGGTAGCAGAGATTTGGTGTACTAGACTGTTGTTGGACGTGAACAACTGTTGAAGAGGGGCTAACGTTTCAACTTCAACTTGTGAGTAAATCGATGTTCCGTACCCTAGTAACAAAAGGCGTGGCGCGGCATGGGCGCGGTGCAGCTCTGACCGTGAACAGTACAACGAATGGGTCGGCACTGGGCAGCCTGCAAGTCCAGTCTGTCAAGACTAAACTTGAGCGGGTAACAAATGCGTTGCAGACCTGCACTAGGTACGCAACACGATGTGAAGCAGCACCACCAGCCGCCGCCGCCGCCGCCGCCGCAGCACCACCACCAACAACAAGATTTGTGCTGGTCAAGCTCACACCAGTATTAAAGTGGGCAACATTAATAGCCTTTTTGCGACCGTCCTGGAGATATCGCCCACGTGCGTTACCATCAGCCGGGGGGGGGGGGGGGGGGAGGGGGGTCCGACCCCCCCCCCCCCCCCCCCCCCCCCGACGTTATATGAGTGGGGGGTGGGGTGGGGGTCTGACCCCCCCCCCCCCTCGGACCCATTACCTTTGCCGCCCATTTTTTCCCGCCCAGGCTTTGCTGCCGAGGTTGCTCCCCCAAGACTTCCATTAATGTCCGCCGCCAAGGTCATCACCGAACCTTGGTCGCGGTCGCATGGCTAGTGAAAATGGACGATGATGATGTCGGACCTCCTTGGCCACCTCGTGAGGAGGCCGACGGGGTACTCGCAAGAATGTTAGCCGATGCTATGGCTTAAACGTCATGACGACATTCACAAGGAACTCGAGGATGCATGTGACGCGCGAGATGCTGGCTACTTCCGGGTGAAGGTGACATTTGCATCGGCCGGCGAAGACGATGCAGCCGAGCTTGTGCTCGTGCATAGTAAAGTCAAGTGGCAAAGCTTCCGTGCGGTCTTAATGTCCAAGCTCCGCCGCCAAGCCGTTCAAGCCCGCCAAGGGGGGGTCTTTAGTTTATAGGGGGGGTTAGCCTTCTTTACCCCCCTTGGACCCCCCGGGGGTGGCAACGAATGGGGGGGGGTTGGAGAGGGTCTGCCCCCCTTACCCCGGGGGTTCCCGTGGCTGGGGGTGGGGGTGGGGTGGGGGCGCTAGGCACCCCCCCTCTTGGGCGTTATCTCCGGGTCTGTCGCAAATATGCTGTTAACAATACTAATTATGGAATTCGCAATCTTGACTGCATGGGTGCTGTGTGTAATGTGAATAGGGCTGGGTGGCGATGGCGATCGCGACGTGGCACTGGCGAGCAGCATGTTTGCCACCCGGGCTGCGACGTCGCCTCCTCAGTCGCACCCACCTATCCCATGGGAGAGTGCTTTCGCAATCGCGAGCAGGATGGTAAATCAAAGGAAGCGCAAGGCGGGTATGATGGTGGTCTTTATGCACCAGCAATGCATGCGGGCATCGGAGGTCCTTGGCCTTCGGGTGAGCGATGTGCGCTTTCATCCCGATCCCCTGGTGCCTGTTGGCCAGCGGGGTGTGGTAACACTGCATCTGTCTTGTTTTTATGTAGATCAAGCAGTGCTCGTGGACCAGGAATTGTCCGAGGCTATTTTGAGGGATTGCGTTGAGGGCAAGGAAGCTTGGGAACAGGTGCTCCCTGGCACTATGCGTGAATTCAGACACGCGTGGCTCGCGGCCACGGGGGCCTTGGGGTTAGAGCAGATGTTTTTACTGCATCAGACAGCCCCCCCCCCCCCCCCCCGACTACATCCGTTTGGGCACCAGGCTGGCCATCTCGGAGGTTCCCCGTGAACGTGTTCACGCTAGGGACGACGTCTCTCCCAGCACGTGGCGTAGCGTGTTTGGACTGCCTTGAACCCCCACAATCTATTTCATACCTGAGCTACCATTGTTGTTAGTTGTAGAGTATTGGAGGAAAAGGATACGGCCATCCAATTGTGAGCGTTGTGTTTTAGGACAATGTGACATGTTCATTAGCACACTACACTACCCTGCTGACGTTTGGGGCACTGCAGCACTGTCATTGATTATGTCGCATTGTCCTAAAACACAACGCTCACAATTGGATGGCCGTATCCTTTTCCTCCAATACTCTACAACTAACAGCCATGGTAGCAGAGGTATGAAATAGATTGTGGGGGTTCAAGGCAGTCCAAACACGCTACGCCACGTGCTGGGAGAGACGTCGTCCCTAGCGTGAACACGTTCACGGGGAACCTCCGAGATGGCCAGCCTGGTGCCCAAACGGATGTAGTCGTGTGTGTGTGTGTGTGTGTGTGTGTGTAGAATATCAACCCCCACCTGCATGCTGAGGAAACCATTTGTGAAGTATCGTACGAGACCCCCAAACCGCACCTGATGCAATAAAAACATCTACTCTAACCCCAAGGCCCGCGTGGCCGCGAGCCACGCGTGTCTGAATTCACGCATAGTGCCATGGAGCACCTGTTCCCAAGCTTCCTTGCCCTCAACGCAATCCCTCAAAGTAGCCTCGGATGATTCCTGGTCCACGAGCACTGCTTGATCTACATAAAAACAAGACAGATGCAGTGTTACCACACCCCGCTGGCCAACAGGCACCAGGGGATCGGGATGAAAGCGCATATCGCTCACCCGAAGGCCAAGGACCTCCGATGCCCGCATGCATTGTTGGTCCATAACGACCACCATCATACCCGCCTTGCGCTTCCCCTGATTTACCATCGTGCTCGCGATTGCGAAAGTACTCTCCCATGGGATAGGTGGGTGCGACTGAGGAGGCGACGTCGCAGCCCGGGTGGCAAACATGCTGCTCGCCAATGCCACGTCGCGATCGCCATCGCCAACCAGCCCTTTCACATTACACACAACACCCATGCAGTCAAGATTGCGAATTCCATAATTAGTATTGTTAACAGCATATTTGCGACAGACCCGGAGATAACGCCCGAGAGGGGGGGGGGGGGGGGGGGTCTAGCCCCCCCCCTGCCCCAAGCCACGGGAACCCCCCGGGGTAAGGGGGGCAGACCCCCTCCACCCCCCCCCCCATTCGTTGCCACCCCTGGGGGGTCCAGGGGGGGTAAAGAAGGCTAACCCACCCCCCCACACCCACCCACCCCCGCCCCCGGAGCTATTTATAACAGCCGCAACCTTGGGAACGACTTGGCGGCGGAGCTTGGACATTAAGACCGCACGGAAGGTGTGCCACTTGACTTTACTATGCACGAGCACAAGATCGGCTGCATCGTCCTCGCCGGCCAATGCAAACGTCACCTTCACCCGGAAGTAGCCAACATCTCGCGTGTCACATGCATCCTCGAGTTCCCTTGTGAATGTCGTCATGACGTTTAAGCCATAGCATTGGCTAACATTCTTGCGAGTACCCGTCGGCCTCCTCAGGAGGTGGCAAAGGAGGTCCGACATCATCATCGTCCATTTTCACTAGCCATGCGACCGCGACCAAGGTTCGGTGATGACCTTGGCGGTGGACATTAATGGAAGTCTTTGGAGAGGAACCTCGGCAGCAAAGCTTGGGCGGGAAAAAATGTGCGGCAAAGGTAACGGGCCCGAGGGGGGGGGGGGGGGCGGGGGGGGGGGGGGGGTCAGACCCCCCCCCCCCCCCCGCCCCCACTCATACAACGTCGGGGGTGGGGGGTTGGACCCCCCTCCCCCCCCCCCTAGCCGATGGTAACCCCCGGGGGGTTATCTCCGGGGGTCGGGGCGATATCTCCGGGACGGTCGCGAAAAGGCTGTTAACAACAAGTCCACAACGTACAACGACAACTGAGTCGCGAGAGAGTAATGGTTGTGCAAAATTGCCTAGCCTTGACGAGCCGTTGCCCATGATTATTTCTTAAATACTCCATCTGAGGGTCACGCATTACTATTTTAACCTCATCAGTAAGGTATGTTGTAGCTACGATAGGACCGTCGCCAGATTCCATGCCCTGGCGCACTGGTTTTCGTCGGGCATTTCAGCAGGGCTCTGCTGTGTGGGCATTTACATTCGGTGGAGGTGTTAGCATGGCAGCAATGTGCAAACTATTTGTAAGTGCCGGGAATAGAAACATGTACTAATCGAAATTGATATTTTGTAATAGTCAGTACATAAGTACCGGGTCTGTCTGACGGGGAAACCGGGGAACCCCGGCCGGCATTGAAAGCTTCCCGATCGACCAGGTCAGCCCGGGCATGGCTTACCGGTCGAACGGGGGGGGTATCCTGCTCTGAACATAGCATACCGGTCGGCCTGGGGGGGTTTCCTGCTTGACATATAGCATACCGGTCGGCCGAGGGGGGGTTCCTGCTTGGCATATAGCATACCGGTTCGGCGGGGGGGGCTTATCGGTCAGCCGGGGGGGCACTGGTAATTACCGGAGAAGTACCGGAACCGGTACCTTAGCAGAAACACTGAGGGTGCAAAGAGGACGGTGCAATGAGGACGGTGCAATGAGGACGGTGCAATGAGGACGGTGCAATGAGGACGGTGCAAAGAAGACGGTGCAATGAGAACGGTGCAAAGAAGACGGTGCAAAGAGGTAGATAAATAGAAAACATTACAAAAGAAGACAGCACAAAGATGTAGGTAAAACAGACATGTACAAAGAGGCATAAAAGGTAGGTATAAAAAGGCAGGCAGGAGCAGATAGGTACAACTAGGACATAAAGGATGATCAGATGGGAGAAGCAGGTACGACTAGGGGTGTAGCGAAGGGCAGGCCTATGGGAGGGGCAGGGAGCTGCGACTTGAGATGGGGGAAATTGTCTTGTCAGTAGTTGTAGGTGAGAGTCTGTATACGAGGCGTGCTTTTGGGTGAAATCGCACCGTTGAAAGCGGGGAGGGGCGGGGGCCGGGGCGGGAAGCGGGGGGGGGGGGGAGCGCGACGGTAATGAGCACTGTCAAGGAGACAAAGCCTCACCATCTGGAGGGGGTTTAAAGGCAGCTTGTCAGTGCTTTGGGCTGTCTCCAGCATGGGTTGCTGCTGTTTGATTGGTTGTTCTTTTTTTGACTTGTATCCAGCATGCGGTTGTGCTTTTTGACCTCCTAGTGGAGGCACGTGCTCAATTCAATGGCTGGACACGTGACCTCCCAAGCCTGCCACACGGTTCATCTACTTAGATACTCGTCTCCTCCATAGAAAACACTCACCTTGTTTGGACAGCTGGTGCAACGCCTTGGCCGTCGCGCGCACCACCTCCAAATTATCGGACGAGAAGAACTGCACCAAAGGGACGACGCCACCGGTGCGCCCGAACGTGGAGCGGTTTGCGCCTGTGGGGGGCACAGGGCACAGGGAGGTGGCAGGCCGGGCTAGGGATTAGACGACGAGGGATCCATGGGTGCGAATGCCGGTACATAGCGCAGTTTGCATCGCGTGTGTGCAAAATGGCACAGTCGCGGCATAGATGAAGGTACTCAATGTTGTACAGGCTTCCCTTTACTCAGTGGAAGAAAAAACTTTTGTTACCTGAGTTGGGCGGCCACTCTTTATTGCAGCTGTGGCACTTCTGGTTTTACTTCTTTTCCTTTTCATGCCGCTGCGGCTTTCGCTTCTTGCTTCTG
>RPFO01000082.1:4941813-5039313 GCA_009746045.1 Mesostigma viride | reverse complement strand
TGCGTACGTACCAGGAACGAGCCATCCTGCACGCTCGTGGGCCACATTAGTGAAACACACAAAGAGGGCACTCAAACCCAACGCCCTGCGCACACATGCCCGCATAAGTTAAACACCAGAGGAGGGCACTCAAACCCACCGTCCTGCGCACACATGCCCAGCACGGCCGCCGCCGTCGACTTGAGCCCCTCGTTCGTCTCCTCCAGGAGGGCCACCAGGGTGGGGATGGCCGACAGCTGGCGCAGCATGCTGCGGCTCTCCTGGGCTGTCGTTATTGTATAGGAGCAGGAAGGGCATAGAATGTGGGAACGGCAAATTCCATGGGCGCAAGAAGATGCAGGGGGCAACAGGCGCAGCAGGCAGTCGATAAGAGCGAAGATTTTTGTGAGTGAGTTTTCCACCTACTCTCCACGTAACGACGTGCTGATGCGGGCTGCCATGGACCAAGACATGGAGGCGAGGTCGCCAGCAGTGCAAAGGTCATCAACAGTGCAAAGATCGCCAAGAGCATGAAGTCCAGCTCCTCCTGGAATAAGAGCGGTTGGGTGGTTTGTGTGGGTAACAGAGCATATCGCACGCCTGAGCAGTGTTCGTGGAGCAGTATTTGTTGAGCACAGCACCCCCACCACCACGGCGAATTCTCCGCCCTTCCTCCACCATATCTCTCCCACCCCTACAGTGCCTCCCCAGCTCGGCCACCCCCATTCAAGCCGCGTGCATCTAATGCACCTCTTACCAACTCCAGCACACCTATGCTACCAACCCTCACCGTGACGGCAGCAGTTGCAGAGCGCCTGCAGCACGTTCACGACCAGCTCGGGCGGTCGGTTCTGCAGCAACGGGGCAAGCCTCTGGATGCCGTTGTTGCGGTTGACGACGGCGACGACCGCCTCTGGGGTGTGAGGGCGGTGGTGGGTGACAGAGTGGGCGTGAAGGGTGGGATCCAGGGGGGCGCATGGGAACGATGCGATGGGGGCAGATCACCCAAAGGTAAGTGTACGTTTTGTCTTGCTGTGGTAGGGCTAGCTAGGTCTTGCATACTTGGAGGGGTCCTATGAAACCGTTAGGTCGTTTGGGTTGTTTGTGGGTTGACCTGGGGGACAGCAGGAATGTGCTCATCAGCAGAAGCGTTGTTGTCAAAGGGAGTCAGGAAGGATGGGTAGACACATCAATGAGACAACCAGCGCAGGGTAGACAAGCAGCTGCATGACATCTGGCCAAGGAACCGGTGCACCTTGGCAGGGAGCATCATTGAGCCCTAACAAATATAGTTTGGAAACATGCTAAAGGACCGCTGACCGCCGAAGGTGGCGCAGTCACATGTGCGCCTAGTGAAGCGCACAGCATACATTAATGAGCTTATACGCCAACGAGGATAGATAGTGGTGTGTCCATGTGGCTTTTTCAGGGTGGGGTAGATGACCTGAGAAAGGAGTGCACTAGTCACTGGCTTGCAGGCAGCTTGCAGAAAACGTGCCGAGACCTGCAGGCAAGTTGTCATTCCTTCCCAGGGAGTCCTTGCGCCGTGGATGTGCCATCTTGCCACCCTGGCGTTTAAACCTTTTAACCGCTAAGGTAAGCAAACCATGCCCTTGCAGGCTTCCCTGCACATGAACGTGGCGGAGCAAACGAGAGCAGGAAAAAGCATGCCAGCGCGGTAAAGCGAGCCACAACAGGCTTTTACACAGGAATCGCCGCATACTGTCTGGGCTAGGCACCCCCCTACGCATACTGTCTGCTACAATCAGAGCATTATCCGAAACACAAACACCAGCATTAACCACCTGTATTAGAGAAACAAACGCCAAGTAAGCACCTGTGCCTGTGACACACTCTTAACCTACTATATACAGTAGTAAGTTACCAACTGCTGGGTTATGCTATGTGTATTTTTGGCAAGACTTGTATGGTGTTTGCATATCTAATTTTTTAAATTGCCAATCCTGCACGCCATGCCACGCACAGCACCTGAGGACGTGAGGCCGCACCACGCATGCCACCAACTGTCCTACGCTCCACATCGCGCATACTACCTGAGGACGTGAGGCTGCTGAGCGCCCCAGTGACGTTGAGCAGGAAATCATTCAAGTCGGTGTGCAGCGCCTCCAGCAGCGACTCCACGCCGTTGCAGCCGAGGACAATGTTCTGGGCCTCCTCTGGCAGACGTCACACCATTGTCGTTGGACACGGTCATGGGATGATGGATGCGCAATGCATACCGCGCAGAGCGGTAACGCATACACAAATGAGCGACGCCCAGTGAGCGGCATGCAAGGACGGAGATGCACACAAGGCTTGGCATGCAAGCCTTGGCATGCCCAACGATGGATACGTGAAAGTAGAGACATGGATGTGGATGCACAATGGACTGACACACGGGGAAGAGCACGAATCCAAGGCAATGCGATGATGGGCGTGCGTGCTAGTAAGGCCACCGGGACACGGGCCATCGAAGGCCACGGGTGACACGGTGGGTACCCGTTGGTAGGGCCTTAGCAGATGGCTGGTAGCACCGTACAGATGGAGGCACAAGGATGCAAGAAGGGCATACGAGAATGGAGACACACACACAAGGATGGACAAACACACAAGGATGGGCACAGATGGTAATGGACATGTGATTCTGGACCACAGAGTGATCCTATCATCATTTAGCCGCAATCAGATGACCACCGCCCATGGGACATGCCGTGGCAACCCCCAGCATTGACACCAGGTGCTTGCACTAGGAGACAGCACTGGAAGCAAAGACAGGAACATCAACGGCTCGGGTTGGAGAAAGAGGATTTTCCGTGGAAAGCCTGGAGACCTCTCAGTTAGTCTCCATGCTTTGCTGCAGCCTAAGTCTCAAAGGCATTGTGAATACAACGTATGAATAAGCCTTGTAAACCTACGTTGGTATGTGAATATAAATACCACGTGGGCTATGCACATAGGACTGCTAGTGGAGTCGCATATATTTCCCTAGATAGGTACGTTGGGTACTGGGGTACGTGACAGATGTCAGTACCCAGTATACGTAGTGTCCTGTCATTGGAGGGTACTAGAGTATCCTAGAAAGGGAACGTACTGCAGCGTGCATTGATCTGTGATCACACGATGCAGTGACTAGACTGCGACCTGTCATCGTGCGGCCTCGGGCCAACGGTCTGCACCCAACGGTCACTGGCGGCGCAGCCAGTGAGAGGAACGTTGATAAAGGGTAAACCTATTTTCTAATGAATCAAGCAATTCATTGCTCTCAGCTCACTGTGCTCTCAAGCAATATACTAAGTCGGTGTCTTCATTTACTAACTTGAATTTTATCTGCTACCAATGGCTATCAACAACAAGAACGTTGCGAAGAAGTTGGACTTTAACGATGGTGATGACGGGCAGGATAGGCGGATGCCCAAGGACAACAACAAGAAGCCGGCTGGGGATGCGGCTATTTCTAAGAAAAAGAAGAAAAACAAAAATAACCACAATGTCTGCCAGGAGGAGGGGACGGCGGCCGCAAGGCCGACCGACCTACCCCCCTCCCCTGAGAAGCCGGAGGACGAGACGGCTCCCCCCCGGGGGACCGACTTACCCTCGACTCCGGCGGCTGCCCCAGCCGAAACCACGGCTGGAGCAGCCATGGCTGCGGAGCCCTCGGCGGTCAACCCCACCGAGGCTCCCCAGTTCGGCCCTCAGTTGCCGACCATTCGGGAGCTAATGCCCCGCCAGACGGCTTCTGTGGCGCCGGACGGGGCGATCACGTTTCGCCCCGCCACGTCTGATCTTCGTGTCCCCTTCGCCGGCACAATCACATCGAGCTTCAGTTTGGGCGGCCTTCCACCCTTCTTCGAAAGAAGAAGGAGATGGAAAGCGTAAAGCTCGCGCGGGTGGTGCGTAGACCCGTTGAGCCCATCGGAGGACAACCAATGTCCGATGATGAGGTCTCAGATACTGCCAGTCTCCCCGACGGGGAGACTGAGATAACCCTCACCCCAGCGCTCCTGGCGGTGGAGCAGGCCGCGCTGGTGGCCAACGAGGAATGCCGAGCGAGGCAGCACGACCGGGAGGTCCGTCGCGAGACGGCCTTTCGGCTCGCCGCCAAGCGGCAGGAATACGACGAGGAGGCTGCCCGTCGCCTGGCAACACACCAGGCGATGGCGGCGGCGTACCGCGAGGCAACTCAGCGGCTACGCGACCTTCTACAAAATGCCGACTATCCGATGGAATACTCGGATGGTCAAGACCTGGCCGCGCTTGCGCGGTCAGCCCATTTCAAGGCCATGTCGTCCATAACCCAATCAAGGGTAACGGAGGCCATACTGGCTAAGCATGGGGAGGTGGCTGAAGCTGCCCCCCCGCTGGAAGTCACCAAGGGACCCTCCCCTCCCCCACCCATGCAGTACAAGGAGGGCCTGCTGGTCCTGGGCCAGGGGAAGGGAAAGAGGACGGACTTTGATGTCCGGGATGCTCTGATCATGGGCCACCCCCTCCCTGACATTCCTACGGATGAGGCGGCCTTTCAGGCTGCCCTAAAAGAACATGAAATTCGCAAGGAGATGAAAAGGCTCCTCAAGGAGGAGGCAGCGAGGAGGGCCGCGGCAGACACCCCTGCCCCCCCCTCCTCCGCTGGGGCTGGACCTAGCGGGGTCACACGGACCCCCCCGGCTTCACCCCGGGCCCCCAGCGCCCCCTCTCCCCCTCCCCCCCCACCCCAGGTTCGCCCTGTGGGCTGGGGCCCCCTCCCCACCCAAAGGGGGGTGCCAGGACCCCAGGAGGCCCTGGGGGGAGGTCCAGAGGTGCCCAGGGCACCCACCCAACCTGCTGAGGCCCCCCAAAGGCCAGGGGACATACAAGAACAGCTAGCCATCCTACAGGCTCAGCTGGCCTCTCTGCAGGACCAACAATTGTCAGCTAACCAGCTGCAAACTGTGGAGGGCCTGCGCGCCCTGATGTCCAGGTACGAGCGTGGTACCATAAACGTGGACCCCGCTCGACTCCAGCATGCCACCGATGTCTTCTTGAGGGCGAACCCCCCTCCAACAGGTGTGTATAACCCTCACAAAAAGGAATCAAAGATCAATATTGCTGGTTTACCTGAAGGACATACCATTGAACAAGCCAAACAGTTTGTCTTTGCTCTGGAGTATGGGATGGAAGGCCTAAACCTTAGGCATCAGTTTAAGGCTCTCAGGGCCTCATCCACCTTTCACCAATCATCTCCTGCAATTAGAGCATTGCTTCCATGTGGTTGTTGGTAAGCACTAGCTGTTTCAGATCAGTGATGAAGGTAGGCCACTGCTCAATGGCTGCCTCAGGTGTGAGGGTGCGTTCCTGATAGGTTTGAATCAGTGCTCTATTTGCAGGAGATGATTGGTGGAAGGTGGATGAGGCCCTGAGAGCCTTAAACTGATGCCTAAGGTTCAGGCCTTCCATCCCATACTCCAAAGCAAAGACAAACTGTTTGGCTTGTTCAATGGTATGCCCCTCAGGTAACCCAGCAATATTTATTTTTTATTCCTTTTTGTGAGGGTTATACACACCTGTGAGAGGGGGGTTGGCCCTCATGAAGGCGTCGGTGGCGTGCTGGAGGCGAGCGGGGTCCAGGTTTAGGGTACCCCTCTCATATCTGGACATCAAGGCCCTTAGGCCATCTATTGTTTGCAGCTGATTGGCAGTCAGCTGCTGATCCTGGAGGGAGGCCAGCTGGGCAGTTAAGATTGCCAGCTGTTCTTGAATATCCCCCTGTCTTGGGGGGGCCTCAGCAGGTGGGTTGTTGGGTGCCCTTGGCACCTCTTGACCTCCCCCCAGGGCCTCCTGGGGTCCTGGCACCGCCCCCTGTGTGAGGAGGGTGCCCCAGCCCGCAGGGCGAACCTGGGGTGGTGGGGGAGGGGGAGAGGGGGCCTTGGGGGCCCGGGGTGAGTCCGGGGGGGTCCGTGTAACCCCACTGGGGCCAGCCCCAGCCGAGGAGGGGCGGGCAGGGGTGTCTGCCGCTGCCCTCCTGGCTGCCTCTTCCCGTTGGAGCCTTTTCATCTCCTTCCTGATTTCATGCTCCCTGAGGGCAGCCTCGAAGGTTGCCTCATCAGAGGGGATGTCACGCATGGGGTCTCCCACCACTAGGGCGTCCCTGACTTCAAAGTCATGGCGCTTGCCCTTCCCCATGTCTAGGACCATAAGGCCCTCCTTGGACTTGTAGGGTTGGGGGGGGGATGGACCCTTAGCGGCTGCCAGCGGGGGGGCCTCCTCAGGCTCCACCCCATGCCGGGCCAGAATGGCCTCCGTCACCCGGGATCGGGTTGTGGAGTCCATTGCCTTGAAGTGTGCTGACCGCGCTAGGGCGGCCAGGTCTTGACCATCAGCATATTCCATCTGATAGTCAGCATTTTTAAGGAGGTCACGTAACCGTTGAGTGGCCTCACGGTACGCGGCTGCCATCGCCTGGTGGGTGGCCGGGCGACGGGCAGCCTCCTCTTCATATTCTTGCCGCTTGGCAGCGAGCCGGAAGGCCGCCTCACGACGGACCTCCCGGTCGCGCTGCCGCGCGCGACGTTCCTCATTTGCCACCAGCGCTGCCTGCTCCACGGCCAGGAGCGCTGGGGTGAGGTATATTTCTTGCTCTCCGTCGGGGAGGCTGGCGCTGTCCGACACCTCGTCGTCGGACATGGGTTGTCCGGCGACGGGAGCGACGGGCCTGCGCAGCACTCGAGTGAGCTTAACGCTCTCCATATCCTTCTTCTTGCGAAGAAGGCTAGAGGGCCGCCCGAGCTGGAGCTCAATAAGGTTGTGTCCCTGGGCGAAGGGGACATTGAGGTTTGATGTGGCGGGACGAAAGGTAATCGTCCCGTCCGGAGCCACGGACGCCGTCTGTCGGACAAAAGCTCCCGAATGGTGGACGTCCGAGGTCCGGACTGTGGGGCCTCGGAAGCCCCGGGAGCCGGCACAGGGCCGGGGTTGCCTGAGGGGTTGTTTTCCGAGGGCCTTGCCACAGCCATGGCCGCGGCAGCCGTGGTTGCGGCTGTCGCAGCCGCCGGAGGAGAGGGTTGGTCGGTTCCCCGGGGGGGAACCGTCTCGTCCTCCGGCTGTCGCTCAGGGGAGGGGGGTTGGTCGGACTGCCTTGCGGCAGCCGTCCCCTCCGCCTGGCTGGCATTGGTGTTGTTCTTTTTCTGTTTTTTCTTTTTCTTGGAAATCGCCGCATCACCAGCCGGCTTCTTGTTGTTATCTTTCGGCAGACGCCTATCCTGCCCATCATCCGCATCATCATAGGTCAACTTCTTAGCGATGTTCTTCTCGATAGCCATTAGCGTTGGTAAAATTCAAGTCAGTGTACAGGCATACGGCGTATAATACGCCGTACGATGCGTATTATACGTCATACGCAAGATTCGCGTATTAAAATGGGCAAAAAAATACGCACGGCGTATTTTTTGCGCATTGCGTATTTTTTGCGTATTTTTTGCGTATTTTTTGCGTATGAACCGTGTTCGAAGTAGCTTCTGGCATCGTTTTGGACGGCACGTGGAGCCGGAACTAGACTATATCTAGGCGACCTGGAACTCCGCGACAAATAAACGACATGCAGGTGCCAAGCTGGCCGTGCATGTACGACTGTACGTGCATTGCTGCAGATTGCTGCGTGTCGGACTAGGGTCTAGGAGACGAAGGACGAGGAAATTAGGTGACGATGTTATGTTGTCTGCCAACAAGGGCGCGCATCTGGCACCTAACATTTAATCGTAGCACAATTGACATCCAGACACCATGGCTAGCGACGTTGATGGTGCGGGTCTATGGAACACGATGATGATGGTGCCGACGAGATGCAGGCCGTATTCGAGACTGTCTGGACACACATCGTGAAAGAACAGACTCTCAACAAGAAAGGGCAGCCGACAGGTAACTAAAAGCTCAGTGACGTGCACACTTTTGGATGCAAAATTCTCGGGTTCTACCACCCGAGCAAGGCTACCACCCGAGCAAGGCTAGCACCCGCCATATCATGGGCGCCACGTATGCGAAGGAGGCAAGAGTGAGCGAGTGCAAGAGGCCGCTGGAGGCATTGCGTCGCAGGCTGCGGGGTATTTGGTGTGACTCGCGATGCACATAAATGCCTTATTTAGCCATGCCGGCTGCTGCTAGCCAGCCACCGTACCATATGTGTTAATGGTTTAGGGAAGCTGGGTCAGGTTGCTGGCATGCATGGTATCCTGCACGCTAGCCACATTGTTGGCAGCCCGCATGGATTCTTGCTTCATGTAGATCAATATTGCATGGTGGCCTACCGCGAGTAGGCAAGATGTCCGTTTCTGGCATAATGTCTTATTACTTTTGGCAAGTTGGCCAACTGACCGTGTGCTGTATTTCAGTCTTAGTATATAGCAATTCCATGCTGCCAGAGATGACGTGGTTTTAAGTTCAACCTACAGTAATGGTGGCAGCAATCTCTATACCTCTGCAAGTGTCATTGCGCATGCATATCTACTTGTGTTATTATCCTTTTCAGGTGTGCACTGATTGTGCATACAACTTTGTTATGGTGTGCTTTTAACAGACTTAACAATTAAACATGACAATGCTTGTACTTGTAAGCAGCAACGGTAATGCCAATGTCATGAGATGATGTGTCACATATAGGCATGTGGTGCATTGCAAGAACACAAAGAAAACATGCATGATTGGTCAGAATGTTGAGGAAGCCCCTGAACCACTAAAAAAACAGCATTTTCAAGAGTCACCGTACGATTTGCGTATAATACCCCGTACGAGCGTATTATACCCAATACCCATGGGCCCCGTACGATTGCGTATTGCGTATGCCTGTTCACTGATTCAAGTTAATGCAACGTTGCTCTCACTGACCGCGCCGCCAGTGACCGTTGGGTGCAGACCGTTGGCCCGAGGCCGCACGATGACAGGTAACAGTCTAGTCACTGCATCGTGTGATCACAGATCAATGCACGCTGCAGTACATTCCCTTTCTAGGATACTCTAGTACCCTCCAATGACAGGACACTACGTATATTGGGTACTGACATCTGTCACGTACCCCAGTACCCAAAGTACCTATCTAGGGAAATGTATGGGACTCGACTAGCAGTCCTATCTGCATAGCCCACGTGGTATTTATATTCGCATACCAACGTAGGTTTACAAGGCTTATTCATACGCTGTATTCACAATGCCTTTGAGACTTAGTCTGCAGCAAAGCATGGAGACTAACTCTCTCTGCTGGCTTTTCAAACCTAACAGGCCCACGATTTGGTTCGATGCCACGGTGAGATGAGACCCCATAGTACCCCCCTACCTCGCACTGAATAATAGTCATCCCCAGTACATAAATAGCCATGTCCCCGCCTCGCACTGATTAATAGTCATCCCCACTGCATAAATAGCCATGCCCCCGCCTCGCACTGAATAATAGTCATCCCCACTACATAAATAGCCATATCCCCGCCTCGCACTGAATAATAGTCATCCCCACTACATAAATAGCCATATCCCCGCCTCGCACTGAATGAATAGTCATCGCCCCGCGTCGCACTAGATGCTTGCATATGGCGACGGAAGATGAAACCGTGCGGCACCTATGTAGGAAATATGTGGCTGCCCATGGAGTGATTGCGACTGAATGCTAGACGCAGAGTAAACAACTCGCCCAGTCGGTCTCTAACACAGATCGCAGAAATATCCCCAGCCAAAGACAGCATAGATATTTGTCGGCCAGTACCGGACCATCATCAACCTACCGTGGCAGCAGCACCCCTGACATACCCTGGAGCAGCTTCCCCCCCACATACCCTGGCAGCAGCATCCCCAAAGCACGCCCGCAGCCACCGTTTGAAGCGGCACGCTAGAGGAGGTAAGGCAGGCGACGATGCAGGGGATGCCGCCCAGCGCCTGGAACTGCTGGCGGAACGCAGCTGGTGAGGGAGTGGACAGGGGCACAAGGCACAAGGATGATGACGACGACAACGACGACGACGACGACGACGACGACGACGACGACGACGACGACGACGACGACGACGACGACGACGACGACGACGACGACGACGACGACGACGACGACGACGACGACGACGACGACGACGACGACGACGACGACGACGACGACGACGACGACGACGACGACGACGACGACGACGACGACGACGACGACGACGACGACGACGACGACGACGACAATGATGATGGATGTGAAGATTTGAAGGAAGGGCATGGGTAGGTTGTTGACGCATGGGGCAGCAGAGCACAGGGAGATTGAAAATGGGTTCAGGGGTTAAGTGGGCAGAGAGGGGGTCAGAAGAGGGTGAAATTGACAGAGGAGTAAGCAGATACCGCAAAAGTGAGCCATGCAGAGACAAGAGAAAGACCCAGGGGTTCATCATACAAGGTTACCAGAGAGCGCCAAGGGAGTGATGGACACAGCGTCAATGAGAGGCGCTCACTGAAGGTGAGTGAGGTCAGTGAGAGGAGCACCAGCAGGAAAGTGAGGGAGGGAGAGGTAGTTAACCAACTACTAGATGAACACAGTCAATGGTGTGTGGGGAACACGGGGCTGGTTTCCATAGGTTTCGTCACGCGAGGCGACTGACTTTCATGTCGGCATGCCAAGCTGTCTGCTATCGGCTCTCTCACATAATACTTGTGAATGCTTACAGACTATTCACGCAACAAGGCGTTGACATGCCAAGGGTTGGGCGTTAGTCTCCTCGCTCGATCCCAGCGGGCACAACAGTCCCATAGATCGCGGTACACTAGGCACAGGTACGCACCTAGTACCTGTCTTACTTGAGGCCACGTTGATGCAATACATGATATGCTCTGAAGAGGCGCCCTTATGCTTAGCCACACCGTCCAAGTCTTGATCTAAACTTAACCGATTCACACAATTCCACCTAACTTTTCCTCCTCACGAGTTCCACGTTCAGCTGCCGCCATTGTCCTGAATGAGCCGTCAAATAGGGAAAGGCAGGCTCAAGTTTCAACTGTTCGATCTCCCACAGGTCAGGCCTGTGCGGGCTGCCCTAACAATAATAACATAAATAGTAGCAGTAGGAGTATAATCATAGAAACAGTAGGCGAGCAGTGCGGGTTACCTCCCGTGGGTGACCCAGTCCTTGATGACCTGAAGATGTTCCTTACTCTTAAACATATCCTGATAGACATATTGAGCATATCCTGATAGACATATTGAGCATATCCTGATAGACATATTGAGCATATCCTGATAATAATATTGAGCATACCCTGATAGACATATTGAGCATATCCTGATAGACATATTGAGCATATCCTGATAGACATATTGAGCATATCCTGATAGACATATTGAGCATATCCTGATAGACATATTGAGCATATCCTGATAGTAATATTGAGCATATCCTCATAGACATATTGAGCATATCCTGATAGACATATTGAGCATATCCTGATAGACATATTGAGCATATCCTGATAGTAATATTGAGCATATCCTGATAGACATATTGAGCATATCCTGATAGACATATTGAGCATATCCTGATAGACATATTGAGCATATCCTGATAGACATATTGAGCATATCCTGATAGTAACATCGCCTAGGGACGCGCAGCCTACCATGGTTAACACACTCCCTGATGGCCTGCACCGCCGGGATGAGCACCTTCTCCCTCGTCTCGTTCTTGACATACTGGAAAAGCAGCTCCGCGCCACCGGCGTTTGTCACGTACTCCTGGATCTTTGGGTCTGCAGCGTGCAGTAAGGAGAAGTGGAAAAATTTTAACGAAAATGCGACGACGACGTCTGTAGCTAGGAGGCATGCTGGAGACGCATAAATGTGCCCACGGTTTCGTGACAGTGCTCCAGGATATTGGGGTCGGCACATGCACGGAGAGATGCAAAAAACGTAGTATGGTGACAATAATAACATTATCATTAATAGTAACAACTACGTAATAATAATGTCAGCAGCAAGCACTGAGGGCCTACCGTTACAGCAGAAAGCACTGAGGGGCGAGGGCCTGCCGTTGCGGCAGCAAGCAATGAGGGCCTACCGTTGCGGCAGCAAACACTGAGGGCCTACCGTTGCGCCAGCAAGCACTGAGGGCCTACCGTTGCAGCAGCAAGCACCGAGGGCCTACCATTGCTGCAGCAAGCACTGAGGGCCTACCGTTGCAGCAGCAAGCACTGAGGGGCGAGGGCCTACCGTTGCGGCAGCAAGCACTGAGCGCCTTGCCAGCCGAGCGCTTGACCTCATCAGGGCCCCCCGAACCCCACGTCATCGCGTTCATCAGTCGTTGCACGCCACCATGCTTGCAGATGAGGTAGCGGTTCTTGGCTGGGGGGCAAGGCATGGGAGGCAGGAGGGGGCAAGGGGGGGACAGGTAGTCAGTGTCCTTGCGGTTAACGTACAGGTGACAGGTGACAGTGCATTATGAATGGTGCGCTCGCGCGGTGGTGACTTTTAAGACCCAACAGGCTGCCACATCGACAGGTGTAAACAGCAGCAGACCCTACCGCAGAGAGGCAGTAGAGGGGCCACAGAAAAGGGGATACACAGCCTCCAATGCCAGGAAAGAGGGTATCCGAGCATCTTCCTGGGACACATAGCGACTGCTGGTCAGTGAGGGTTATCAGAATAAGGGCCATCAGAATAAGGGCCATCAGAGTAAGGGCCATCAGAATAAGGGCCATCAGAATAAGGGCCATCAGAATAAGGGCCCTCAGAATAAGGGCCATCAGAATAAGAGCCCTCAGAATATGGGCCATTTGACCTGCCAACGGCACACAGGGAAGAAAAGAAACTCTCAGGAAAGAAAGAAACTTTCGCAATATCATGGACTGGGCAGGATGCCTTCGTAACGATGGGGAACACTCTCACAGTGTGCCAATGCCAAGCTTGAACTGGGCAGGAAAACCAAAACCTGATGGGAGGGTTGTTGTCCTGAAGCCACCTGCACCACCGACGGGCACCAGGCTGGGCCGGGCTTTGCTCAGCAGCATGACTCCAGCGTTTTGGAAACAGATGTGCGCATACTTTACGTTGTACAAGTGCCGTGCTCCCTCTTCCTCACGCAAGGACCGTGGCGAGCAGCATAAGGTGCATGCTCAGCTAACGCTCGAACCAGGGTATCTAGCCCCCACGGGCCCCATGCCGCGCATGCACCTTGAACCGCAAGCTGGCGCAGGATGTCGATGGTGAGCACCAGCACGTTGACTCCTGGCCGCAGCAGGTCGACGAGCGTCTTGATCTTGCTGGGGTCGAACGAGACGGCGCACTGCACTTGCTCTGGTGGATGTGCGGATGAGGCAACAGGCATATGGTTGGCACGCAAGGCAAAGGGAAGGTGAGGGGCGGACAGTGGCAAAGGGCACGTGGTGGGTGATGGGAATGGGGATGGGGATGGTGATGGGGATGGGGATGGGGATGGGGATGGGGATGGGGATGGGGATGGGGATGGGGATGGGGATGGGGATGGGGATGGGGATGGGGATGGGGATGGGGATGGGGATGGGGATGGGGATGGGGATGGGGATGGGGATGGGGATGGGGATGGGGATGGGGATGGGGATGGGGATGGGGATGGGGATGGGGATGGGGATGGGGATGGGGATGGGATGGGGATGGGGATGGGGATGGGGATGGGGATGGGGATGGGGATGGGGATGGGGATGGGGATGGGGATGGGGATGGGGATGGGGATGGGGATGGGGATGGGGATGGGGATGGGGATGGGGATGGGGATGGGGATGGGGATGGGGATGGGGATGGGGATGGGGATGGGGATGGGGATGGGGATGGGGATGGGGATGGGGATGGGGATGGGGATGGGGATGGGGATGGGGATGGGGATGGGGATGGGGATGGGGATGGGGATGGGGATGGGGATGGGGATGGGGATGGGGATGGGGATGGGGATGGGATGGGGATGGGGATGGGGATGGGGATGGGGATGGGGATGGGGATGGGGATGGGGATGGGGATGGGGATGGGGATGGGGATGGGGATGGGGATGGGGATGGGGATGGGGATGGGATGGGGATGGGGATGGGATGGGGATGGGGATGGGGATGGGGATGGGGATGGGGATGGGGATGGGGATGGGGATGGGGATGGGGATGGGGATGGGGATGGGGATGGGATGGGGATGGGGATGGGGATGGGGATGGGGATGGGGATGGGGATGGGGATGGGGATGGGGATGGGGATGGGGATGGGGATGGGGATGGGGATGGGGATGGGGATGGGGATGGGGATGGGGATGGGGATGGGGATGGGATGGGGATGGGGATGGGATGGGGATGGGATGGGGATGGGGATGGGGATGGGATGGGGATGGGGATGGGGATGGGGATGGGGATGGGGATGGGGATGGGGATGGGGATGGGGATGGGGATGGGGATGGGGATGGGGATGGGGATGGGGATGGGGATGGGGATGGGGATGGGGATGGGGATGGGGATGGGGATGGGGATGGGGATGGGGATGGGGATGGGGATGGGGATGGGATGGGGATGGGGATGGGGATGGGGATGGGGATGGGGATGGGGATGGGATGGGGATGGGGATGGGGATGGGGATGGGGATGGGGATGGGGATGGGGATGGGGATGGGATGGGGATGGGGATGGGGATGGGGATGGGGATGGGGATGGGGATGGGGATGGGGATGGGGATGGGATGGGGATGGGGATGGGGATGGGGATGGGGATGGGGATGGGGATGGGGATGGGGATGGGGATGGGGATGGGGATGGGGATGGGGATGGGGATGGGGATGGGGATGGGGATGGGGATGGGGATGGGGATGGGGATGGGGATGGGATGGGGATGGGGATGGGGATGGGGATGGGGATGGGGATGGGGATGGGGATGGGGATGGGGATGGGGATGGGGATGGGGATGGGGATGGGGATGGGGATGGGGATGGGGATGGGGATGGGGATGGGGATGGGATGGGGATGGGGATGGGATGGGGATGGGGATGGGGATGGGGATGGGGATGGGGATGGGGATGGGGATGGGGATGGGGATGGGGATGGGGATGGGGATGGGGATGGGGATGGGATGGGGATGGGGATGGGGATGGGGATGGGGATGGGGATGGGGATGGGGATGGGGATGGGGATGGGGATGGGGATGGGGATAGGGATGGGGATGGGGATGGGGTGGAGTAGTAAGGTGCATAGAGGCCACATTATCCGGCAGTAGAAGGAGCCCAGCAGTAGGTAGAATACGTACATATAACATCGTGGGTAGTATCGTATAGTCACAATAGTAGTACTCTAAATACTACTCTAATAACCAGCAGTATCCAGAAGACAGAACCCTGCAGTAAAAGCTCATCTCACACAGTATATGGCTTTGCAGCACGCATACACATGCAGGCCTACAAGCCTAGAAGTCGACATGACCTGGCCACCCAGATACCATGCCCCTGTCCTCAGGTAGGCCACTCTATCGAAAAATTGATCATGGTAATGGGGGCTGATCGTCGCCAGCTGTCACGCTGCCACCTGTCACGCGGCCCTGTCACACCGTACAAAAGGTAGCCGATCGCTCCAAAGGGGATGGCCCTCGCAAAAGCCTAGGGCATCCGTCACCCTTCCCTGTAACGCTGTCACCCGCCATGCGGCCAACTGTCACTCTGCCTCACCACGCTGCCGACAGCCACGCTATCAGCCGTCAAGCCACCAACTGTGGAAATGCATTTGAGCCTTGGGAAGAAGCAATGTTAGCTACGCGGTCACTCATCACGCTTCAAATCATCACACCATCAACCACCCCACCATCAACCATCGTGCACGATGCCCTACGATTCTCACCCTGTCACCCGTCACGCTATCCACCGTCACCCGTCACGATGACACCCCACGCACAGTGCCCCACGGTGCCCCACGCTCAGGGCACCTACTGGTCGCCAGGTCATCAACCATGGTGCTATCCACCGTCACACGTCATGACCATCCGTCACTCACCTTGCCCCACGACCCCACCTACTGTCAACTGCTACCTGTCCTTTGAACATTATTTAGTGTGTTGAATCGAGCTCTCATGGACTGTGGCCCGCGATTCCACCCACTACCAACCATTGCCCTGCTAACCATCAGACCACCACCGCTCGTCACGCACCGTGGCCCACGATCTCCATGAGCACCTGCGCGGCACCGATGCGGACTTTCCCGTTGGACTCGCGCAGAAGGTTGATGAGCGTGTCCACGCCGCCCACGTCCAGCACGGTCAGCCGGTTCTTGGCTGGGGGGGTGAAGGTGGTGGTGGTGTGTGTGTGTGGGGGGGGGGGGGGATTTTTAAGCCAGCGTAAGCAAAGGGCCACGAAGCCACGCCGAGCTCGGTGAGATGATACTTGACTAGGAGGTGTGTGGGCATGCGTACGCCAGTGGTAAGCAAGATTTTGTAAACGGCCGTAACCAATGAAAAACAAACACAGACAATCGTACGTAGCCGCTAAGTGACTAGTGATTTTAAATAGCGACGGAGCCTGTTTGCCACTTGGGCATTTAGGTCCCGCGCTATTTATGCGGCGAACACCGCTCGCCGGTATCTGTTCCGCGTTACCTTCACGTCTATAGAGACCATAAAACCAACCTGGTGCATGGGCGGTGGGTGGTGCATGGGCGGTGGGTGGTGCATGGGCGGTGGGTGGTGCATGGGCGTTGGGTGACACGGGGCCCTCTTGCGACCCACACATGGCTGACACACGGCCACGCCACCAACGGTCATGCCATAAGCAAGCATCCGGCGACCCTGGATGTACATACCCTGCCAGTGGTCGATAGGCATATCAAAGCCCACACGCATGCTGCAGGCCGCGGGATTCATTCTCATAAATCTCTTCTTACAGTCAGGTAAGGGGCATTGTCTGATGGGGCAGCCCATTAAGGGGCACTGTTGCCCCACTGCCCGCCACCCGCCACCCAGCGCATGCATGAACGGTTGCTTTCGTTGCCCAAGCACAGCCCATGCCGTATCCAAAAATAAACAAATGAGTAGAATTGGGATGGCCAGTTCTCAGCTGTCGTGACAACTGGGATTGGGCATGCTCCAATGCCATCCAGGCATCCCTAGTCCAATAGCAAGAGCAAGAGCATGGCTGGGACCATCCATGCCTTGGAACGGTAGCTCAGCAAGGTCATCTACAACGCTATCATATGGGTCAATGCTCTGCGGATCCCCAACGGAGCAGCGTGACTTCGTAATGGTTGGGACCACCGGAGGCTTGTCGACATCACGACTAGGCGGAGAGTAGAAGTCATGTAGGGCATCATTCACCACCGCGCAGGTCCACCGGTAGGCGGTGGGCATCCCCTACCAGGCAAAACACCAGCAAGTTCTCCTGTCTTCACTCACCACTTGTGCAGGTCCACACGTGGGGGTTGGCCTATTATACAACCATACCAGGAAAAACGCCAGTACCTGAAACTACTAGTATTACTATCTACTATTAGTAGTATTCTTATAATTACCTATTCGTATTACTACCTGATACTAGCAGCGTTCGTAGAACTACCTATTCGTATTACTACCTGATACTGGTACTATCTACAACTCTAGTATTGGTGTTCGCCCACCATCGCGCAGGTCCACATCCTGCAGCTGGCACAGCGCGAAGATGATTCCCGTCTGGTTGCCACCGCGCAGAACCGAGAACATCTTGTGGATGTGGCTGTACACGGGGCAGGAGGGGTCTGGCGCCCGGCACGCGGGTGCGAATCGGGTGGTGGGGCGTGTGTGTGTGGGGGGGGTGGGGTGGGGTGGGGGGGTGCGGTGGGCGTGGGGGGTGAACGTGTGAGAGGGGGCAAAGTGTTAGGCAAGGGGCAGTATTCCCAGGCTTTCCCAGGTCGCGATGGAAACTGACCGTCCTGTCAGAATCTAGGGTGAGCCCGTCATTTGTTCACTGAGATGGGTTCCGACGCCTATAGGTATGGTGATGTGGACGGTGGGCGTTGGACATACAGGGCATAGGTATGGCATGGCAGGCCATGACATACCCAGACAAGCCAGCCTTTGGCATGAATGAACATCTCAACCTTGCGTCCAATAGACAATCATTGGAATTCTACCTCGTGTTAGGAAAGGCATGCACCAGAGTTGCTGTCCTGAGATTACCCAGAGTGATTTCTTCCAACCAAAACGGGGTGGGATGACTTCAGGCTGTTACGCCATCTAGCCAGATACCCCTCACCCACCAACATCTTCCCAAGAACGGCTCTGGCTCTCCAATATCATACTAGATGCTTTACTGCCAAATATACTGTAACAGCAGCGGCAAGTGGTCAGGGCTGCAGTTACACCCCCAGGGTGGCTATAAGCAATCCCTGGCATGACGTCATCAAGGCCACCCCTTGTCAAGGGGTTTGGGTTCTGTAGCTCAAAGGCCATGGCAGCTGATGTGCGCATCCACGCAGACTGATCTAGCTTCCGCACTGAATCTCGGATGAGATGCATCCATGATAAGACCATCGAAAGAGGGGATGAAGATCCAAAGACTCGCCGTGGGTTGGTGAAGCCTAGCATTCTGACATCAATAATCCTTGATCGCACTTCCAGTAATAAAAACAATTCGACCCCGCGTCCCCGTGGCGAAATCATGGATCAGATTATGTGCGTGCCTCTCTGGAAACTGAACTTGTGACACGGGCAGTATGAGTGCTTGTCAAGATCGGTCAATTAATATAGCCCCAATTCAATTTTGTCGCCAGTAGACAGGTCCTGCGATCGGCACTCAAGCGGGACCAATATATATGTGCCTGCGGACAGACATTCCGGATGCTTGCCACGTTGCATGTTTGCCTCTTGCCACGGCCCGCACCCACCGGCATGTTTGCCTCTTGCCACGGCCCGCACCCACCTGCCTGTTTGCCTCTTGCCACGGCCCGCACCCACCTGGCGTGTCGGAGACCAGCCGCCGCGGCATGGTGACCTGGCCGAAGGAATCCTCTGGGATAGAGCACATGGCCCAGGACAGAGTCATAACCAGAGATAGATGTGAGGCAAAGCCATTGTTAGCACAGAGGCGTGCCCCACACAAGAGCAGTTGCATCATCTGCAAATCAAATACAGCCATGCCCCGCACAGCCACCAGTGCATGCCCCACACCAGCATAGTTGCACAGATAGGTGCATGCGTGTGGGCAGGGGCACCAAGAAAGAGGCACGGAAAGGACAGGTACCACGACTGTAGGGGTGAGGGGGGGGGGGGGGGGTGAGGGACAACCGTCAAAAAATTTGCAACTACAAAACGATGTGTAGTGGGGACGGGGCGTCCTATGCAAAATCAATGTTTCTAGAATAGGAAGTCATGAGCATTATTTAATCAATGTTTCTAGAATAGGGAGTCATGAGCATTATTTAATCAATGTTTCTAGAATAGCAAGTCATGAGCATTATTTAATCAATGTTTCTAGAATAGCAAGTCATGAGCATTATTTAATCAATGTTTCTAGAATAGGGAGTCATGAGCATTATTTAATCAATGTTTCTAGAATAGCAAGTCATGAGCATTATTTAATCAATGTTTCTAGAATAGGGAGTCATGAGCATTATTTGCAGCAGAGAGAGTATGGGAGGACGAGGGTGGGGGCGAGGCGGTGTGGTGGGTGGATCGCTGGTGGGGCGGTGGTGGGGAGACAGGGGGACGGGGGAGAGTTAAGTAATGCAAAACGCATTACTTTTGCAACTTGCGAAAAGCAAAGCATTTTACATTACTCAACCGGGAGGGGGCTGGGGAGGGGGAGAAAGAGAGAGATGTCATCCTTCTCGTCCTGGTATAGGCAGAGGTGTCATCCTTCTCGTCCTGGTAGAGGTGGAGGTGTCATCCTTCTCGTCCTGGTGAGGTAGAGGTGTCATCCTTCTCATCCTGGTAGAGGTAGAGGTGTCATCCTTCTCGTCCTGGTATAGGTATAGGTGTCATCATTCTCGTCCCGGTAAAGCACCCCCAGCTGTTGGCCCCATATTGCAGTGGAAAAAACTGTGCAACCAAACCCCTTGGAAGGGGGCCTCACAAAGTTCCCAAAGGACAGCAAGAACAAAAGAGCAAAAAAATGCGTGGACTGCGCTCGTACCGGAGGACAGCTCCATCTCCCTCGTCCGCTTGGGCTTGGCCTTGAGCACGAAACCGGGCTCCCCTCGGTCGACCCCCCGCCACGCCCGCACGTCTGCATGCGCGGGGTCATCACCACCCCATCACCACCCCATCACCACCCCATCACCACCCCATCACCACCCCATCACCACCCCATCACCACCCCACCACCACCCCATCATCACCCCACCACCACCCCATCATCACCCCATCACCCCAGGCATACCCCACGTGTGGCAGGCACACGCGGGCCATGGCATTATGTAGCATGACAGTTGGGCAATGTTTAGCATGACACATAGGCGAGATGCAACGGGCTCAGCACGCAAAGGTTCTCGGATGGCAGTCTGATCTGCGACGCAAAGGGCAGGCGATTGGGCCCACAAGCGAGCAGGGGCAGGCAATGGGGGTTTCTCCTGCCATTCACTCGTGACAAAGTGAACTAAGGAAGCCAAGCATTGGATGTTTTCAGACGCACACCAAGGCAATGGTGGCCCGTGTTGTGCATTACTGTGTCCTCCAAGGTGGTAGGGATGGGGTGCGGGTGGGGGCCAACAAGGAAGGTAGTAAATGCAGATTACCTCTTCCCCCCCCCCTCCCCCCCCCCACCCACCCCACCCACCCCCCGCCCCGCCCCCGCCCCCCGCCCCCGCCCCCCGCCCCCGCCCCCGCCCCCCGCCCCCGCCCCCGCCCCCCGCCCCCGCCCCGCCCCCGCCCCCCGCCCCGCCCCCGCCCCCGCCCCGCCCCCGCCCCGCCCCCCGCCCCCGCCCCCGCCCCCGCCCCGCCCCCCGCCCCCGCCCCCGCCCCCCGCCCCCCCCGCCCCCGCCCCCGCCCCCCGCCCCCGCCCCCCCCCCGCCCCCCCCCCCCCCCCCCCCCCACCCCCCCCCACCCCCACCCCCCACCCCCACCCCCCCCCCCCCACCCCCCACCCCCACCCCCACCCCCCACCCCCACCCCCACCCCCACCCCCCACCCCCCACCCCCACCCCCACCCCCACCCCCACCCCCCACCCCACCCCCACCCCACCCCCACCCCCACCCCCACCCCCACCCCCACCCCCACCCCCCACCCCCACCCCACCCCCCCCACCCCCACCCCCCACCCCCACCCCCCACCCCCCCCACCCCACCCCCCCCCCCCCAACCCCCCAACCCCCCACCCCCCTAGATGTGCGGCATATAAAGAACGACCATGTTGTCTGCATTAGGTAGGGTGCAGGGCTGGAACGACGCTCAGGAGTACATTCGGTGGCACCTGGCGCAATCGTGCGCATCATTGAGCATCCTACAATTTCTCGACAGTTCTGCATCCTTAACACCCACAGTAGCAAATTATTTAACTCGCTAAGCTATCATCAGTTTCGTTAGACACACTTATGTTTGGAAAGCAAGCTAACGCCATCAGAGGTTTGCATGCTGGCAGAATTACGATGATTCGTCTCCCACGATAAGGGGGCCGCTAAAAGCCAATCTTTGATCCTAGTCATCCCATGCTCGACTGTAATTTCAAACGCCCACACTTACCCTTCATCGTACTCTCCCAGAGTTTGCTTGTAGGCGGCAGAGCAAGCTCTGGCTCTGGCCTATCGTAATTCTCATCAAAGCCGCCGGGTGCCGAGCGGCCCGGAAGTACGTCCTGCTCAGCTTCTCTGCCATTCGCGAAATCGCCGTTGCGTAATGACAACGATAAATCACGACTGTCTCTGGCGCCTGTATCCCGTTCTTCAGGGATAGGCCCGGCGTCTTGATTCTCTTCGCTGTTGTCGCTTTCTCCTCCATCATCCTGCAAATAACTGCTCAACACTTGGTCAGACTCATCTCCGTTTTCCTCACTGTTGCAGCCGGCATCGCTGCTGCCGTCGCTATCCCAAAAGCCGGCTGGTGCAAGAGGAGCTTTCGCCGCCATTTGCGCTCATAATAAGTTGCTAACAGACTTCCTCGTGCTCTGGAATGGACGCCATATTGCCGTAATACCACTCTCGGAATCTTCCCTTTATAATCGACGTTAAGATTATTTTGAGAGCCTAATTCCTGAAATATTTAATTAGGATTTACGTTGCGTTATGGAATTATTGTTGTCAGTTGTCACTTGTCAGTTGTCACTTGAGCAACAAAATAATTATGCTGCTGACCGTAACATCAAACATGGTCTCATAGTTGCGGGCAGCTGTCATCTTTCCGTTCGAGTCGCGCATCTCTCTTCTCCTGGGGACGACGAGCGGCGCACGCATTTGCTTTCAGCCGGCAGCAGAAACCACCAGGACAGAGAGGAAACACACATATATCCACAAATTAATGGCCTAGACTGAGGCAAGGCCGGCTCCTTAGCTAGGGGGAGTGTAACAACCGCTTGAGCTTTTGGGAAACCAAGGGTTTTTCGGTAGCCATGGCTCAAGCACTAGCAACCCCGGCGGCTTATGCGTTGGCAGCATCCCCCGTTGCGTTGTCTCGAGCGTTGCCATCGGCATCAGCGCGGAAATATGTTACACCCAAAGCCCTACCACTACGCGTGGCAATGTACGTCGTCCTGCACTTGGTGTAACTGCACTGCATAGACTGGGATGATCGCCTGCGATGTAAATGATTACAGGCGAATGAAACCGCTGCCCCGTTTGAAGTATGCCATTCTGTTGTGGATGTCATGCCTTGGTTCCACAGGCGACCGTTGCGCATGGGCCATAATGCCATCAGCGGCCGGCGGCAATTGCTTACAGTCTACGCTATGGATGCTTCTATGGGAGGTCTGTATGTTCATAACTTTTTTCTCGTTAGCAATCTTTCCACTTGAATATATCCTGTGGCGTTATCGTATTGTCATGTGAAGAGAGGATTAGGGCGCTCCTCGGTTTAGTATCGACCTCGATTTCATGGAACAGAAAATTTTGCCCTGGAAGCTTACCGGGCGGTTTTCCATCCACTGCCGAGATCTTCCAGGCTTACTGCTGGTTATGCCTGGAGAGTCGAAACGTCAGCAGGAAAGCCTTGACCATGCACACACGCAATACCTCCCTTTGCAAAGAACCGTAGATGAACGACATCAGAACCCGATTTGCGACCTGTAAAATCAAGGGATACACCTGCGTGAAGGGCCTTCGATGGCACTATCGCCCGAAACCTTGTTATGTTCCTAAATTCATCTTCACAGCTGGCGCCCGGGGTTCCAGGCTATCACTGGCTATCAGTCACCATTGTATTTATTCACAATTGTATTTTGTCATTTCGCTGTCAGCTGTGAGGGTGTGGCCCGTGCCAGCGGTGCGAGGGTTGGGGACAGAAGGACAGGATGCTTTGGCCGGTATAACATGTTTGGTCTTCTCTGGTGTGGTTTGTGTGTATGGCTTCGAAAGACAACCAAAGACACTCCAGTCTTTACATAGACAACAAACAAAGGGAATATAGCTCTTGGATGGGTTGGATGACTGCGTGCAAGTGTTTGGCAACAACATCTTGTTTGACAACATCTTGTCAGTACGCGGCCCAGGCATTTCCCAGCAACCAAGATACCCTGTCCTCACCCCCCCCTTAACTCTGCACCCTCCACCATCCACCATCCACCATCAACCCCCTCCCTCCCCCCTCCTTTCCACCGTTCCCTCCTCCTTGTTGTTTATAGGGGTTCAGTTGCGTTTATTCATATCCATGTGATGCAAGTGCCAAAAATGGGCCAGCGGGCTATGGGTTAATCAATTTCCTCCCCACCCCCTGAACCCCTCGTCCCTCGCCTCTTGCCCCTCCACCGTATCCATGTATACTCTCGACCTTCTTGTCCCTATGTATACTCTCGACCTCCTTGTCCCTGTGTATACTCTCGACCTTCTTGTCCCTATGTATACTCTCGACCTTCTTGTCCCTACGTATACTCTCGACCTCCTTGTCCCTGTGTATACTCTCGACCTTCTTGTCCCTATGTATACTCTTGACCACCCTATCTGTAAACAGGCGGCGCCGAGTCTCGCGAGGTCTTTCCCCTGATCAAGGAGCGCGACCCCTACCGCAAGCTGGGCGTGAACGCGGACGCGTCGTCCGAGGAGATTCAGGAGGCCCGCAACTACCTCATCTCGCAGCACGGGTGGGACGCGGCCAGCCGCGAGTCGATCGAGGCCGCGTACGACCGCATCATCAGTGAGAAGCTCAAGGTGCGCGCCAAGGGCAAGATCAACCTGCGCGGCAAGGAGAAGAAGGGCGAGGTCGCGCCCAACCCGTGGGTGGAGAAGTTCAACGCGATGCGCGACAAGCCGTCCCGCAACCTCATCCTCCAGCGTGCGTTCCTGTACGCATTCTTCGCCGTGTGGTCGGTCGTCCAGGCTGCTGCGTCAGGCCCCGCGTTCCAGGTATGCGCTTGCCCGCCCCTGTGCCCGTGTTACTGGGTACGCCATTGTGCGCCCTTGTGCCCACGTTGATGGTTTCCTTAGTGGGAGATCATATGGGAGGGGAGATGACTTTTACGGTTGAGAACTGGGGTGTGGCATACTTTGTATGGACCGTGGGTGTAGGGGTGTACAAGTCGGGCCCGGGTTTTCGTGTTCCACCGGGCGCCCGGCTGCGTTGTATTTATAGCACGTGTGTTGCATGGCTGGCATGATGGATCCTGCGCTCCAGGCATGCCCTCGTACACATGTATATATTTAATATATTTAGTATATATTTAGTACCTGGTTGGAGTGTTGTATTGTACCCGTGGGTACAGAGGTACAGGGTTCCGATCGGGGTTGGACACCGAACACGCTCCGTGGGTGGGTGGGGTTGTAGTCGTGACGGTGAGGGGTGAAGGGGGGGGGTTGCGTGCGGGATGGCTGTGAATGTGGGGAACTAGGGAGGGGCCCTGGGCTTGAAGGGGGAGGGGTGAAGCCTGGGTTCTACGGTATGTGGCGGGGGGCGGCATTCATGAGCAGTACATGGGGCGTGGCATGGGGCCCGAACAAGGCAAGAGGGCTCTGGGGCAGAGGGAAGACTAGCTGGATGAAGAGAATGAACGGGTGCATGCTGTGGGGGCAGGGGGGTAAGAGGGTGCAAGCCGGAGGCAGTATGCGAGCTCTTGTTCCTCACACCGGCACGCCAAGCGTGCTCCCCAGGCGTATCTGCCTCCCATCATTTCACCCTGGCACAGGTCAGGGTGGTTTGGGGAGCAGGATTCAGGGGCATCGGGGCCGTTCGGGAAGTGGGGAGGGTGCTGGGGCGGGGAGTTCCGGATCAAAGCAATCTGCTCGCTGCCTTCCAAGTGATCGTGATGTGGTGCGATGATATAGCATACTTTTTTCCTGTTATTTATGTACAGGTATAATTGCTGTGTGCAGGTATAATTGCGGTGACCTGAAACTTGCAGCGCAGCGTACGCTTCCTCCCGCGTCCTGTTCCCGCGAGCAATGCCCCCTGGAGCGTGGACCTGCCTTGTGGGGCGCGCCTGCCTCTCATGGTTCATCCCCGTACCGTCCTCCCCCTCCATCTTCCTCTCCCCCTCCCTCTTCCTCTTCCTCTTCCTCTTCCTCTTCCCCTTCCCCTCCACTCACTTTTCCCCTTTTCCACCCCACCCCCACCCGTGCAGGTGGCCATCTCGTTTGTACTCTGCGTCTACTTGCTCCACAGCAAGAACACGGGCAAGACCGTGCCCCAGTACCTGGGCGTGAGGTAAGGGCATGGCATGTTTCCTCAGTACCTGGGCATTGATTTAGGGGGGGGGGGGGGGGGGGGGGACACTGCTGCAGTATTGGGGCATAAGGTAAGCAATGTGGGTAGTGCCCCAGTGCCTGGGCGTGAGGTATGGTCATGACACGCTGCCCCAGTATCTGGAATTGCGGGGGGGGGGGGGGGGGGAGGGGGCACATTTCTGCAGTATTGGTGCATGAGGCAAGGAAACTAGCTAGTGCCACAATACCTGGTCATGAGGTAAAGGCAGATGCTTCAGAATAAAAGGCAGTGGGAGAGAAACTAAAACGGTGGTGCATCGGTGGCTGGGTATGCGGGGAGAGAATTAGGTGGTGCCGCAGTATTTGGCATGAGGGGAGGGAACTAGATGGTGCATCGGTGCCTGGGCATGAGGGGAGGGGCGGGCGCTCACCGTAATAGGAGCATTACGTCGGCGCTAGTCAAGTAGGCCTGAGTTGCAATCTGTTGCATGACCGAAATGCGTGTATAAATTTGTACACGCATTTCGGTCGTGCAACAGATTGCAACTGCCTGGATGAGGTAAGGGCTTTAATTAGCTTCGGGGAGGTCCATTAGCTCAGCAGAGCTTCGGCTGGACTTGAGAGGGTGTTGGGCTGGCCACTACTAGGCCATTTCGCCTTGCAGTCCAGGCCTGACCGCTGGCTGCCTCTCAATGGTTTGACCATTCTGACATTGCCTGCATTGAATGCGCCACATTTGTGCCTCCCCACCTGTCCCTCGGCAGCTTCGTCGCGCTCCTCGTCGGCTGGCTGCTGGGCACCCTGATCCCGGTCATGATCCCATTCATCTTCCCGCCTGCTCTATCCCCCGAGACCATCTGCGCGCTCTTCACCTACGTGGCCCTGTTTGCCACGTGCACCTTCCTCAAGTAGAGGGGCATGAGCCTGGCCGGTGGAGAGGGGTGTAGATTTTCCGGGCAATGCGCCGGGTGGCATCGCGGAAACCCTGAGCTTGGTTTTTTGCAGTGCCTGTTGAATAAATAACAGTTGATTCAGAGCTTTAGTTGTCGACCAGCAGGTCTTTTTTACTGCTTGTAGTGTTAATAATGATCTAGGGGAGCACTAGCCGTGGCTCCATAAGTCCTACATATATTTTTTAATATCAACATAGTTGTCTCACTTAAAATCAACATATGCAGCGATCAGAATATGCAGCGATCCTCCTTGATATACAGCGATAAATTTGATGTATGCAAGTTTATTCTTTATCTAATTCCATTCCTCTAATTCCATCATCATTCGATCGATCTGTGCACAAAGCTTGCAGGCGCAACTTAGCTAGCTCGACTACTTGCAGGCCAGCCGGGCACCGGGCGGCCTGGTCTGCACCAATGTCAGGCTGCAGACACATTCTGGGGCCGGCGCCCGGCCGGCCTGACGTGGGGCGCTGCGCCTGCTCCTGTCAACCTTGGAGACAACCAGCGCAGGCCAGAAATCGGGACAATCCAGACCATCGTAGCTCGAGCCTGCCGTTATCTTTTCCACGCGTTCGAGTCCTTCAGGATTAATTTGAAGGACTTATTAATTAATTAAACTCGTGCTCCCGTTGGGGAGTCACGGAGCACCTGAGTGCTTTTAATCCCTGTGTGTGCACAACAGGAAGAAAGGGCAGCCTTCAGGATGATGAATATGAATGGAGATGGAAATTATGTGTAGCCTTGTGCATTTAAATTATGGCTGACTTCCGTGTAGAGCCATCCATCGAGCCACGAGCCACGAGGTAGACAGCCATGGCTGACGGTGGAGCTCATATAACTAAGTTTCACCGTACGCAATATCATTACGAGCAAACGCACCTCGACGCAGCGCAGTGCATGCAGGCGCTTAGCAGCAACGCTGAGCCCTGCAGCTACGCAAGGAGCTACGCCTAGTGAGAGTTCCGCCGCCCGGCCTGGAAGGCAGCAGCACCACTTCCCAAGCTTTAGTGGTACACTCTGCCCCTTCTTGGGCCTCGCCGTCGGCCTCTCCTGAGCCCAAGCGCAGTCGTTCCGCCGAGCCACCCCACCATTTCAAGATTTCACCATCGACGAGCCACCCTTTTGGCAGAAAGGTCCGAGTGACCAGCTGCACGTCCTGTTTCATGCCAGGACATGGGACACACTTTTGGTTTACCAACTCAAGAGTCGCCGGGAGGGCCGCGGCCTTCGCGCCTGCCGTCAGGTGGCAGCACGACCGGTGTGGCTGCAAAGCTGCCCAGCCTCGCCCGTCCCTACTTGCAACAAATCGCCCTTTGCTCCCTCCTCGGGCGCTCTTACCGGCGCCCAGATCTTTTACCCCACCGCTGTGACCGACACCATCCGCGACCTCATTAAGGACGCCGTCGAGCAGCACGTTGACTCCCCTCGCTGCAGATGTGGCAGCCCTGGTTTGCACACTGACTGTCGCATCTCCACCGCCACCTCCACCCTCCTCGCCTCCACCGGACTGCCGCCGCCACCTCGATCCACCGCCGACATCAAAGCCCAGCTCCTCGACATCGACCAGCGCCTCAAGGCCAACGCCATCACCACCGAGTGCCTGCAAAACACCGCAGGCCTCACCGCCCAGGCGGTGAAGGACACTTGCCCCCAAGCCAGCCCCCGGCGCTGGCCCGGCAGGCGATGCTCCTCCCGCCACCCAGACCTGGGCGGACATGCATGCTGAAGCACCACACCACCTCCGCCGTCGCAGCACAGCTCTGGACAGCAGCAGACGCCCGACCTCCGGCCGCGAGGAGGCGGCCGAGCTCGACAAGCGCAGCCTAAACGCTCGATCGTCAAGAACTTCGACCTAGTGGAAGGTGAGAACTCCGTGAAGCTTGCACAGGCGTTTGATGAGAAAGAAATCCTTGGCCGGCCGCATGGGCCTCATTGCTGAGATCGATCGAGCTGGACGCCCACCGCCTTGCCCGCTCGCGGGGCCGTAAGGCCGGGGCACCTCCGCTGGCGGGGGCGCCTCCGCTGCTGCTCATAGATCTTTGAGAACCCGGCGGACAAGATTTCGTTCCTCAGACGCGCCGCGCAAGCGGCTCGAGAGGACTCACTACACCTTGGTCCAGGTTGGACAATGACTTGACGGGTCCTGGCGCAGCAACAACGGCGACGGGAGCTATGGCCGACCTACCTCCAGCTCCGGCAGACCGCTGCGGGGAAGCCGGTGTACTGGCTAGGGGGCGGCCATCTAGACATCGGCCACATGCAAGCCATGGTAAGCGTGCCCCCACTACCCCCGCACCGGCGGGCTCCAGCCCGCCCCAGCTTAGAGGACTTAAGCAGTAGTAGTGTAAAATAGTAAGGCCTAGCCACCGTGGCCTTGTACATGTACGCCGCGAATGATTTATCTAGTACCAAATCCGAAAGGCTTGCATCACTCCCCGGAAAGGAGAGCTTTTGCGGATGACTGTAGGTGTAAGTTGGCGATGCCCTAGGATCCGGAGACGTCCGTCCTATAGTCAGCGAAAGTTGGTGCGAGAGGTCCCCAGTTCGATTCCGGTCGGATTCATTTGCAGATCGCGTTTTCCGGGTTTTCCGCGGACCGGCACTGAACGCAAATGGTTTTCACCTTTGCGGCGTGCCAAATCAGAATGTACGCCTATTATGGGCCGGCCCCATACCAGATGATGAATTAGCATTCTGATTCAATACCCCATACTCGTACATGTGTGCCTATGATGAGCCCCACGCCAGAATGATGCCTAGCTTTATAATTAATTAATTAATTAATTTCTTTATTAAGTAAGTACGTAAGTACTTGCGTGTCATGCGCAAAGGCATGCGACGGAGTACTATGCTAATCTCATTAGAAAAATAATTACACAAAAGTTTAAACAAATATCGTCTGCATCATCCCCCAACCGTTAAGCACTAGATGGGGATGTAATCCTCATCCGAGCTGTCCTCTACTGTAATGGCAGACGAGGCGGTAGTGTAGCGGCTATCCTCAGGACCAATAACCTCCACCTGCGGACTTCTACCCTGGCTAGCAACGGGCCGCGGGGCCCGTGGGGAGAAAACAGGAACATACCCCTCGGAAGGTGCTCATCGCAGATGGCAGCCCATTTCTCCTCATTGTCAATCATGCGGGCGCGGAGTACGGATAGTCCCAGAAGCCCTGCATCTTTGAAAGCAGTTGTGTCACATAGATCCGGGTCGCGCCGCGCCGGTGCCCGGCGCGCGCAAGTTTGCCAGTGGGTTGCGATGGGACAAGGGGACCCTGCCATAGGAGGAGGTGTCTACCTGGTTGGCCCGTCTTAAGCCCCCCGGCAGGGCCCACATCGGTTCTTTATTATGAACATAACTCCGTTGGGAGTATATGTAGCACATATCCCTGAGAAGGGGCATATGGCTTGTAATACATTCTGGCTACTTCCTGCGCACTTGGGTAGGGTGTAAACTACACAAGCTCTGGGTGCACAAAGTGCACCTGTGCACAGCACGTACCATGATGTATCAGAGCTTAAAGGCTTGGAGCTCCTTCCACCCCATTAAATTAAATTAAAATTAAATTATAACATGCCTCCGTACGTTGGGAGATCATGTAGCACATATTCCAGGATGGATGGGTGGAGTGGAGGAAGCCGCGTAATCGAACTAACCTAATTCTAAGCTCCACCCCATGCCGGGCCTTATAAATTAGGTATGATACGTCATGGTGGTGCAGGTGCACCTTGTGCACGGCCAGAGTAAGTGGCGGTTTACATTCCCCCACCTGCAGGTTGTAGCTCAGAATTTATTACAAACGATATGCCCCCTCTCAGGGCTATGTGTTACATACACTCCCAACGGAGTAATGAAGGAGACAACCAGCGCAGGCCAGCTAAAATCGGGAGAATCCGGACGTACCATGGTAACTCGAGCCCAACGGAGTTATGTTCTTAAAAACTAATTAATTACGTGTAGAGCGATCGACTAGATGACCTAGACGGTGGATCGACCGGAAACAGCTTGCTTGGTCAGGGCGTTAAAGTCTGCTTAATTTTTCAGGATTAATTAATTAGTTAATATGTACGTTCAGGATGATGGAAATGAATGAAGGCGGAAATGTGTACATTCTGATCAGGCACGCCGCAGAGGTGAAAACCATTTGCGTTCAGTGCCGGTCCGCGGAAAACGCGGAAAAACGCGATCTGCAAATGAATCCGACCGGAATCGAACTGGGGACCTCTGTGTACATAGCCAGTAGCTTGTATACGAAAATTTGACTACTAGAAAGTAAGTATAACGTTAACAAATATAACAAGAAAACCTAATACTACTATTTAGTAGGAAGAGAAAACTCTTCTTTCCATCTTGATCCGAAGGTTATTGTTCTGTGGCTGCGTCCCAACAGGACTGCATGCCTGGCCGACCCTTCAGGCCTAGCTGCACAGGTTGTCTCACTAATACCTCACATTAGATGCTGGAACATGGATAAAGTTAGCAGTTTTTAATTGACCTTAGTAAGACATCTTGAGCATTTAGTGATTAGCACTCTTACCAATGAACGAACCGCTAACATATGATCAGCTCTGGACACACAGCAAAAAATGGCCAGGGGAGGATGCGAAAGCAAATAGTTGACGCTTCCCATGCGCTCCCAGCCATGCAACGTGCATGCTATGCTGTCTGGTAACTGCTCATGACTTCAACCCTTCACTCCTTGGCCGCCACCGCCTCCGCCTGCGGCTGCTCTTTGCTGGCATCCGTGGCCCCGTTGCCGTCTACTGCGCCCTTCACCTGTGCCTTCACCTCCGCTTTCACCTCCGCCTTCACCTCCGCCTTCACCTCCGCCTTGGCTTCAGGGACAGGCGCCGCCGCAGGCTTGCCTTTACCGTCTGCTTTACTGTCTGCTGCCGGCTTGCTCTCCACCTTGCTCGGCCCTTTGCTGGCATCCGCCTTGGGTTGATCGGCCCGCGGGAGCTCAACCTCCTTGCTGTCGCGGATGCTTCCCTCACTCGACGTGGAAAAGGTATCGGTGAGGCTGACGGAAGAAGCACTCTCGCCCGAGAAGCTATGCGACCGAATGTACTTGCCCTGCTTGGACTCCCACACGGGCTCCCCCATGGTGGACTCCCCGCTGCAAATACCAGAACAAAGGCAGGCAGAGAAGGAGCGCAAAACAAGCGGCCGACGCCGCAGCATTCAGCACAGAAAACGTGAAACAGGGCATATAAGGGCGTCAAAGCCACGTACAAAGGTTGTTGACATCGCGGTTTTGTTCATAGCCAACATGCTGGAGGGCCGGTGCGTGCAATGCCGCTGCCAAGAACCGTCGATGAGCCTGAGGTACCGTGGCACCCAGTGGAGTTGAGGCTATCTAAACTTCGGTAGCTAGGACACGTAGACCATGGCAATGGTTTGGCAACCTATACCGTAATGTTACGGAAGCAGCAGGTACTTGCCAGTACATTTACCCATTCCGCAATACCGGGGTGGGCAAAAAAAAGGCCATCTGGGACACGGTCTGCCAAGGTCACAAAAATACGCGAAGCATCACCAGCGCCCAGGCACTCTGGCCTTCCTTGTGCCAACAAGATCCTGTTAAGAGCCACTGAAAGGTGGAACAAGTTTACACGGCGAAAGAGCATTCCCTAACAAGCCTGCGCCTAGCATCTAGAGCAGTGGCACGAGCAACACCACCACATGGGAGGCCGCCTGCCAACTTCACCATGTGCCTTTCCACCCACATCAGAATCGGATTCACAAAGGGGGTCAGCAACATCTTCTCTGAATCCCTCGCTCCCTACACTCCCCAGCCCCCGCCATGCTACCCACTTCCGCGGCTCCCTTCCCCTGGTTCCCGAGAGGGAGACAACACAGGGTCTCTCATGAAGGGTTTGCGGCACTGGTGGGATGACCCCCATGCAGCAGATGGGAAGGCTTGGAAGGGAGAGAGGTGCGGGCCGGCCACAAGAAATCAGCGGTGAGCCCATGTGGCGCCCCTGCAGGCAGCACGCACCCATAGTTGTAGACGAGGATACCAAAGATGACGACCACGAGGATGACCGGGTACTCCCAGCCGACCTGTGTGGAGAAAGGGGGAGGATGCCAGAAGGACAGAGGGACGGATGTTAGCAAGGAAATGACAGGGGAGCAAGCAGGTGAGAAGGGGGAGTAAGTGGGCGCTAAGTGGGGTGGATGCCACACATATACGAGGCACCCAAATACCCCAGAGATATGGGAGATGTGTGGGTGGCAAGTGACCCAGTGGCGCAGGCAACTTTGAGGCTCGCTATCCCTCCCACCGCCCGGATGCCTCACACGGCAATCGGCACGAGGCAACCCGCCACAAAGCGCACATGCAAAAAGCACGCCGCCTGTCTAACGACATGGATGGCACGCCTGGTAGGGGCACGACGCTATATATACATAGAGAGAGTATGTATACATAGAGAGAGTATATGATACTATTTGAATGCCGTATACAATGTGTCAAGCTGATTCCCCGCTCACGATTAAGAAGGAAATCATCACGCATTACATCACAAAGAACACGGACACGGGACGGCGGAGCGGGATCCACACCATATACATGTTCCTGCACATCGGCTATCCTGCCGGTGGTGGATGGATGACTTGGTAGGGAAGCAGGCAGGTGGGCAGGTGGGGTGGCAGGCGCATTGGGGGCAGATGGGCAGATGGGATCGACAGGCGGACCGGCACGCGGGCATGTGGGCGGGCTGGTGGGCGATGCGCAAGTGGGGGAGTCGGTGAGCGGTTGAGTGCCGGCGTGGACGCACCTTGCTGTGGAAGAGCGCCACACGGGCCAGCACGGCCCACGCGTCCGAGGTGAGCAGTGACAGGTTGTACATGACCGCGCCAAATCGCTGCGTGACAGGTGGCACGTTTCGGGCATGGCATGAACAGAATCATCGACACGGGGACCCGAGGTGCGTTAGGGGAAGAAAGCTGGTTTCAGAGGGGAAGGCTGCGCAGGAGTATAAGTAGGAGCTAAGAAAACTAGCAAATAAGCAGGGGCTGATGTCTGGAAAAGGGAGCACTACCTTGTATGTATGTATGTATGTATGTATGTATGTATGTATGTATGTATGTATGTATGTATGTATGTATGTATGTATGTATGTATGTATGTATGTATGTATGTATGTATGTATGTATGTATGTATGTATGTATGTATGTATGTATGTATGTATGTATGTATGTATGTATGTATGTATGTATGTATGTATGTATGTATGTATGTATGTATGTATGTATGTATGTATGTATGTATGTATGTATGTATGTATGTATGTATGTATGTATGTATGTATGTATGTATGTATGTATGTATGTATGTATGTATGTATGTATGTATGTATGTATGTATGTATGTATGTATGTATGTATGTATGTATGTATGTATGTATGTATGTATGTATGTATGTATGTATGTATGTATGTATGTATGTATGTATGTATGTATGTATGTATGTATGTATGTATGTATGTATGTATGTATGTATGTATGTATGTATGTATGTATGTATGTATGTATGTATGTATGTATGTATGTATGTATGTATGTATGTATGTATGTATGTATGTATGTATGTATGTATGTATGTATGTATGTATGTATGTATGTATGTATGTATGTATGTATGTATGTATGTATGTATGTATGTATGTATGTATGTATGTATGTATGTATGTATGTATGTATGTATGTATGTATGTATGTATGTATGTATGTATGTATGTATGTATGTATGTATGTATGTATGTATGTATGTATGTATGTATGTATGTATGTATGTATGTATGTACGTACGTACGTACGTACGTACGTACGTACGTATGTATGTATGTATGTATGTATGTATGTATGTATGTATGTATGTATGTATGTATGTATGTATGTATGTATGTTGTATGTATGTTGTATGTATGTTGTATGTATGTGTGCGTGTTTTGCCGACTAATTGTGTGCTTGCATGTACCCGTTGTGTGGCACATTTGCGTACGTGGGCGGGTGCTAGTGTGTGGTGGTGCGTGCGCATGCGTGTGTCAATATCAAGCAGGGCGGATGAATCGGGCCCATCGCTCTTTCGCTACCCCCCCAACGTCTACGTACAGGGGCATACGCTATGCATGCATCGGCTCGACCCAAGATAGAAAAAAGCTTCACGAAAACATGACAGGCCCATTGGCATCGTCCAAACGCTCCTTATGAACTGCTCCCTGCTGCGCTTGGCATAGCGCCGCCATGCACATATGTACCCCGGCAAGCAGCTGCTGCAATTTCATTTTAAAGGTTTCTATTTTAGGCAACCAAGCAAGATACAAGCGACTGTGCCCCCTACCAGCGAGCGCGCTTCATGAACGGCAAACTTCGTCCGACGATCGGCCAATCAGAGTGTGCCACACTATCCGTGGCTTCCTAGGCAACAGGGCCAACCATGTCAACAACAGCATCCAGACAACGCAGTCTTCGGCACCTACCCCTTCGATGGCCATGTCATTACCCACACAAACTTAACAACACAAGGAGCGCAGACCGTGCCCAGCTGAAGCAGGACTTGACCCCACTCCATGCCCTACTTCGTGTCCCAAAGCCTGGAAATCCTATTCCTCTTATCCCACACCTGTCCCCCACCAACTGCTGACCCTACCTGCAGAAATGAATTACCACATGCCCAACCTGCACCGATCTTAAACCAGGTGACCTGCCTGCAGTGGTTTGTACACGATGCACAACCTGCAGCAGCGGTATGGTGAAGTCCTAGCCACGATCCATGCCTGCAGAACTCTCCTTGAGTCGTCGCCATGTTCCCTACATGCACCATGATTCTAACTTCTCGATAGTGTACCCTACCAGCAGTGATTGTCAACAGCGAGCGAGTGTGGTGGTTTCCCTACCTAGAGCACAACTCTGAAATTCCCAACTGCGTGCCGTTCCTGCAGCGAAATATTAACCACGTACCCTTCCTGCAGCTCTGGTCCAAGATGATCAAAACATATTCGAGCTATCCCCACCTGCAGCATGACGAGCGCCAGCGTGTAGAAGGCGAACGCGGATGCGACGAACGTGACCACGTAGATCTCCTGGCGGAAGGCAGATGGAACACGCACACGGATGAGCGGCAATAGTGGACCATTGGGAGTGGACAATGGTCACGCAGAGATGCCCGATGGGGAGGAAGTTAGTGGGAGCATGGATCATGAGTTCAAGGGAAATGGACCAATGGAGATCAAGAACAGCAACAGGAGCGTACAGGGGGTTGACCGGTTGGCTGGGTGAGGTCGAAAAATATGAAAAAAAGAACAAATACAAAAAAAAAAGGGGGTGGGGAAAGGGATGGATGAGAACCGGCCCACGCAACTTAGATTGACAGATCACGCTCAAAGGAATTCAACATGCCACAATATTACTTCAAGTGTGCACACACACCATTGGCGCTTCACATTCATGAAAGCACGTAGACTGCGCCACGTACACAGCGCGGATGTGCACCGCTATAAATTGCACAGTATCAGTATCAGCGTCGCGACAGCTCCCATGGGACTGCGCTTGCGCGGAAGGCGCGGCCGTTTGCCAGCTGTCATGCACAACCGTGCGTCCTCAAACCTTATACACGGGGTGACGACCCACGATGCGGCTGCCTTCGAATCGTAACAAGCTTCTACAGACGTTGCCCCAGCTGCGCACTGTGTGAGATACAACCCAGCTTCGTGTTCCAAGTGTGCCAAAGGCAATAGAGCGCTACGATCACGACACGAGTGGTGATGACTCACGATGCCGATGCCCCACTCAAAGAGCTCCGCCACCTGCCTCCGCTCAAGCAACGCACTGCAGGGGGGGTCCAGCGTAAAGCAAGCATGCGCGGAGGGTGAGGCGAGCAAGGGAGGCGCAGAAGAGGAAGTAATTAGAAGCTTTTAGAAAAGTAGTTCAAGAATCGGAAAAAGTTCCAAAAGTTCCAATTTAAGATATGGTGAGCCCGAGCCCCGAGAGACACCAATACAGGGGAGGGAGGGAGCCAGGGAAAAAAAGTCTCACGTATCATACCCCCACGCCCCACATGCCCACTGCACACGGCACACGCAAGGGGGGTGAGACGCCGCGTACATGTGGGTGATGCCCCAGAGTGCGCCCCATCGGCCCATCATCGCCAGCAGCTCCGTGTGCGAGGACCCGCCCGACGTCACCAAGTACTCCTGAGGCCGACGGTGGACAGGAGGTCGGGTAGGTGGACAGGTGGGCGGGCAGATGGACAGGTGGGCGGGCAGGTGGGCAGGCGTACCGGCAGGCAGACAGGCAAGAAGGCAACTTTTCGTCTCATTCTCAGTTCCATATACATAGTTGTACTACTAGTAGTGTATAAACAGTGGGTTCCATATACATAGTTGTACTACAATAATCGTGTATAAGCAGTGGGTTCCATATACATAGTTGTACTACTAGTCGTGTGTAAGCAGTGGGTTCCATATACATAGTTGTACTACTGGTAGTGTATAAACAGTGGGCCTCTCCCACAGTCTCCATTATCAGGCCATCCTCTGGACGATGGGGCTTAGAGACAAGTGCAAAGGCTATGGCTTCATCTAGGGCAGTCACTCCAATCTCCACCGCGCCCTTTGACCCAACACGCGGTCAACATCGGGACTGCCACATGGTCATCGCGTGGGAATAAGTCCTTCATTGACATGAATGCCGTTCCCACACTCCCGACATGTTTGGAACGTCGCCGTATGGCGTCAGAATGCCCACCCAAATCGCTGGCTTTGTCGACACATCCCGTAGAAGCGCACCTGGCCGAGCGAGTGGCCTGTGTATGGCCAACCCCATGGGCTACTCCTGGAGGTGCAGCTACCTTCTAGGTGCCCCATTCGAGCGACTACCTTTACTTTTAGTACAACCTTGGAGAACACTGTAGTTGCATGGCATCGCTATAGCACAGCCACTCCCCCCCACACACACTTGATGAAACCTTCCGCTTGTCGAGCACATCCAACGGCAGCAGCACACAGTCGTGCTGCTGCTAACATGAATGGTGGCGACATGTGTCATCTGGTGTGGCGGGCTTGGGGGTTAAAGCGGGGGAACCAGGTGAGGGAATGTAGGGCTATTTCTGTGACCCACTCCTCAACCTTCTCCTTCACATCCTTGACTGCTCCTGCCACCTACCCGGCATATCTGTCAAATAAAAAAAATGCTAAAAGAAAATGCGATGTCCGCAATCCATATCGATATCCTTCCCAAGGAGCTGGGCATTCTGTCTCCTGTCACTCCTTTACTGTGCGGCTGCTGGAATCACTCACCAGGCCTAACATCGGCTCTCTTCATCTTATAAGCAGCAACCTCAATATAGTATACCTTAATATATCCCACTCACGGCATTGCTCCTGTCGCTTCAAAATCAGCAGAATAATTCGCTTACTGCATCTAACATTGGCTCTTTATCGTTTACCACACTGCTGCCAGCACCACCCACCGCGCACGGTTGTGGTGACAGCATCACAATCACTCACCGCATAGACATTGGAGCACGCGTACAGCATGGCCGCGAGGATGGCCAAGAAGTCACCCAGCAGGGGGCGCGGACCTGGCATGGGGGGAGCACACAGAGAGCACCCCGGTTTACAAACGTTGTGGGTGTGTATGCGTAAGCGTGCGCATGCGTGAGGGTTCAAGGGGAAGACGAGTTGGCTGACCAAGCAAGGGGAATGAAGAGTGCGGGGAGGAAGGAGCGTGTGGGGGGGTAAAAACTAAGGAAGCCTTTGATTCCCCCCCCCCCAACAAAACTTACACTGAAAAGAGCTAAAAATAAAGACTACCGGTCCGCTTGACTGTTTGGTCATCACCACCCACATCATCATAACCCCGCCCATATGAGCGAAAGTGCGAAATTAAGTGACAAGGACGGCAGCGGCAATTGCAGACCGAATGCAAACAAGAAAACAGGCAGGCCAAAGCAGAAGAAAACATGGCGCCATCAAATCAAATGGGAACTGTAGGGTCCCCCTTTCCCTCCAAAAAGAAATGGCTGACTATTGACATAAGCATGGGCAGCGAGAACAGCAAGGACTTAAGCTTCTACAGAGGCGACAACATCAGGAGGTCCAACTGCATAGAAAACCAATCCTACGAGGAAGCCAACTTAACCCCTCATTGGTCTTGCAGCCGATTTTCCGCCAAAAATCGACTTGCAGCCGATGCATCGGCTGCTCCGCGGGGGACCAAATTGCGCGAAAACTATTGAGAATTAGGAAACGTTTAGCTGAGAAGATCGAAAGTTTATAATTTTCCTCACAGCATGGTACTAGGGTTCGCATACTTCTGACAAAGTTATAGAGGTGTTCTGGCCGGTCAAAGTACAAGGGGTCAGGGTACTTTTTCACGTAAAACGTGCATTCCGGAAAACGACGACCTGGCCATGGCGGCTTGCGCCCACGCATGGCATTTACGTTTGAGTTCGAATTTTCTGGCCAAACTTAGAAAATTGATTTTATACGTCCTAAAGATGCTACAGGCCAATTTTTGGTTCGCGGGAATGCCATTTGATAGGTGTCGGCAGCGTTCTTGCTGGAAAAAACTGCGATCAGGCCGGACGATAGAAACGTTGACAGCAATACCTTTACGGCGTATTTTAAAGGATATATTGGTTTCTTTGTACTTATTATGATACATAGTAGTCATAAACGTGCAAGGGTGGCAAGAAATCGCCGAATCTAGCGACCATGCTGCACAACTTTGGTGTGCCGAAATGCGCCATTTTGCGGCCACCGCCTGGGCCAAGGTAACGCCATCATGCCTGGTAAAGCTTCAGCATCGTTTTCCTATCGATGTTTGACATTTATATATACGTTCTAGCTTGTGTAGCACATTCTTTTTGCATTATTCATGCTCGTTCTTGACCCTGGCCTGGCCCCTTTCTAAAACACCCTTCTTAGATGCTTCCCTCAGTCAGTTGACCTGCCACAGTGTGATGGTGATAAGTTTTAGATGCTGTATGGGTTTGAATACCTCCATATATGTTTGTTATACATTTCCCATACACATATTGCATGATTGTGAGGCAGTTGGCTGGTCTCTGTGGCATCATCAAGCACGTAACTGGTGAGTAAAAGCTTCCCATTGACAGCATGTGCCACCAGGTGTGCTGGCCATCACCTGGCAAGCTATAGCAGCTTAGGCCTAGTTTATCCTTGCTAGGGCAGGCTGAAATAGGCTCAACGTCACTAGTTTGTTGGTGGCTGCCTCCTATAATGTATGCCTTGCGTAGGGTATCCGTACCACGTTACCTACGTGCATGGACAAGGTGGCACCTGCACATAGGTGCCATGTAAGGGCAGTGTGATGATGCAGTTATGTTTCCCCATCATTGTGGAAGGGAAATGTATTGTATGGCATGGTTGGGGGCCATATTAGTAGGTATTAGTAGGTAGTATGCCCACCCCTACCCCCTTGGTTGCTTTTTACCAACGGTACCCCTATGGGCTGTACTGGGTGTAACTGCTGGTATACCCACCCAAATGATGACCCCAATGGCTCAAACTGTTCAGCAACTAATTGTTTATCATCCCTGAAGTGGTAGGTGCCTAGGTCTTATAACATAATTCAAAATGCACATTCTACCAAAAATGAAAACGCGCGTCTCGACCCCCCTAACTTTGGCGGTAGTTTTCTATGGCCTACCCTGCAGATATGTTAGGTTGTGATAGCTCACCCCGAAGGGCAACTCATGGACATGCTTGACCCCCAAGGACAGCCCTTGGATGTTGGTAGGTTGGCTGTGGGGTGGTTTGCAAATTTAGCATTTTGCAGCCGATTTTTCGGCTTTAAATGGGACCAATGAGGGGTTAACAGGGAGAAGAAAGCAGCTAACTGTACAGAAAACAAACAAGGAGCCAACTATACAGAAAACAGATAAGTAGCCAACATGTCCAAAATAAAATAAGAGGTCAACACGTTGACTCCGCACGCCATCCGCAGTGCGTACCTGCATCGCCGTCAAACCCCTCGATGTCAGCGAAGACCATGGAGAAGACGCCCACCAGGCAGATGGTCACGCCCGCGATGTGGTACCGATTGTAGCGTGCCTTGAAGAAGGCCCAGGAGAGGAGCAGTGCACATGGGATGGAGAACGAGTCGAGCAGGAACACGCTCGTGATGCTCGTGTACTGGTACGCCTTGATCGCTGGCAAACGGGGAAAGGGGGGGAAAGGGGGGGAAAGGGGGAAAGGGGGGGAAAGGGGGGAAAGGGGGGAAAGGGGGGGAAGGGGGGAAAGGGGGGAAAGGGGAAAGGGGGGAAAGGGGGGAAAGGGGGGAAAGGGGGGGAAAGGGGGGGAAAGGGGGGAAAGGGGGGAAAGGGGGGGAAAGGGGGAAAGGGGGGGAAAGGGGGGGAAAGGGGGGGAAAGGGGGAAAGGGGGGGAAAGGGGGGGGGGGAAAGGGGGGGAAAGGGGGAAAGGGGGGGAAAGGGGGGAAAGGGGGGAAAGGGGGGGAAAGGGGGGGAAAGGGGGGGAAAGGGGGAAAGGGGGGGAAAGGGGGGAAAGGGGGGAAAGGGGGGGAAAGGGGGGGAAAGGGGGGAAAGGGGGGGAAAGGGGGGAAAGGGGGGGAAAGGGGGGAAAGGGGGGGAAAGGGGGGGAAAGGGGGGAAAGGGGGGGAAAGGGGGGAAAGGGGGGGAAAGGGGGGAAAGGGGGAAAGGGGGGGGGGGGAAAGGGGGAAAGGGGGGGAAAGGGGGGAAAGGGGGGGAAAGGGGGGAAAGGGGGGGAAAGGGGGGAAAGGGGGGAAAGGGGGGAAAGGGGGGGAAAGGGGGGGAAAGGGGGGAAAGGGGGGAAAGGGGGGAAAGGGGGGAAAGGGGGGAAAGGGGGGGAAAGGGGGGGAAAGGGGGGAAAGGGGGGAAAGGGGGGGAAAGGGGGGAAAGGGGGGAAAGGGGGGGAAAGGGGGGAAAGGGGGGAAAGGGGGGAAAGGGGGGAAAGGGGGGGGAAGGGGGGGGAAGGGGGGGAAAGGGGGGGAAAGGGGGGAAACGCATCAGCATGGGGCATGCACGGGGTATATATATATAGCCAAATGCTTCACGCAAATGACCAAGACAACAATTGGGGAAATGGCTAGTAGTAACAAAACAAGCGTGGAATTCCGAGATGTATGGCGGATCAAGCACATAGCTTGGCCCGGGCATAACCACATTCCACACCGCAAAACCCCCAAGTCCCACACCGCATAGGGCCCAGGTCGCACACCGCAAAGTGCATGTATCACACACCGCAGAACGCCTGAACTTCTCACCGCAAACACCAGCATTACTCACCACAGTTGTTGGCCTCCATGTCCAGGAGGCCCAGCAGGCAGTAGCTCCACCAGGGCACCTGCTCAGTTCCCATGGTCACACACGTGCCAGCAAGGTGCATGCACGAGAGGGCGTCAGAATGCAATTTTCAAAAGGGGTGTACGCTGCCGGCATGTATAGGCATGCAGGGGGCATTGTCACAAGATATTTGCCAGTCTTCGTGTATACTTCTCAGAACAATCTATCTGTGACGCACACGCGCTGCAAGCTTCACAACTGACGTGATTGGGGTCACCTGCGGGAGAGCCTAGTTTTGGCTGTCTGTCAATAGCTTTGCACGATGGCTTCACCGCCATCTCCAGACGGTCATCCCTCCAGGCGTGATCTAACACGAGGAGATCCAGCTATAGAAAGAGATAGCAGGTGCCGAAGAAAAATGATGGTGTGATTAGGCTACAAAGAGCGCAACGGACATGTTTGGTGTGGTCCCAGCCAGCACCCCGATAGGAAGAGCCGTTGATATGCAGCGGAGCAGCCATCGATGGAGAGGACGGAGAGCGCGGATATGGTGCAGGGAGACGCATAGCATGGGAGCGAGCATGGGGTACGGGGCTCGAGCTGTGACCACATGTTTTAAGAGCCATGGTGCTCAAGGTGAGTACATGCGTGGGCACGCTGAACTACAAGAGCCCTTGGGAGAGTCCCTTTGAGACTTTGACACACAGACTGCAACAACCCTGAGTGTGCTTTGTCTCCAAATACAGCAAGTGCACACGCACGCACGCACGCACGCACGCACGCACGCACGCACGCACACACACACACACATGCATGAACACACTCCGAGACAAGATGGCTTCAGGACGACAATTTTCAACAGCTTTCACTTCAATGTTGTTATCAGCGCTCCACTTAGCGCCGGTGCCGACGGATATGGCGCGACATCCGGGCCGGTGAGGCAGATCCGGCTGGCTGCTACAGTTCCCCGCAGGCTGCAACAGTGCCCCGCTGGCTGCTACAGTGCCCCGCAGGCTGCTACAATGCCCTGCTGGCTGCTACAATGCCCCACTGGCTGCTACAGTGCCCTGCTGGCTGCTACAGTGCCCCGCTGGCTGGCTGCTACAGTGCCCCGCTGGCTGCTACAGTGCCCCGCTGGCTGCTCCAATGCCCCGCTCGCTGCTACAGTGCCCGGCTGGCTGCTACAATGCCCCGCTGGCTGCTACAATGCCCCGCTGGCTGCTTCAATGCCCCGCTGGCTGCTCCAATGCCCCGCTGGCTGCTCCAGTGTCCCGCTGGCTGCTACAACCCCCGCGGATCCAGCCAGAAGGCTGGCCCTACAAGGGACAGTGCAGCGAGTACTGTACTAAAACTAGCTTAGTAACTTCTTTTATTAAGAAATCTCTAGTAGAAACTGGCCGGCATTCGCCAGCCACCGGCTAGTAGTATTCGTTGCTGGCGCGGCATCGGCTGTGGGAAAAAGCCTAAATGGAGCGCTGATTGTTATACGTGCATGCAATACAGGTTCAGCTGGAAGATCCACTGTTGGTAATGTGGCGCTGAACATGCCCTGCTCCGATACAATAGCATGGCAACGCTAAACATTAGAGCAAAGGAAGCAGTTTCAAACCTCCTCCAGACTGCTCATGGTTAGGGAGTGATGGTAATAGCATTAACTACAGCGAATGGTTTCGCTAATCTTCTAAGAAAAAATTGTGCACGGCTGGGCCCACTGTCAGCACAATACACAAAGGAAGTGAAGCACACGTGGCCGACCATGAAATAGCAGGCCGATCTTATCATCGTCCAAGCAGCTATGACGACTTTGTCCGATATAGGCTAGGGGCAATGGCATTGCCGGGTTATTCTAAAGGTTGGCAAGTCGCAATACTAGTTCGGAAAAGGAGCTTGTATAATGGCAACTGAGGCTGATGAAGATGTACGATGCTCGCAATCCTAACAAAGCAGAATGCAAACGCACATTTGATCGGGTCTCCTTGCGATGTCGAAAGGTGTAGACAATCCCCAGCAAAATGTAAATAAATACGGTTTGCACCGCGGGCGCATCAAAGTCTGCAAGGTGAGGTGCAGTGCGTACGTGGAAGGACGTGGATGTCGGCATGACAAAAGAACAGCATAATATTTAGGGCCATTTTGCAAATGACGGTCCTTCACTCCGGAAGATGCCATGAGAACTCTGGGAAACAGACGGCACAAGAGTTCAGAAAAGATTCGCGAGTGAAAAAGCACCTCGTTCTGCAAGGGCTTCAGCAGAAGCTCCGGCGCCGGCAAGAAGGGCTGCAACGACCTGCCCTAGCCAAAACCCGAACACTGCGTTAGAAACGGATACCATTTACGACTAATGCAGCCCCATCGTCACAATAACCATTTAGGGACAAGAATAGAGACGTTTCTTACGCTGGGCTCGCTGTAATTGCTACTGTCCAGTCAAACTTGCCCCTTCGCAATATCTAGAAAAGGATTCCTGTGCCCCTGGTCTTCTTTATGGTCCAGGCGGCCATCTGCATTCTGCGGGCGCCTCTAAGCACTGGCATTACACTCTGGCTCCATTAAATGCCACATGCCATGCCTCAGGTTTTCGCTGCATTCACCAATACGCAGTGGACGCAGGACGTATGGACGTACACTTGCACGCTGTCAGCGTGCGGATAACCAAAGTTTCGGGGAATCGGGGTCCAGGGGCATCGCCGGGCAGAAGACAACAACAAGGCACGCCGACGACAGGGCTGTCCAGATTTTAGTACATTTCAAGGGTCCCAAGGTTTTTTTAATATCTCCCTATGCCGTACAATAGAGTGTACAGTTGTTGTTGTTGTTGTTGTTGTTGTTGTGTCCCACGCCGCCCAAGGGCAGCAGAGTGCCGTAGAGTGTACAGTAGTACTCTAAGTACATAGCTCGGCCACTAAAGATTTCGGGGAAATGGGTATATTTTATTAGCCAATTATGGACCAAAGAGGTGAGAGGGAAAATGAGTATCAGCGAATCCTAATTAAAGGTGGGCACACACACGTGTGGAGGCCACTAAAGATTCTCTGCTGCCCTCGGGCGGCGTGGGACACAACAACAACAACAACAACAACAACAACAACAACTATAAGTAGCACTGCACAAGTTCCTAATGTCTTGCAGCGACTACAACAAATTCTCGATCTCAGCACTCCATCATCGTCGCAAAAATAATGCGAAATTTAACGGGACTATAAGCACTCCAGGCGTCCACCGACAGGCGACACCCCGGCAGTCCAACAGCTACAGTTTTCATGGGGGACAAAAGACGCACAAGCTGTAAACTCATGTTCACAGGCCGCTGCATTTTTGCAAGAATGCCAACTGGCCTCTTTATTGGAGGAACCCTGGACAACCCCCACGATTTGAAAAATGCATTGAGTTGACCTTAACCTGGGTTGGTTAGCTTAACGAATCTTCAAAGCTTCTATAAGTACCCATTACTGGTCTTCTCACGGCCTAGACTCTTGATTTCTTAAAGCAGAAGAATTCGGCATGGGAATGGGGGCTGAGAAGGACACGCGTCTTTGATGTGACCGGAAATGGAGATGGGTGCCACTAATTGACGTCATATTCGCGATGCGCTGAAAGGAGACGTGCCTATGCCAACACAATAATTCTCGTGACCATCATGGCGTCAAAGCAGCTGCCTAAGCTGAAATTGATAGTTGTTCAAGGCATGTGCATATTTCGACAGTTGAAGGTGGAGGAAGCTTTACTTCGCAACTCCGCAGGGAATTGGTTTATCGTCAACGATGGGGCGGCCAATGCCGCAGTAGTGATGGGAATTTCTGGGTAAGGTTACCCACGCATGTGGTCACCGAGCTTCTTTGTTGTCCCTCCCCCCCCCCCTGACGTGACGTCGTCCTTGTGTAAAGTGTCTTGGGATCTCTGCACGAAGCTCAACTTGCTGCCCTGACATTGTCGCTCTGTTGTTTTTCAGAAAAACGGACGTGCTGTTGAACGTGGATCTTGTACGGGAGAGGAAAATCCCAATCATCAAGCGGTTCTCTGGCGGCGGGACCGTCGTTGTGGACAAAGACACCGTCTTTACTACCGTCGTATGCAGCGCAGAAGATTTTGGAGATATTCCTCAGTTCCCGAGGCCGATCATGCAATGGGCGGAGGACCTCTACAGGCCGGCATTTGCGAAGTGCCCTTCGTTTTTGCAACGCGAGAATGGTAAGAGTATACCGTTCCTTAACGCCCTGCTAGATATGCATGGGCCACGTCAGCCCTGCCCATGGCCACCTCCTTTCAGTCCTTGTTTGTGCATTTTCCCTATTTTGTTGCACTACCATGTCTGCTCGTTCGCAGAGTAACTGATGGGCTTGTGAAGTTAAAAGACTTGCCAGTATGTCAGTCACATGTTTTACTAGAAGAAAATTTGACGACATGGCTGAGCTGCCATGAGCCCATGATCTTGCTAGCCAAGCACTTGGCCGGCGACAACTAGCAGCGACACAGAGAGCTCGCAATGCCTTGTGTGGTGGAAACACCCAGTAGGCAGGCAGCTGCCTATCCCACCCACCCACCCACCCACCCACCCACCCACTGATCCGCTAACTTGCCCACTGCCCACCTAACCCAATCAACAAACCAACAGGCGGGCTAGTCAGTCAGTTGCTCAGCCATCGATAAGATTGTCAACCAAACGTAAATTGCTTGTGAGATAGGCATGCCAACCATGCGCACGTGTTTCGCTTCATAATGTGTATTCTGTCGTCTAATTGATGTGCGGTCAGTGCGTCTGCTAAGGGTTTTTGGCAAACGTCAAAATGTTGACTTTTCAGCCCGATTCTTCCGTAAAAATATTTACTTTTGCCCCGGCGTCGCGTCAACGATTTGACTTTCCCTCCATGCAGCGTTTTGTCCTTATTATATCGATGGGCCACCCGCTCAAAGAATATTTCATGTTGCTTGTGCTGTAAGTGTCCACATCAGGTAGGTCTGGACAAACAGAATCTATTGCATGTTACTAATACTGTCCCATGATTGACGCCGTGCTCTTACCCTGAGTACAAGGTAAGGGTTGGCCCTGCCCCCCTCGATTGTGCTTGTCAACAAGTTGACTTTTGACCAGTTCATGCGCGTCAAAATGTTGACTTTTTGTCAAAAAAATTGTGTCAGCGTGTTGACTTCTTACCCTAAAATGTTGAATTCTTTGAAGAATTTTCGGTGTTTGCGTCAACATTTGACTAAAACGTCACGTTAGCTGAAGCACTGTGTGCGGCCACTCTATCCTTCTATGACATGTATCACATTCTATGTGCTTGCCTTATTCATTTCATGGACACATGGGCACACATCGGTTTGTATTGCATGCCTCTGATTATCTATGTGATTATCTTGTCGCTGTTACATCAATATGTCGGCACACTTTCGTCATGTGCGACAGATTATGTGCTTACCTTTTTCACTGTTTATTTCTTATTGTGGGCACACGGTCGGCATGCGTTGCAGACTTTGTCCTTGGCGAGCTCAAGTGTGGGGGCAACGCGCAGGCCATCACACGGCGGCGTTGGCTGCAGCACACATCCTTTCTGTGGGACTACAGCCCCCACAGCATGGACCTCCTAAAGATGCCCCCGAAATGTCCCGATTACCGCAAGGTGTGTGTGGCGATGGCTTCTGTGCATGCGCGCCACCTGTCCTTTGCGCCCGTGTGTAAGGGTACTTAAGCTTGTTGCATGCCGCTGGCTTACTCAACATAGCCATGTGTTTGCACCTTGCCCACTCAACTAGTATTTCTTAGAAAGTGTCACACTAGGTAAAGGGAGATCTTCCCAGTATATTGTCCCGAACATACCTTGAGAAAGGCAGAGCTGTGCATGCATGGGTTCCTTATCAAGCACCGCAAATCAAAGTCCCGCCATGTGATTCCCTGGTAATTGATTGACCAGTTATGCTTCTGCTGCCGGTGTTTGGGTCATTGACGCCATTTTCGTTTGTCCATCCTGTCTATGTCCCATGTTTTTAAAACGATGCAGGGGCGCGAACATGGTGATTTCCTGTGCAAGTTATCAAGCTACTTCCCATCACGGGTGGCATTCCTGGATGTCCTTTTGTTGGGCCTGGAGAAGAAATTCCAGGTTACCTATGCCAGCATCAAAGATGCTGAGGCGGCATTGGAGACTGAACATATCTCATCCACCAAATATGTTGAAGCATAGTGGGCACAGCCATGGGTGAATGCTAGAAACGTGACAATGTGTTTATGCACCTCAAGTGTTGCGTCTTAAGCTTGGTCGCGTATATCAAAGAGACAACCAGCGCAGGCCAGAAATCTGGTGGTATTTATATCAAGGAGACAACCAGCGCAGGCCAGAAATCGGGAGAATCCGGACAATGGTAGCTAGAGCCTGCCGTTATATATTGGTGGCGTATATATTTGGCATTAATTAAATAATTAGTCTCGTGCTCCCGTTGGGGAGTCACGGAGCATTAACCCCGATGGATGGATGGATGGGTGCAAACAGTCCTACCGGTCTAAGCTATCTACATCCGCTACCTACGACATCTATCTAACAGCATTCTAACTACTACATCTATGTAGACAGCCTCACGCTGCCCTAGGGGACCTGTCTGGCGTGCCTCCCACGGGTTTGCACACGCGGGCGCTTCCCCACAGGGGGGGGCTCGTTGTCCTCTATGACCTGGGCCCACTTGGTCTTGTCCATCATCTTCGTCCAAATCACGGAGAGGCCTAGGCCCCCCATGTCCTCTACTAGCTGTTGTTTGAAGGTGCGGGCCTTGCGGCGTCTAACATCACTGGGCCCGGCCCACGTGTCAGGAGGTGCCGGCCAGGCTGAGCTGGTCGCAGACCTGCGGGGGGGCCACGTGAGGTGTCTACCTGGTTGGTGCGAGCTAAGTGCCCTACTAGCTGCAGGCGCCGCTGCTTAATGGTGCTGGTGATATATGCCGGCCCCACCGTCTAGGTCATCTAGTCGCTCTACACGTAAGCCAGCCATAATTTCAATGCACAAGGATACACATTTCCATCACCATTCATCTTCATCATCCTGAACGACTCGAACACGCGGACAAGATAACGGCAGGCTCGAGCTACCATGGTCCGGATTCTCCCGATTTCTGGCCTGCGCTGGTTGTCTCCTTGATATATGGCATGCCCTGATACAGGTCCTCGTTGCGGACATGAGCAGCGTATCCTACTCTGAAAATGGAACGCAGCATGTTGGTGACCGCGCCGTCCAGCTTGCGGGCCAGGTCGGCGGTGAGGGTCCACGTCTCGGCCCCATACGTGAGAGCAGGAAGGACGAGGACCTTGAACAGGTCCTGTTTCTCGATCTTGCCCAGGGGCTTGCGCCACAGGGCCCGGTACTGGCGTAAAGCGTGCCAGGCGAGGGAGATGCGATGGTCCACATCAACCTCGCAGCTGGGGAGCAGGCTGCCCAGCAGCTTGACGCGGTCCCGATACAGGACTCGAGAGCCGTCGAGGAGATAGAGGGGTGGCGGGGGGTGGGTGAGCCCAACCGCCAGGGCCTCTGTCTTCTTGCTGACCTCAAGCCCCACTGCACGGGCCTCGATAGCCAGGCAGTCAAGCCATATGTCTGCATGTCACGGACGCGAGCTATGTCATCCGGGCGCCCACTATGCACAAGACCGGTGACGTGCGCAAGGAACTTGTTTTCTACGCATTTTCGACAAAGGCTAGTGACCGGGGGGGGACACTAGCACTTGCAGCATAAGAGTGGACGAAAGTGTACGTGCACGCGCGCCGGGCCAGGCACAGCTGGGCGCGCAGCACTGACTTGAGCGGACGGCAGCACAAGTGCGCAGCGTCGAGAGGATCATACGCGTGTTAGTGGACTGCTGGACTTCAACAGCGCCGAGGCTATTGACAGGCCAGGTGTCTTTGTGGTGTAGAATAGCGGGTCAACGTTATGAGGACTGGACAGAAAATGGAAAAGGACAATATGCAGTGCGGAGCCAGATCGCTGGAATGAATGCGAAATCGTTGGCAGCCCTACAAAGGGATTTCTTCTAGAAAGGAACGATTAGACGCAATGTTTGCTGGGCCACTCACACGCAAGGTGTGAGCGTGCAGATTGTCTGAAGGATATTATGCTTCGACCTTGGTGGACGTGACTCAATGCCGGACATTCCCAGGGACAGAAATGCCGGAGCCTCTAGGAGATGAGATCGGCAACAGGGTAGCAATTTAGATTTGTCGGGATGCCTTCCTGCTTTTGTTGGCATGTGTGGTAGAAAGCCAGGACGGCAACTGGAATGCGGTTTCTATTTGCATGGTTCAGGCAGCAAGATAGTTTTGGCATTCCTGGCTGGACTGACAAGTGTGGCGTGTGTCATGCGTGTGGCATGACGAATGGTTTGGTTCATAGTCGAAGAGGACTCTCACGCAGCGTGTAGTCTCTTCGAGTCTCTCGTTAGTGGCCTTCGTGTTTCTCCCTTTCCTTGGGAGCAAGGCCGGTAGCATGTCATGGAGCGCTGCCTAACTGCGGGCTCGTGAGCATGGAGTGCATCGATATTGAGACTATCAACGTGTTGTAATTGTATTAACTTTCTCAATAAATTCCGCATGTGCGGCTTCATCATCAGACTGTGCAAAGTGTGTGTTGTGAAAGCATTGTTCTATAGCAGGGGAGGCAAAAGCACCCTCTTGCACCATCATATTGTCGCAATTAGAGTAGTTGGAGCGTCTAGCTAACGCCCCAGCAAGGATATTCAAACGCGGCACGCGACGGTACACAAGGGGATCAAGAAGGTGGTCATCAGGCACGAGGGACAGTTCCTTGTCCTCGGCTGAGAGCCCTCTTTTCATTACTCGAAGAGACTAGCTCCATCTGCAAAGGAACATTTTCATTTCAGCAAAGAGAGACGGTGTGCAGTTTTCTGGGGAAGACTAGCACACATAGTGGCCTGATCAACCATTAAGTCTTTCAGATTAGACCGTTGCTACTTGGTAGTGGTTGTGGCAGTTTATGTCATATCACACTAGGTCGGTCACAGCGTTTTTGGCAAGCCACGCAGGCTGTGCCAACACGGGCGTCGACACCGACGGGCAGGAGCTCTCCAGGGTCGATACCACCATCAACATGTCAGGAACTGACCCCACAGCATCAGGCAGTGGTGGGTCAGCGCCGGCAGCTACGGGCGGTCAAGCAACTGACCCGCCCAGCGGTCGTCTCGGCACTAGTGCGGACACCGCTTTGTTAGGTAATGGAGCGCCTTCCCTTTCTTCGGCAGGGGACGGTGGTGCTCTTACCCAAGTGCTGCGCCTGCTGCAAGAGCAAGCGGCAGAGCTGGCGGCACTCCGAGCTCAGCAAGCGACGCAGTTATCGCAACAGGCGACGCTTGTTGAAGAAACTGTGCGACTTGCTTTGGAGCGCGCGGAATCTACGGCTGAAGCGAGGCGTGCTACGGAGCGCGCTGAGCAACGGCGGCAGGCGGAGGCAACCACGGAAGCTGCACGCGCCTGCCAAGCTGCGGCCCAACGCGACGCCGAGGCCAGGCAGGCTGCCGACGAGGAGGCCGCTGCCGAGGAAGCGCGGCGACATGAGGCGCTGCGCGACCAACGCGGACACTTCGACGAAGAGCGCAGTGGGACAGGTCCACTACGCAACGTTGAGCCCAGTCAGCCACGCGTCGGACCAAGCGGTCAACGGCGGGGCGACGGGGAAATGGCGCAGGATGACGAGCTGCAGCCGAACGTCGGTCGGGTAGGCACCCGGTCGACTGCCGACGCATCTTATACGCTGGGGGGGAACCTACGGGCACCCAACCAAGGCACGTTATCGTGGCGCGGCGGGTATGGTGCAGCCCCCAGGGGGGGAGCATCAGGTGGCTTGTTTAGCACAGGTCGGCCACCCATGACGGCGGCAGCAACGCCGTTGGGTGGCACCGCAGGGCGGCCCAGGCTTGGCGGCACTCGGTCAGACTTCGGCTGGGGCCAAGTCGATCGGGAGGTAGCCAGCATACCATGGGGTGAGGGCGACGACGTCCAGCGACCCCACCGCATGCCGTACGGCGTGCATGGCGAATCCACTCGTGTGCCATCGCTGCCCAAGGTGGAGCTTCGCGAGAAGTTCACCTCAGCAGGCACGGGTGCGACTTTAGAGGAAGCCTATGAGCTCTTCCGAGCTCATTGTAACACTTATCGTTATGCCTCGGGGTATCCTCTTCGCCATGAGATGGTGATGGATTTTATTCACCTTTTTTTCCATGACCTGACCAAGAAGAAGGTCCAGGTTTTGGTCCAGCATTACCGAGCGCTCGTGGACCGATGTCATCGCACGGACATATGGTTTGCGCTCACGGACATGGGCACACCGGATCTCGACTCGATCATCTTCGATGTCGACCCGGCAGAGCAGCTGTGGCAGCAACTGCGGCTGGAGTACCCAGTTGAGCACGTCAAGGCCATCGCGGAATGGAATGGAGCGTTCACCGTCGCCGAGGGTGAGGATCCGGCTTTCTCCCTTGACCGGCTTCTCGCGTTTGCGGGCAAAGTGCCTGATTATACGCAGACCAAGGCTTGCCGGTTATGGCGGAGTGCAGTGCCCCTGCTGGCCATCGATCTTCCGGAGCCGCCCGGTGGGGAGTGGACTTTGGTGACTCTCTGTGCAGCATTCAAGCGGCTGCTCAGGAAGCGTGCGGAAGGCGAGAAGGGTATCTCGTCTGAGCTGGCTGAGATGCGCAAGAAGATGGCTGAGATGGAGAAGGCCATCGCGGTCAAGGGTGGCCAGCGGCTGCCTGGTGCGGGGCGCGGTGAATATGTCGGCACTCAGGGTGGTGGCAACGCCGGTCACGGGGGCAGCGGCGGTGGCGGTCAGGGTGGCAGCGGCGGTGGCGGTCAGGGTGGCAGCGGCGGTGTCAGTCGTGGTGGCGGCGGCAGTGGCTACGGTGGTCGGGGTCGCGGTGGTGGTCGAGGCGGAGGCGGTCGTCCGCCGTCATCGGATGGGACTCAGGAGGCGCAGGGCGTGCAAGGCGCGCTGGGCGCACCCACCCCGTCACGCGGTAAATGTTACCTTTGCGACAAGGATGGGCACCTTAGTCGCGAGTGTCCAAGCCGCTGCACGAAGCCGCATGGGGCAGACACGAAGTGGCACCTGATGAACAAGTGTCCAGCCGCGGGCATCAAGACGGTCCACTTCGCCGAGATGGCGGGCAAGACCGACTCGATGGAAGCCCAGGTGGCTGCCATCAAGCATGGTGAGGAGGCGACGGCGCCCCCCAACCAATTCGCGACGGTGTACCGGGAGGACCCATTCTGGGCGCCCATGCCGGGTGACGTCGAGATCAACGCTGCGGAGGCTACCAAAGGCAAGCAGGCACGCAGCCCGCTTTCTTTTCAGCAGGCACCCATGTTGCCTGCCGGGCAGTTGCCCGCGTCCTTTTCCATGCCGCTGGCTGGGGTGCAATCTGCTTTTGAGCATGCGAACCCTGCTGGGCTGGAGCAGCGTAGGCGATTGGCGCCTGTGTACCCAATGCCGTTCATTGTGGACGTACCCATGTTTTCAGCACGGCAGGTGGTCGACACCTTCGGGCAGAAGGGGGTTGAGTGGCTGGGGTCGGTTGTGTCCGAGATCCAGTTGTTCGCAGATGGGCATGATGTGCGCACCTTGCGCAATTCTGAGTCCGTCACCTACGGGCGTCAGCCGGTAGAAGCCGCAGTGCCCGTGGTGCAAGCGGGAGTGGTCAGCACAAGTAGCCAGCAGCGCACTAGTGCAGTTCCCCAGGTTCCCACGGTGGTTCCATACCCCAATGGTGAGCCGTCCATAGCGTTCCAAGCAGTTGGAGCCTGTGGAGATGTATGGAGCGACATGGTGACATGTCCGTTGGTTGGCGCAGTCAAGCTTGATAGCGGTGCTCAGCCGCTAGTCATCAGCACAGACTTGGCCACCATGCTGAACCTGACCTACGAGAACGGTGGCTTAGTAGAAAGCCCCGTGTCTGTGTCAGGTTGGCAGGGTCCGGCTAGTAAGCCGTACGCTATGACGGCGGTTAAAGTCAACGTGATTTTCAATCCGTTGCGCGCCTCTAGCATGACCACCGTGTCCGCGTATGCGCTGGTGGTCAACAAGTGTGGATATTCCGCACTACTCGGGGTGGATGTCCTTGCTCGCGCCATGGTTCAGGTGGACTATAGGGCGGAGGAGGCATCTTACATCCCTGATTGGGATGGGGCTGGCCTGAAGCGGGCCAGTGTGCCGGTCTCATGCTTCAGTTCTTCAGCCGGGGCTGCACGCCTCAACCCTTCCGCGGCTGCGGGCGTGGTGGAGGTCAGCATGGTGGAGGTACGGGCGGCGGGCTCATCGGCGTGGGACAAGCATCGGACGGTGCTGCCTCAGCCAACGGCGAGCATTGCCAAGATGCGCACGCAGTGGTCGCTGGATGCTGTGACGTCCACGCGGCAGCTGGCTATGCGCAAGCGGGTGACTGAAGCCGTCGTCACCGTTCCTCAGATGGCCAGCCATGGCCTCACTTTGGTGCAACCGGGTGTCTCGGAGGCCCAAGGTAATTTTTCTGCTGCAATCTTACCGCAGGCCCCTGATTTTGCCAAGGGTGCGGTAGTGTTGGAACTGTTTGCGGGGATCGGAGGGGGCATTGCAGGCTTTTTGGCCGCAGGCGGCGTGTGCCGTAAACTCATCGCGGTAGAGCCATCGCACAAGGCGCGTCAGGTGTACTTCAGTCACTGTGGCGTGTTGTCGCGAGAGTATCCCGCGCAGTTTCCGCCATCAGCATGGCGTGACCCGTTTGGGGAATGTCCTCAAGATATCCGAGCCATCGGTGAGGTGCAGGTGCAGCAGTTGTTGCGCAGGCATCATGCCATCGACTTGGTAATCGCGGGTTGGGAGTGCCAGGGCCTGAGCCAGGCAGGGCAAGGGCGGGGGCTAGCCGATCCGCGTAGCGCGCTGTTCTGGGAACTGTTGCGTGTGGTGGGACTGTTGCAGTCGCGTCAGCCCCATCCGCCTGCGTATCTGTTTGAGAACGTTGTGGCGGGTGACAGCCCACATCAGGCGGTGCGGGAGGACTGGGCTACAATCGTGGCACTCCTGGGGGAGCCCATCGTGTGTGACAACGCAGGGCTGGGTGGGCTCACGCATCGTTTGCGTGCCTATTGGACCAACGTGGCGTGTGCGACCGGTGTGCAGGCGGTCTTGGGGCCGTAGCAAGGCAGCATCCGAGTGTGTCTGCGGAGGTAGCATTGCCTTCCCACCTAGTCACGCAGAAGGTGGATAGCGAGGATCGCCCACCGTATGCACGCGTCAACCGGGTCGGGAGCCCCATGTGTGCACTGCCGACCCTGGTCAGTTACCAAGGGTCGACAGCATACCGTGATCGGGGTAAGGGTCTCGTTTGGGACACTACCACCGGTCTGTTGGTGCAGCCACCCGCAGAATTTCGTGAGGCCAGCATGGGTTTTCATGTCGGGGCCTCGGCGCTGCCGGGCGTGCTCGAGAGTGAGCGCTGGTCTTTGATAGGCCAGGCTATGTCGGTGTTGCAGGTCGGGTATGTGCTGCTTGCATCGGTTGCCGTGCGCCAGTCTGGGGGGGCGTCCCCAGCCAATCCGCCTCAGCAGGTTGAGGCGCGTGCAGCCAAACTGAAGCGCCCTGCAGCGACGGGGACTTCATCAGCATGGGGGTGGCGTCTGCGACAGGTGTGGACTATCATTCTCATGACCGCCCTGCTGACCAGCACCGTGCTGGCCGGCGAGCCCACGCTGCATCGGGTAATACACCGTGCGGCACGCGAGGCTCCGGCGGTGGGTGTCACACCAGGTGTGGCAGCCTTTTCCTTGTTCCACGACGATGCGGCTAGGGCGCCGCATCTTGAGGCACATGCGGTAGCTGTGGGTGATCCCGCGGATACGCACCCCTGGGCTATTGGCGAACACCTTTCTGATGCGCAGCGCTCAGCCATGCTAAAGTGGCTAGGCACTGCAAGGGGGGCCTTCGCTTTCACAAGTGATGAACTGGGGTGTTTCAATGGTGGGACCATGCGTGTTCCATTGGACACTGACACTCCTTTGTTCCGACGCCAGCATCGCCTGAGTCAGGCCGAGTTGGATTTTGTAGCCGAGCAATGCAAGGAGTTAGAGGATGCCGGTATCATCAGGCAATCTTCCTCCAGCTATGCTGCTGCCGTTGTCGTTGCGCCCAAGAAGGACGCTATCACCGGGGCATGGACGGGTATGCGCATGGCCACCGATCTGCGGTTGCTGAATGCACACACACCCGTGGACCGTTACCCCATGCCACGTGTGGATGATGTCCTGGATAAGATATCTCCTCATGTGAAGTTTGTGTCCTCGCTGGACCTGCGTAGCGGCTTTCATCAGATCGCAGTTGCGCCGGAGGATCAGCGGAAGCTTGCATTCTGGGGGGCGGCAATTTGTATGAGTGGGTGCGCATGCCCTTTGGGCACCGCAACGCTAGTGCTGTTTTCCAACGAGCTATGGACAAAGTGCTTGCAGGTCTTCCTTTCGCCGCTTGTTACATTGATGATGTAATCGTCTTTAGCGCGACATTTGAGGAGCACCTGGCGCACTTGGAGCAGGTTCGCTTGGCTCTCGAGGAGCATAATATGCGGCTGCACCCTGAGAAGTGCAAGTTCGCCCAGCGGACCCTCTCATTCCTTGGTCATCAGATTGTGCCGGGTGGCCGGACGCCTGATGCCGCCAAGGTCGAATCCATTGCGCAGGCCGCCGTACCCACGGATGTCTCAGGGGTGCGGGCGTATTTGGGTTTGGCTGGCTATTACCGAGGTTACATTGAGAACTTCAGCAGCAAGGTGAAGCCCTTGACCGAGTTACTCAAGAAGGGGTGCGTGTGGGCGTGGGGTCCCGCACAGCAACGCGCCATCGAGACAATCAAGCAGGAGCTCACGTCGGCACCGATTCTGCGCGCCCCTGACTATGCTTTGCCATTTGTGTTATATACCGACTGGTCCAAGGTAGGACTGGGTGCGGTCTTGGCGCAAAAGGATGGTGATGGGCGCGAGCACGTTATTGCTTATGCTAGTCGCAGCAACAACCCAGCGGAGAGCCGGTATTCTTCCTATGAGGGGGAGGCACTGGCTGTGGTGTGGGCCATCAAGCACTTTCGCCCGTATTTATTTGGGCGCGTGTTTACTCTGGTGACAGATCACCAGCCGCTTCAGTGGCTAATGACCAACACCAACCTGACGGGTAAGCTCGCCCGATGGGCCATGATTATCCAGGAGTACCACATGACCATTGTGCATCGGGCCGGCAAGGACCATGTCAACGCCGATGTGCTATCCCGATACGCCATGCCTACCACTGTTGACCACACTGGAGCCCGGGCCATGGGTGCCGAGGGCTCGTCTGGTTCTGTGGTCTTTGTGAACGCTGCTGGGTATGCGGCCGACGATGAGGAGGAGGCATGGTAGTTAACGCCAAGCGCATTGGCGTGATCCTGATTCGGCATATCTCTGCGATTCCAGCGGCACCGGAACGAGTTCATTCCGACAAGTATCAAGAAAGTTATGGCGTTCCGACTTCCCGGTCGCGCGCGAGCGCGAGCCGGCTGTTCTTCTAAGTCGGACGTGAATATTTGCCGACGACATATGGGGTCGACAGTAATTCCTGGGCTGACAGGAATTAGGTGCTGTACCTACGACGGTATTGGATTGATACGTCGTACGCAGGAAATAGGAACCTTAACCTGTGGTCTGTTGGTACCGCAGGCTTAGTCCTGGACTTCTAGGTGCAGATGCAATAGTCACTGTGGACTGTGCTCTGTGGTCACTGTGCCTGTATGGCAGACCTACTGTATAGGAACTGGGCGCTGTACAGGTAGTGAATACTGTACCGGGGTGTTATTACTGAGCAGGCCTCCTAGGCTGCTCAGGACTAGCAAGCACAGTGCACAAGTATATAAACAATAGGCCAGTGCCAAATGGGCATCTCTTGCGAGCCCGCCTCACGTGTTGTGCCTTGACTTGGCAAGCTCGTGTGCAAGTCTCAAGTGTTGAGCGCTGTAAACATTATCCGATTTAACAAAGCTCCGTTTCCAACCATATTCACACATTGCTGCATTGCAACAATATCCTTCACATTGCGTGTGCGAAGAAAGCTTAACTCAAATTACAACCAGTCTCAGCGGAACGGCCAGGAGGGTCGTTGCCGGTTGCGGTGTGCAGCTTTGACGACGAGAGGAGCTCGTCCGGTGGTGAATGGTGCAGGAGGAACAACGGCAGCAGGATTTCCGGTTTCGGCAGTCTGCTGGGGGTTCGATTTCTCCTGAATTACGCCGTGTCGTTCGGGATCTATCTTTATTGCTTGCAGATCGTCCGCCTGTAAATCGCAGCTTCGTGCAATTCGTCGACGACCAGGTCGAAGATTGGGAGCGAATTCTGCGACACGTACAAACCATCGTCATTCCGGAGCACCGGAGCATCGACGACCTTGAGCAGGAGCTTCACGGGTTGGTCGGCATCCAGACGGTGATTACTGCAGTAGCAGAGCGAGTGCGGACGGAGTTGGCAGCAAGGCGAGGCGAGGTTGCGGAGGCAGCTGGCGCAGGGCGACACGAGTTTGTGCCGACAGTAGCGGGCGCGGGAGTACCACGTGCTTTCGCAGGCGGCATCGGCGACGAGGGTGTTGCAGCGGGTCCAGTTAGGCGTGAACGACGCGGAGCGGAGCATCACAGGCGGCTTGCAGAGGTCGGGGCGACAGCGGAAGCCATCGCCGGAGGACCGCGCGCAACAAGAGTCGGCAGGTTTCCAGAGCGAGTAAGAGTTCCTTTTCAGGAACTGCCCCCGCCCCTTCGCGTTCGTGTGACGCGTTGGGAGGAGTTTGCACCTCTTAGGTACGAGAGTGACCTTGAGGTAGGAGCAGGGGGTGTCGCTGGGCTAGGCGACGAGGCACTCGGCGACCACGAGGTGCCAACGTACAATCCGCGAGGTGCCAACGACGGGTTGTCACCTGTCTACTTTACCAACGGTGACGATTCAGTCATCGCGGGCCGACAGCGGGTCGACGACGGCGCAGCAGGTAGCAGGGTACCAGAGCTGATTGTGGTGAGCGACAGCGACGACGACAGCGACAAGGAGAACCAGGACGCGCCTGGGGCCAGCCGTGGTGGTCTTGCCTGAGTGGTAACACTTGGCACTTTCCTTTCTTGTTCAGTAGCTTATATTGCTTTAATTGCTGCTTGGCCACTTGGCTGGCTGTAGCAGATCTGAACAGAGGCCATCATGGAGGATGGAGCTATCAACCAACAAGCGGGCTTTATGGGCTTCGGCGGCGCGGCGCTGGGCTGGATGGACGAGATGGACGCGATGGACGCGGTGGACGCGATGGACGCGGGGACGGCCAGGCGCTGGGAGACCAGGCTGAGGTGCCAGATAATCAGAGCCAAGGATCGCAGGGCGGGCAGCACGCGCCAGCCGCAGATCAAGCGGCGCCTAAGCGACCAACCGTTGCTGAGGGGTACGCGGTGCTAGGCCAGTTTCAGTCCATCAAGGACAATTGGCAGCCCCGGGATGCTGAGAGGATGTTAGAGGACATGAACTTGTACACGGAGATATACAACGGTGACAAGCTTCGCATCCTGGCGTCTAGTGCCTACATACGGCAGTCGGCGAGGCGGCTGTTCAAGTTTGTTCGGGAGCGACACGCGGCGGGGGACACCTGGGCGGCGTTTATGACGCGACTCAGGGTGTTCCTGAGTGACAAGAGGACCATAGATGGGTCCCACCTGAAGCAAGAATACCTGGACTACAAGCCCATCAAGGGGCAACTAGTGGTCCACGCCTTTGAAGACTTCGTCAAGCTGAGGGAGGACGCCATGGCCAAGGGCTTCTTCGTCGCAGATCGGATGGCCATGGGCGACTTTCTCAAGTCGCTGCAGCTGGATCCGGTCACCATGGATAATGTGACCATCCACATGCGACAGGTCCATGGCTGGGCAGCCATGACGGATCAGTTGTATGAGTGTTTCAGCGGCAAGTACGTGGGGGTAAGCGCCCTCGTCAGAATGATGAGGAGGCCACTGAACCCACGGTTAAGTCCATGAGGGGATCGGGCCACGGGGGCCCAGCGTCCTCGAGAGGGCCTGAGACCTCTTCAAGGGGTCGAGGAAGGTCCAGGAGGGGGCGTGACAGAAGGGCTGGACGGGGGACCCCGCCGAAGTCGGGACATCCACAGTCCCAGTTTGACTTCAAGAGGGTGGGTGGTCCTCCCAAGGCTGGGCCCAGCAGTGGGACCTCACGGGACATCAGTCAGGTGGAATGTTATTTCTGCCAGGGGAAGGGTCACTTCAGGAATGAGTGTCCCTCGTACCTGAGGCAGGAAGGTCAGAGCAAGCCAGCTCAGGGTGGCAGCAAGGACAAGGCTGGTCCATCCCAGGACAAGGGCAAGGGCAAGGCTGCTGATCATTGATTGAGCCTGCACACATCCCTGAACCCTGGAGGGTGCCCCCAGGGGTGTGTAATGAAGCTGCTAGTGACAGCAGTGAGGGGCAGCCCCATGCTCTAGTGAAAGAGCCTATTGGACACGATGGGGCAAGCTTGGTTACCACAGAGAGTATGCCAGCTGTAGCTGCAGTGGTTACTCGCCAACGTGCCCGCCATGGCGGTGCTGAGCCTGAGGTAGGACCTGGTGATGTGGACCCAGGTGGATCTCAGAAGCATTCTGACCGTGCAGGACTGGCACAGGATGGTCAGGATGAGGATAGGGCTGGAGACAGTCTGACAGGCACGACCCTGGTGCCTCCTGTACATAAGGGATCTGTACATACCTTGAGTGCTAATAATGACAATAAAAGTTTTCTCTCTTGTATGACATTGCCTCAAGGTTGCATACCATGTTTGGCCATGCAGCTCAGTCTTTGCAAGTTGCTAGACGGCTGGGAGGAAGTGAGTTGTACTCCATCTGCCAACAGGTTGCTCAAGCTTGCAAGTGCAGGCTAGTTGCTAGAAAGCCCAAGCAGTCTCATGCCAGGACTCCTATTTTGCAGCCAGGCCATGTGCAGGTAGATATTCAGAGAATCAGGGGTTTGAAGCTGCTGGTGGCAGTGGACAGATATACCAAGTACAAGACCCTAGAGATCCTGCCTGACATGGAGAAGCCTACATTGATTGCTGCTCTGAAGTTGACAAGGAGCAGGTACCCTGGGTTGGAGTTGTTGCAGTGTGACATTCAGTTTGAGTGCTGTGAGAACCTGCCAGAGTTTCCAGAGTTGCTGATTACACCCAGGGAGAGCCACGGCCAGCAAGGGGTGGTGGAGAGAGCCATCCAAGAGATCAAGACTGTGCTGCTGGTGGAGAGGATTCCAAGGACGTCATCTGCCATTGTGACATCTGCATGGCTACGTTCTGTGGAGGACAGGCTGAACCTGAGGACTCCCATGTTCTTTGGTGACATTGCCATCAATCCTCTTATGCTGCATACCAGGATGCTGCCAGCTGATGCTGAGCAGGCATGGAAGGAGAAGCTAGAGGCCAAGTTCCTCAAGCTGAGGCAGAAAGACAAGGGCTGGAGTGTCCTAGAACCTAACGTTGGACAACAGGTTGTTGTGTGGAAGGAACCAAGCTTTCCAGGGAAACGTGGCAGCTGGCATGATGGGGTGGTGACCCGAGTAGAAGCCGCTGGCCATAAGTGCTGGGTGGCCATTGATGGCTCCCAAGCAGTGCACCGTCTGTCCTGGTCAAAGATCCGTCCCCGGGGAGGTAATCAAGGAGACCTCTTCCAGGTGCCCGCTGGTGTACAAGGCGGGGGTGACGTGGAGCTTCCTGATCAGGGTGCTACAGCTGTATCGAGCCCTCAGGGTGACCCTGGCCCGGCCCCTGGGGTACCTTCACATACGGTGGTTGGGCAAGCAGGCGGACAGGCTGCACCTCCGGAACGGCCCGACACCAGGCCTAGGGGTGTGCGTCTATCAGATATTGTACAGGCTTTGCAAAGAGCCAAGAAGGAGCCTAAGGTGTCCAAGCTTGTCCAGTTGGATGAACCTGAGGTAGCTGCCATGGAGATAGATACCAATGCACAGGTTTCTGTCATGGGACCTCAGCATACAGGAGAACTGCTGGTCGGAGAACCAAGTTGCCCCTGGGTGTCTGATTTCAGTGGTAGGACGCATCTAAGGGTGTTGGGAGAGGTTACTGCCCCTGTCATGGGTGTGGATGTGACCTTCCTTGTCCTAGAGGACTATGATGGCCCTGTGATTTTGGGTCAGAATTTTCTGGGCAATCCTGGGATTTCTATCAGAGCTACAGCTCTGAGAAGAGATGGCTGGGGGATGATTCCCCTAGAAAATTTCAGGACAACATTTCCAGTCAGGTGCAGGGCCAAGCCGGTCAAGGGTGTAAAATGGGATGAAGGGGAGGTGCCCCCAGCGGCCAGTTTGGTTATTCCAGCTGTGTTGCACCCCAGCAGTATTGGCATAACTCACAGGAGCCTTGCTGCACACTCTCCTTTGACATATGACCAGCTGGTCCAAGAGATGAGCTCGCCTACTTTGTTTGAGGCTTGGAAGCTCGCCTTCTCCAAGGCATTGGAGGAGTGGTTGCAGTTTGAGTGTGCTGCACCAACAGACAGACGTCCCCCAGCATCAAGGAAGCTTGCTTTGAGATTTGTGCTGAAGAGGAAGGTTGTGGATGAGGTATCAGTGCCCCATGTCAGGCCTGTCCTGAATGAGTATCACGGCACGGGGAGTCTGCCAGGAGAGGAGCTATACACGCCAGGGATGCTACACGACACATGGAGAATTTTGCTATGTCTCTACGTGGGGTTGCTGAACAGGGGAGCAGCTATGTCATCAGTGCTGCTGGACTTCAAGAGGGCATTTTTAAAATCTGATCCAGAAGTGGCCAGGAGGGTGTGGAAGCAGGATGAGCCTTACTGTGTTGAGGTGCCTGCCATCTGGAAGCTGGAGCTGCATCAACAATTCCTGGTTATTCTGAAGGGCCTGGAAGGACTCAGGTCGAGCCCAATCATCTGGAGACTCACGCTGCAGGAAGCTCTGATCAGTGAGTGTGGCTTGAGAGTGTCTTCAGTTGATCCCTGTTTGCTGCTGGCCCAATGGGAGGGTCTGCCAGTGTATGCTAGTTTGCATGGAGATGATCTGCATTTGCTAGCCCCCACGACCTGGCTGAAGAAGTTTATTCCTGTCATCAGTGGCAAGTTTTCACTGGGCAAGGAGCTGTGGCAGGAGCCCAACAAGCCTGTAGTGTTCTGTGGAATGCAGGCTACCCTGTTCAGGAGGGACGGGGAGTGGAGTATCAGGCTTCAGGCTGGAGGAGATTATAAACAGACCATTGTGAAGGCCTTGCCAGAGAAGATCACCCAGGCTGCAGGACCTGAGTTGAGAGGCATGTGGGCCTGGTTTGCCAGCATCTGTGGTCCGTCTTTGATGGTCCATAGCAGAATGCCTGATGAGGTGCTTGAGGATGAGAAGCCTCGAGTCATAGCCCGGTTGGTGGAGAGTACCCCTGATCTGATTTTGTCTGGGATTGACTTTGCCCAGCCTATCACCTTGGAGATCTTTGTTGACAGTTCCATGGATGCTCGCCAGGTTACCAAGGTCAGGGGGAGATCTGCTGCTCTGTTTGCTTTTTATCAGAGCAGGGCAAGTTTGTTCAGCTGGTACAGCAGACTGCAGAAGAGGGTCTGTATCAGTTCAGATGTGGCAGAATGCAGGGCCATATGCGAGGGGATCCAGTCCAGCCTGTACATAAAGGAGTTAATGCTGGAGCTGGCTTCAGTTACCCCTTGGACCTTGCAGATGGAGACGTTGTTGCTAACAGACAGCATGGGTATGGTCCAGTTTGTTCACAAGCAGCTGGCCAGGAGCCGGGACCTGGATTATTTGTTGCTGAAGGAGTTGGCCAGTTTGGTTGACTTGAAGCATATCCCTGGCGAGGAGAACCCTGCTGATGCATTGACAAAGCTGCCACACAAGGCCCCAGCCCAGTACAATGTACTGAGGAAGCTCATGAATGCTGACTGTCAAGTCGGTCTATCTGTCTAAAAGCTGAGAGCTGGGTGCTTAAGTCTCTGGATATCAGGCTGGGAGCTTGATTGTACATAATCCTGAGCACACCTTGAGGGGTGAGACATGTCTCTGGTGTGGGAATGTCTGACATTGTCTCTGATGGAGAGATGTCTATCTGGGGTTTTCATCTCAGTCTGAGGTTTCCCCAGATCTGTGGTTTGTGGGCGGGGTTCGATTCCCTGGTGCCGTCTTAAGGCGGAGTTTCACGGACTGGCTGACCCATCCACCATGCTGGTGAGGTGGCGACAGGTCCCCTGATTTTCCACGGTTGGAACGAGTAGAGGAGCTTGTGTTTTGCATGTGCTTCGCGTAGATGTTGTGTCTGGTTCGATAAGGGGCAGCAGACCGGCGCCGACTCCCGTCTGGGGGTCAGCAATGTTTTCTGATGAGCTGTTGTGGGTGATCTGTGGGGTTTCGCCTAAGGTCCTGAAGGTTGTACATACTTCTCAAGTTCTTAACTGAACACCTATGGGCTGCCACAGTTGGCCAACCTCTTGTACATGGGTAACACAACGAGCCTCCCGTGAAGGGATAGGGACTCATTGTAATTTGTTTGTGCTCCTGAGCCAGTATGGGTGCTATGTACATATAATAAGGAATCCAAGCTGACTGTCATGCCCAGTGGGTTGTGACTTGTAGTCGGGGAGGATGTCCAGGAATCCAAGCTGACTGTCATGCCCAGTGGGTTGTGACTTGTAGTCGGGGAGGATGTCCAGTACCCATTGTGTGTGTTTGTATGTAGACTTGTGTGAGCTGCTACAGCTCAAGAAAAGAAAGGATTGGAGTTAACGCCAAGCGCATTGGCGTGATCCTGATTCGGCATATCTCTGCGATTCCAGCGGCACCGGAACGAGTTCATTCCGACAAGTATCAAGAAAGTTATGGCGTTCCGACTTCCCGGTCGCGCGCGAGCGCGAGCCGGCTGTTCTTCTAAGTCGGACGTGAATATTTGCCGACGACATATGGGGTCGACAGTAATTCCTGGGCTGACAGGAATTAGGTGCTGTACCTACGACGGTATTGGATTGATACGTCGTACGCAGGAAATAGGAACCTTAACCTGTGGTCTGTTGGTACCGCAGGCTTAGTCCTGGACTTCTAGGTGCAGATGCAATAGTCACTGTGGACTGTGCTCTGTGGTCACTGTGCCTGTATGGCAGACCTACTGTATAGGAACTGGGCGCTGTACAGGTAGTGAATACTGTACCGGGGGTGTTATTACTGAGCAGGCCTCCTAGGCTGCTCAGGACTAGCAAGCACAGTGCACAAGTATATAAACAATAGGCCAGTGCCAAATGGGCATCTCTTGCGAGCCCGCCTCACGTGTTGTGCCTTGACTTGGCAAGCTCGTGTGCAAGTCTCAAGTGTTGAGCGCTGTAAACATTATCCGATTTAACAAAGCTCCGTTTCCAACCATATTCACACATTGCTGCATTGCAACCATATCCTTCACATTGCGTGTGCGAAGAAAGCTTAACTATGGTGGCGCAGTGTCGAGTACTCTGTGGCGGACTTCGGCACCAGCGACGACCCGGTGCGGCCGTCTCCATTCACGCCATCCAAAGCTGTGTGCGCTATGGAAGAGGGTAGGTCTCTGTCCTTTGACATCGATCCTTCTCTGCAGCAGCTGATCGCTGTGCAGGCTCTCTTAGCGCGTAGCTCTCTTGCTGATTGCTACACCGCTGATATCTGGCTAGATGGTCGAGTGTTGGAGCAAGTGCAGGGTGCTGTCTTGACTCCTACTCCAGTCGATTGGACTCCTGCTCAGAAGGCAACGGAGTTGAACAGGGTGCAGCACAGGGCTGCAACCTATGGTTGGGAAGATGGGGTTTTGTACAAGCTGTTGGGCAAGCGTAGGGTGGTCGTCCCACCGCCTGACAAGCGCGTTGCTATAGTGCAGGCGTATCATGCACGAGCGGTATGGTCACTTGGGTGGCAATCGCACGCTCAGCCTCGTACGGACCAGCTATTGGTGGAATAACATGCGACACACGGTGGCCCAGGTAGTGGCCAGCTGTGTCCCGTGTGCTCGAACCAAGGCTAACTTTAGCGCAGATCATGGTGCCAAGAAGCTGATGTCGCTTCCCATCAAGGGCTTGTTTTATCGCTGGCACGTCGATCTGTGCGGGCCGTTTCAGGAGAGCCCTGACGGCAACCTCTATGTCATGGTATGCGTGGAGAGCTTTAGTAGCAAATGGGTTGAGTTGCAGTGAACAGCCATACGGCGTATAATACGCCGTATGGCGCGTATTATACGCCATACGCAAGATTTCCGTATGAAAATGGGGAAAAAAATACGCACTGCGTATTTTTTGCGTATTGCGTATTTTTTGCGTATTTTTTGCGTATGAACCGCGTTCGAAGTAGCTTCTGGCATCATTTTGGACGGCACGTGGAGCCGGAATTACTAGACTGTATCTAGGCGACCTGGAACTCCGCGACAAATAAACGACATGCAGGTGCCAAGCTGGCCGTGCATGTACGACTGTACGTGCATTGCTGCAGATTGCTGCGTGTCGGACTAGGGTCTAGGAGACGAAGGACGAGGAAATTAGGTGACGAAGTTATGTTGTCTGCCAACAAGGGCGCGTATCTGGCACCTAACATTTAATCGTAGCACAATTGACATCCATGCAGGCACCATGGCTAGCGACGGTGATGGTGTGGGTCTATGGAACACGATGATGACTGGGCCGACGAGATGCAGGCCGTATTCGAGACTGTCTGGACACACATCGTGAAAGAACAGACTCTCAACAAGAAAGGGCAGCCGACAGGTAACTACAAGCTAAGTGACGTGCACACTTTTGGATGCAAAATTCTCGGGTTCTACCACCCGAGCAAGGCTAGCACCCGCCATATCATGGGCGCTACGTACGCGAAGGAGGCAAGAGTGAGCGAGTGCAAGAGGCCGCCGGAGGCATTACGTCGCAGGCTGCGGGGTATTTGGTGTGACTCGCGATGCACATAAATGCCTTATTTAGCCATGCAGGCTGCTCAGCTAGCCAGCCACCGTACCATATGTGTTAATGGTTTAGGGAAGCTGGGTCGGGTTGCTGGCATGCATGGTATCCTGCACGCTATAGCCACATTGTTGGCAGCCCGTATGGATTCTTGCTTCATGTAGATCAATATTGCATGGTGGCCTACCACGAGTAGGCAAGATGTCTGTTTCTGGCACAATGTCTTATTACTTTTGGCAAGTTGGCCGACTGACCGTGTGCTATTTACAGACATTATTAATAACAACAGATGTACAATGCTTGTATTTGTAGGCATGCAGCGACGGCAACGGCAATATTATGTGATGATGTGTTAAATAAAGGCAAGTGGTGTTGCAAGAACACAAAAAAAACATGCCTGATTGGTCATGCAGAATGTTGAAGAACCCCCTGAACCATGCAAAAAACAGCATTTTCAAGAGTCCCCGTATGCATGATTTGCGTATTATTATACCCCGTATGGCGTATTATACACCATACCCATGGGCCCCGTATGATTGCGTATTGCGTATGGCTGTACACTGTTGAGTTGATCCCCATTGCTGCATGACAAGCATGCCGCTATACCACAGCGAAGCATTTTGCGGACATCATAACCAGGTTTGGGGCTCCCGCGGAGGTAGTCACGGACCAGGGTGGTGAGTTCAGGGGTGAGTTCCAGGAGTTGCTGGATGGATGTCTTATTGATCACCGTCGCACTTCTCGGGAGCATCCTCAGGCCAATGGTTTGGCTGAGAGATTGGTCCAGACCGTCAAGCAGGCGCTGCGCAAGTGGAGCCTGCAGGTGCCGGAGTCGGCCAGGTGGGATCGCGAGTTGGCATGGATTGCCATGGGTTATCGCATGTCTCCCCAAGAGTCTCTCGTTACCTTCTCCCCGTATTTCCTTCGGTTCGGGCGTAATCCTCTTTTGCCTACGGAGGCACAGGTTGCGCACCCCGAACCCATGGCCTTCGACAACGCTCAGCAATTTTTGGTTGAGGTGCTGGCCAGGGCAGAAACTTTTAAGAAGGTCATGCCCATCGCGATGAACAACTTGTTCATTGCTCAGCACAGCAGGGACTCCCTGCGCTACGCTCAGCGCCGGGGGGGCGCATACATGGCTCGCCAGCTGCGGTTTAGGCCAGGGCAGTATGTTTTCCTGCGCACTCAGTTGAAGCACACTTTGGATGTGGATCGAGGCAGGGCCCACCATTTTGCGCATCGTGGCTATCAAACCATCGGGAGTGGCAATTTTGGAGGGCGCCGACGGGAGCCGTACGACAGACAACCTCAGCAATCTCAGTCCCTGCTCGCTGCCCAATTTGGTCCACGACCTCCAACCGCACACATCTCGCCGAGTCAAGGACGCCCAGTGTCAGGTTTGTCACCGGGTCAGATCAGGCGGAGTCCATGTTATTGTGTGATCAGTGTAACTGTGGTTGGCACTTGCAGTGTTTGCAGCCAGTGGTCACCAGCATTCCGGAGGGCGATTGGTTTTATCCAGTGTGCACCGCTGCGCAGTTTACCTCCCGCAGCTTGACTGCGGTCACCGCTGCCCTTAAGTCTTGGTACGATCGCTGTCTTCGTGATGGGGCCGGTCGCCAGCGAGGGGGGGAATCATGGGACAGGTCCTCGCCCACCCCACAGGGCATGCAGTTAAGGCAGGCACGTCAGCTCAGCTCATTTGGGTTTTACCAAATTAAGCTGAGTGGCCAGCCGCCATGCATGGTGGCGCCGGAGATTGTGGCACGCAGACGCGACAGCTGTCACGGACGCGAGCTATGTCATCCGGGCGCCCACTATGCACAAGACCGGTGACGTGCGCAAGGAATTTGTTTTCTACGCATTTTCGACAAAGGCTAGTGACCGGGGGGGGACACTAGCACTTGCAGCATAAGAGTGGACGAAAGTGTACGTGCACGCGCGCCGGGCCAGGCACAGCTGGGCGCGCAGCACTGACTTGAGCGGACGGCAGCACAAGTGTGCAGCGTCGAGAGGATCATACGCGTGTTAGTGGACAGCTGAAGCTGGACTGCTGGACTTCAACAGCGCCGAGGCTATTGACAGGCCAGGTGTCTTTGTGGTGTAGAATAGCGGGTCAACGTTATGAGGACTGGACAGAAAATGGAAAAGGACAATTTGCGGTGCGGAGCCAGATCGCTGGAATGAATGCGAAATCGTTGGCAGCCCTACAAAGGGATTTCTTCTAGAAAGGAACGATTAGACGCAATGTTTGCTGGGCCACTCACACGCAAGGTGTGAGCGTGCAGATTGTCTGAAGGATATTATGCTTCGACCTTGGTGGATGTGACTCAATGCCGGACATTCCCAGGGACAGAAATGCCGGAGCCTCTAGGAGATGAGATCGGGAACAGGGTAGCAATTTAGATTTGTCGGGATGCCTTCCTGCTTTTGTTGGCATGTGTGGTAGAAAGCCAGGACGGCAACTGGAATGCGGTTTCTATTTGCATGGTTCAGGCAGCAAGATAGTTTTGGCATTCCTGGCTGGACTGACAAGTGTGGCGCGTGTCATGCGTGTGGCATGACGAATGGTTTGGTTCATAGTCGAAGAGGACTCTCACGCAGCGTGTAGTCTCTTCGAGTCTCTCGTTAGTGGCCTAATCGTGTTTCTCCCTTTCCTTGGGAGCAAGGCCGGTAGCATGTCATGGAGCGCTGCCTAACTGCGGGCTCGTGAGCATGGAGTGCATCGATATTGAGACTATCAACGTGTTGTAATTGTATTAACTTTCTCAATAAATTCCGCATGTGCGGCTTCATCATCAGACTGTGCAAAGTGTGTGTTGTGAAAGCATTGTTCTATAGCAGGGGAGGCAAAAGCACCCTCTTGCACCATCATATTGTCGCAATTAGAGTAGTTGGAGCGTCCAGCTAACGCCCCAGCAAGGATATTCAAACGCGGCACGCGACGGTATACACAAGGGGATCAAGAAGGTGGTCATCAGGCACGAGGGACAGTTCCTTGTCCTCGGCTGAGAGCCCTCTTTTCATTAATCATGGGACAGGTCCTCGCCCACCCCACAGGGCATGCAGTTAAGGCAGGCACGTCAGCTCAGCTCATTTGGGTTTTACCAAATTAAGCTGAGTGGCCAGCCGCCATGGTGGCGCCGGAGATTGTGGCACGCAGACGCGACATGCACGTGCTCAGTGTCCTCGAAGAGGGTGGTGTCGTCTGCGTAGATGATGTCTGCCAGCCGAATCTCAGTGTCCGCTCCGCCATGCCAATATTTGTTAGCGACCTGCACCCCTGGTTCCCTACCCACGATGCTCGGCGAGCAAATCGCTTGCGCGCCTGAATCATTACGTATTCGACCGCAATAATGAACATGGGTAGGGCGACAGCACGCAGCCCTGCCACACACCCTTCTGTATAGGGCATGGGGGCGTGTTCCCGTAAGAAGTGCGCACCGAAGTGGTGGACCCTTCATACAGATTGTGGATGACAGCAATAAGGGGGCGGGGGATCCGGAACAACTCGAGGATGTCCCAAAGCGCAGGCCAGAACACCGAATCGAAGGCTTTGATGAAGTCCACCAGCACAAGGTGCAAAGGGGACTCACCAGGCTGAAGGCGTTGCAGTTCCTCCACCATGCAGTCGGCGAGTAGCGAAGAGCGCCTGTACTGTGTTGCGACCTGAGCGGAAGCCGTGCTGAGTCTCGCTGAGGTGACCGTCCAGGGCCGTGCGCAGGCGGTTCAGGATATGAGCCGCATATAAGAAGCATTACGCATTACTTAAGAAAATTCTTGACCTGACGTAGCATATTGCATTTATTGTATCCTATCTAGACCAGTGTGTTGCCGGCGAACCTAGTGGTCCCAGCCCAACCTGAACACCGCATTTCCTCCCTCTCTCTTGCTTGGACTGCTATGCAGAACTCGACCATTGTCCAGCCTGGCCCACACGCCAGCCCCTGTGGGCAAGCCCCCCCCCTCCAGTAGCTAGGAAGGGGCACTCTGCTGAGTAGATTTGCTATATGATTTTATATAGATTAGTTTAGATCGAGTTAGCTTAGCTAGTTCGGTTTCGCAGCTTTGCTCACCCCGGCCCATCCATCAAGCAAGGGATCGAATACGTGCTACATGATCTCCCAACGGAGTCATGTTATAATTTAATTTTGAATTTAATTTGGATCAACAGGAGGAAAAAGCACTTAGGGCTAAAGACTTGTGTTTTTCAAGCAAACTTAGCCCTAACCGGGAGAAGACAAGTGTCCAGCACGGAAAAACGTACTCTCGGGCGTATGTTTCGGGATGGAGAAGTGGAGAACTCGAATAAGAACGTAATTACGGCCAGTATATAGAATTGTAGGACACCTTGCGCTCGCACCAGCCAGGTCGACACCGCCCTTGGTCTGGCAGGCCCCCAGCGGCTTGGCCAGCCAGGGCGGCACATTCTGACCTGGCCTGGCCCCAAGGGCATTCCCAAAAGGGTAGGGAAACATGTCACGAACTACGTCCAGATGTTGCTGGATGACCTACTGGTCCCAGCCCAGTTTGAATATACCGCGCCCACTCTCTCTCCCTTCTTTGGACTGCCTGATGCAGAACAAGACGCGGTGGCAGAAGATTGTCAAGGCTCACACGCCCGACCCTGTGGGCAAGCCACCTCCCCCCAAGAGGAGGCGTTTTGATGAGTAGGGTAGTTAAGTTTTTTCTAGACTAGTAGATAGATTAGCTTTAGGATAGTCCGATTACGCGGCTCTCACCACTCCACCACCACCCATCAAGGAATATGTGCTACATGATCTCCCAACGGAGGCATGTTATAATTTAATTTTAATTTAATATAGAATTCTCTGCTGCTGACTGCGGCGTGGGACCGGCCCAACAACAACAACAACAATTACAACAAGGTACATACGTAATTAAACCGTCCAGTAAGTTAATCAACCTTGACGGGCCGGGTAACACAGACTTTGGACTTTGGACATGACATCACCATTCATATTCATCATCCTGAACGACTCGAACACGCGGACAAGATAACGGCAGGCTCGAGCTACCATGGTCCGGATTCTCCCGATCTCTGGCCTGCGCTGGTTGTCTCCTTGATGACACTCTAGGCTGTTAGCCGTCATAACTGGAATTGGTCTGACGCCGCGCCAAATCCTGGAATCTCAGCCGTAGGATCGGCGCGAAAATCCCAGTAAAAGATGGGACGCATGTCGGAGTATAAATTGGAAGTGCGCCCTCGCGCAGGTTAGTGAGATTTTCTGATCTCACGAAAGAAGTGGCGCCAATTTTCAGTACTTGCAGCATATCGACTCAGCGGGCCCCTTCATAGCAGTGTTTTTGCCAGGGCTAACTTTTGCAAAGAACACAAGTCGTAAGTCTAAACCAGTTTTGCGTTCTAAAAGCTTTTTGCCTTTAGACTTAGGTTTTTGCATTACTTAGTGAGGTAGAGGACAGCTCGGATGAGGATTACATCCCCATCTAGTGCTTAACGGTTGGGGGATGATGCAGACGATATTTGTTTAAACTTTTGTGTAATTATTTTTCTAATGAGATTAGCATAACTAGTACTCCGTGGCATGCCTCTGCGCATGACACGCAAGCACTTACTTACTTACTTACTTACTTAGTGAGGTAAGTTTGCAAAAATAACTCTATATAAGTCCGAGAAGGTGAATACAACATCAGTGTATAACCTTCCATGGAAGGATGAGACGCGCATCCGGCGAGCCTGGACAGTATCTTACCGAAAATGACGGAAATCTTGCAAAACCCCGGCGAATTTCTTCAGGATTCTCTATCGACAATGCAAACGCATCCTTGACGCTAAGTAAAGCCCATAAAACCTGACAATCACCGCCGCCAGCGTGCATTCTTATTTATTCCTCGCGTCGAAAATTTTGGATTGGACCCCCGCGGCGATGGTCATCAATAAAATTATCGACATTGCAAAGCGCACAAACTTAGCGATGAAATAATGTCATAAACCGCGACCGTCGCCGCTGCCGGGTCATCCTCAGGCGCTTCGACATGCTGCCGGAGGAGACCCCAGACTCTCTTCTCGACGAGCTGAAGAAACAGCTCTTGGCGCGCATGCAGCTGCCAGGTGCGATACTGCAGGGCGCCTACCGCCTGCCCCATCCACGGGCCAAGGCTGGGCCCCCTCCAGTGGTCCTCACCTTCAGCGACATCACAGCCCGAGTTCGGTTCCTCTCTCGCCGCAAGAAGCTGGTGGACACCTCCTGGTCGCTTGACGACGACCTGACGCCAGCCCAGCAGCAGCAACGCCGCGATCAGTGGCCCGACTACATCCGCCACAAGACCAACCCCGAGAAGCCCCAAGTGTACTGGCGGGGCGGGGACCTCTACGTCAACAAGAAACTGTGGAAGCCCCCCCGGGCTTCCCCGGGATAGAGCACTCCAGCTAGTTGTCTAGATGGGGGCAATCGATGATGGGATAGCTTAGGCATTACAGCACTTGAAACGATATTAGCGCACAGCGTTATAGTACCTTCAATTAGCTCTGGCACCTTGTGGCCATCAGCTTGCGCCTTAATTAGCCGACGTCTTGAGCCCACCTCACATTTGTAGCATAAGCTATGCGTCAGCCTACCTATGGTATTGCACTGGTTGTATTGCACCCACAGTGTTGCGCCCCGGCACCATGCCGTGGAGAGAGCGCTCTGTGGCCTGCCCACCTGCGGCAGTGAGAGAAGCTAGGGCGCCCTCCCTCCTTCTCACTGTGTATATAGGGTTGAAGGTTCCTTTACTCTGTATTGGCACCCACGTGACGCAGTCACGTGCTTATTAATTAATTAATGTCATAAACTCATCGCCTTCAAGATTCTCGCAATTTCTCTGCATTCCGCATGTTATATTTGTCTAGTTTTGCCTGAAAGCCGTCGCCATGGCCAGCTCCGCTAGGGGTGCACGCATCGTGCACCACTTTTTCACGGTACGGACGGGTACCGCGAATTTTTCGGCGCCAAAAAATTCGCGCCCGGACCCTCGCAGCCCTGGGTCGGCCGGACCCCAATCTTAAACGTGGGGGCGGGGTGTACGTACATTCTAAGCTACTTCCTGCAAGGGTGGGAATGTAAACGACACTTGCTCGAGGTGCACCAGGGCACCTGCACGTACCCCCACGATCTATCAAGCTCAACCCAGCTAAGGGGAGCCTGTCATGGGGAGGGAAGATCAGCATGGCTATACAAAAGCTAGGCATGGCTTCTCAGCAGAGAGTGGCTCTCTGCGTAGTTACAGCATAACTAAATAATAAAGCTAGGCATCATCTGGTATGTGTATGGGGACGCCAACGAGCCACGAGGTAGCCATGGCTGTCGGAGCTCATAACTTTCACGTTTGAGCGCCGAATTCAGCTGTGAATATCACAATCGCTTCGTCTTTCTAAGACGCACATGCTGATATAATTTTCCGACGCTATTACGCAATATACGATGAGCAAACGCCTCTCGACGCAACGCAGCCTGGCGGCTGCGCTTAGCAATGACAATACGTCTGCAGCCCCGGCTGCAGCTTCGCCAACCGGCCCAGAAGGCAGCGGCGCCACTAGCCAAGCTCTAGTGGTCGCCCAGCCCCCTCTGGCCGCCTCGCCCTCTGCATCGCCTGAACCTAAGCGCAGTCGCTCTGCTGAGCCACCCTGGGAAGAGCGCTCCTTTGACGTCAACAGCTCCGGCTTCTGGCAACGCAGCGCCGGTTGGTTCATGGAAGACTTGTTTTACGGCAATCACGCCTCGCTTCTAGCCCTGTGCGTGCACCTCACGTCCCACAACCGTGGACGCTGGCCTGGTGATGGCCAGCTTGTCGACCCCGCCGAGGCTCTCCCAATCATTCACCGCATGAGTCGCCCCAAGCTCCAACGCTTCGCCCTCTGCTCCCTTGTTGGCCGCTCCGAAGCCGCGATCTGGGTTTCCCCACCGCCCCCCCCCACCTTCCCCACCGAAGCCACCATCCGCACCCTCCTCAAGGAAGCTTTCGAGCAGCACGTGACCCCTCTTGCCGCAGATGTGGCGGCACTTGGCGGCACGCTGGCTGCTGAGCTCCCCACCAATTCCCCACCGCCACCGCCACCCTCCTCGCCTCCACCCCCCCCCCCCTCCGCCTCCACCGACTCCATCACCGCCCAGCTCCGCGACATCGACCAGCGCCTCAAGGATAATGCAATCGCTATCGAGGTCTTATTGCCGCCAAGCCAGCCCCGGCTGGCCTGGCCGGCGATGCTCCTCCCATCACCACCTGGGCGGACATGCTTAAGCAACATACCACCTCCACCACCTCCGCCGTCGCAGCCCAGCTCCAGCGGCAGACGCTTGACCTCCGCGAGGAGGCCGAGCTCGCCAAGCGCAGCCTCAACGTCATTGTCAAGAATCTCAAGATGGAGGAAGGTGAGAATTCCGAGAAGCTTGCGCGTGCTTTTGAGAGAGAAATCCTTGATCGCATGGGCCTTACTGGTGAGATCGAGCTGGCCGCCCACCGCCTTCCCCGCGCGCGGGGTAAGGCCGGGCCGCCCCCGCTCCTTCTCACCTTTAAGACCCCGGCGGACAAGATTTCTTTTCTCAGACGCCGCAAGCGGCTCGAGAAGACTCTCTTCACCCTTGACGACGACTTGACCCTGGCACAGCAACAACGGCGACGGGAGCTATGGCCGACCTACCTCCAGCTCCGGCAGACCAAGGCGGGCCAGCCGGTGTACTGGAAGGGGGCGGCCATCTACGTCGGCCACAAGCCCTGGCAAGCGACCCCTCGACCACCGCGGCCCCAGCAACTCCAGCCCCCGCCTAGGGGAATACAGCAGTAGTGTAGAATAGTTAGACAGTGGCCTTGTACATGCCCGCCTACTACAGGCACTATACCAGCTGAGGCCTAGCCTTTTTAGTCATGTACATGTGTGCCTATGATGAGCCACCCTCCAGATGATGCCTAGCTTTATTTAATTATGCAGTGCCCATGCAGGGAGTAACTCCCTGCTGAGCCGCCATGCCCTAGCTTTTTGTATAGCTATGCTGATCTTCCCCCCCATGACAGGCTCCCCCTTCGCTGGGCATAGCTTGAAGATTATGGGGATGCAAGTGCCCTGGTGCACCTAGAGCAAGGGTCCTTTACATCCCCACCCTTGCAGGAAGTAGCTTAGGATGTATGATAGGCCATATGCCCCCCTCTCAAGGGCTATGTGCTACATATACTCCCAACGGAGTTATGTTACAATTCAATTCAATTCAATTCAATCATCTGGTGTGTGGCGCGTCATGGGCACACATGTACATGACTAATTAATGTTCATAAGTCAGCTGGTATAATAGTGCCTGTAGTAGGCGTGCATGTACAAGGCCACTGTCTAACTATTCTACACTGCTACTGCTGTATTCCCCTAAGCTGGGGCGTCTGGAGTCGCTGGGGCCGCGGTGGTAGGCGCAAGGGAGATACGGTGGTCCACGTCGACCGGCCTCGCAGCTGGGGAGTAAGCTACCCTGCTGGCTAAGGATGGCGCCATGTTCGAGGCCGTACCTGAGAGAGCGCTGCATGTCAATGGCAGGAAAATGGATCGATAAAGTGGATCGAGCTAAAGTTTGGCTCTAGGCGCTTAATTAATAATTAAGTACAATACCAGTCCCATCGGGGAGCGTGGAGCAGAAAACCCTTCATCGAATTCATTTGAAAATGCCTACGATTCTAACAATCAAACCATGACATAGTTCTCTGTGGGGCAGTGCAACAGCTGATTGAAACGATATTGCGGCCGTGGCGGGAGATGCGCGCCCTCCCTACATATAGGCTCCTACATATAGGGTTTCCGGCCCCACCGTCTAGGTCATCTAGTCGCTCTACACGTAAGCCAGCCATAATTTCAATGCACAAGGATACACACTTCCATCACCATTCATCTTCATCATCCTGAACGACTCGAACACGCGGACAAGATAACGGCAGGCTCGAGCTACCATGGTCCGGATTCTCCCGATTTCTGGCCTGCGCTGGTTGTCTCCTTGATATAGGCTCCTGTCATTCATTCATTCATTCAGTCATTCTTTCATTCACGCGCCTCCGTTGGGAAAGTCACGGGGGATCAACTTTTGAGTAGGTACCTTTCATCCCTGTTTGATGCACAGCAAGAAGGGGGCATGGGACACCCCCCCCCCCCCCCGCCCCCCCCCTTCTCTCGTTGCCTTGAAAGGCAGGCCACATGTTAAATTCAACTGCCCCCTGGAAGAGTCTAGCAACTATTGTGGGTACAATAAAGCTTCGACATAGCAAAAGCATAGCGGGTGCAGTAAGGCAGCCATCGATAGCCACATTCTCGAAATATTCTATGCCAGCCACATGATGAAAGCACGCGCTTGATGAATGGATCAGCTCGCCCGATCTGTGGCTAGCCTGTGTGGACATCCTTCCGAGGCGCGAGGTCAATGTGCAACGAGCACAAAATTTCCTAAGAAATGCAAAATGCTCTTAGATGACCGAAGAAGACCTTCCCCGGGGACATGCTCATGGACCACCCACGACCCCTGAGAACGCCGCGACCGCCTTGCCTAGTGTGCCGTCGGCCAGCACAGGGGCTGCCAGTACACGCAAAACGCAGCCATTGTCCTTGGCATCCACCGTGTATCGTGGGCGCACGGCACCCACGATCTTCTTATAAAGTATGCCGCCACTGCTCTCTTCCAGTCGACAGCGGTACCACTGCACATGGATGGTTCACAGCACAGGCATTTTGAAGAGCAGGTGGGAACGTGCACGCCCAAAGAAACGCAATATATTTATGCATGCATGAGCTGCACGCGCAGCACGAGATATGGATGTACAAGGCAGCTTCACCAAGGTGGAGGTGAACGGGGGGTTCAGGCGTGTGAGTTGGCAGGCAGACACATGGGTAAGGGAGCACAGGACATGGATAACAACCATAACATGGGCAACCAAGCTGCTTCCAGGAACCAAGCTGCTTCCATTACGCTAGTAGAGGTGGCACAGGTGCCGCCTCATCCCGATACTGTACACGTATCCATCCCATGCATTCTCACAATATTACTGGCATCTGCGGACCAGCACCCTGCCCCTGTTGTTCGCTATTTATTCTTGCGACGCTGCTATTGCTATTTATTCTTGCGACGCTGCTATTGCTATTTAGTCTCGTGACGCTGCTATAACTACTTGTTCTTGCAACTCTGCTATTGCTATATATTCTTGCAACGCTGCTATTGCTATTTGTTCTGGCAACGCTGCTATTGCTATTTGTTCTGGCACGCTGCTATTGCTATTTGTTCTGGCAATGCTGATATTGCTTTTTGTTTTTGCGACGCTGGCGCTCGCAGAAGCGCCATGGCCATGCACAGAAAGGCCGCCACAAAGAATGGAGGATGCCCAGGACACGGATGCATCACACCGTGCTCCAGGCATAGGTCTTGAAGCGTTCTCGAGGCACTTGCTCACATGGCCTGTTGTGCATGTGGCACTGTTGTGTACAACTGTACATGGACATTGCCACTTAAACCGACACGATAACGGTTCAGGCACAGAGGTCCCTGAAGACAGAAAGACATGAAGCATAGATGTCATAGGCAGGAAGCACAGAGGCACCTATATCATAGCTAACCCTTTTTACAAGATGACCCTAGGTGGGGAACACCCTGTTACAATCCAGATGCCCGGGTGGATTCCTGGAAGGCAATGCAGATGGTGGTAGATAGATGAGAAGATATTATCTTAGGCAAACAATTACTACGGTAGGCCATGAAAGAAAAAGATACTAGGCCCAACCTATTGCATCAAAAGCCCCAGACATACTCCTGCGGGCAGTACAGAGGGCAGACATTGCCCATGATAGGGACCAGAGCTCATAGTCAGGGGAAAAGAAAAGGTCTGTAGTCGCCTTGTTTGCGCATTATTATAGAACCCCCACACACGCAGTCACCGGTCAACCCACCTGGAACTTCCACTTGGTCACCCCCTCAGGAGCCCGACCCGCCGCGGTGACCACAGCCCCCACCGCCAGCTTGCCCACGACTTGAAGCCAGCTGTCCCCCTCCGTGCCGTCGCCAGAAGCATCATCCAGATCCACGTCCTCGTCCCAGTTGGGGTTGGCCACTCTGGCAGGGAGCGGCCCAGGGTGCATCATCAGCCCCCGGTCGGCATCCCCGGATCCTTCATATGTCCCACGACCGCCGTCGCCTCTTCCCACGCTCTCCAGGGGGATCTTGCCCTGGTCAATATTCGGGTTGGTACTGCGGCTTGACGGATTATAGCCTGCGATGGGCATGCCTACAGGTGAACCCTGCAATGCCCCTGGTTCCCCTCTTCCCCCCGCCACCATCCCCCCCGTCTGAATAAAACCCTGGGAGCGTGCAGGCACTGCCCTCTCATCCCTCCCCCCGAACTGCTCCTCCTTCTGCCCCCCGAAACTCTCACTTCCCTCCTCCATTCCTCCAGAACGCTCCCTCGCCTCCTCCTCCTCGTCCTCCTCCGTGCTGGTCACCGAGCCATCCCCCCTCGCCGCCTGCATGAGGCTCACGTCCGCCACCACCTTGGCCCCCGAGATGGCCATGCATGTGCACATGGGCCCCTGGGCGCCCCCTGGGCCCAGCGGCGTGATGCGCACGACGGCGCGTATCCAGCAACCAATGTCGGCTGACTGGAGCACGTAGCGGGGGCCGGCAGCATTAGGGATGACCTCGGTGCAGTCCTTGCCGTCAGCCTCGTACAGCCGGTGCCATTGGTACGAGATGGACGCGTGGGGGGGGGACGTCCCTGCGACCGCAACCAGGTGATTCTCCACCAACGACCCATACAGGTCCACACCGAGCGTTACAGGCGCGCCGATTCTGGCACCGCTCCGTGCATGATGACTCAGCACGCTCGATCCGCCCGTAGGATGCGGCCCGGTACCCTTGTGGCCCCCCTGAGGCATCGTAGTTAAGTCCGAGCCCATGGGCATAGGATAGTTCACGGAGGAATCATGATTCGTGGACATGAAATCGGTGTCATGACCCGAGGGCGCATGGTCGAGCCAGCTCCATCGGATGTCCCCTTGGAAATCCCCCGGGAGCACTAAAGGCGCGTGGTTCCGGCCTGACGCCACGCCCCCCGGCGCTCCCTGCCACGCCGCCGGCTTCACGACCGCCTCCCCGTATTCCTCGGGGGAGAGGTCGAAGAGGAAGCAGCAGCGGTCGTACCAGGCACAATACTGCCCCGGTAGCAGGTCAAACTCGCGGTGCCTCCAGGCGGACACGCAGGCGGTCACACTGGCACACGGCACGCCCACTTTCCACTTCTCGCTCGTGACGAGCGTCCACAGGAGCGATGTGTACGAGCGGTACATCACATACACGTGCGCGGGTGCCGGTAATAACTTCCGTCTGGGAGGAGTTTCTGCTGGCGACGCCACTGCTGACAACGGTGACGGAGCAGGGAGGTTGCTGCCGATGGCCCTCGACCGCGGGCCGTTGTCGTGCTCATTCAGCCCGTCCTCAGCCTTGTCGACGGTTGCCAGCGGGTCCGCATGAGCCGGGGCAGACGCGAACAGGAAGCCGACGAGAAGGGGCATCAGGGACCCCGGGGGTTGGGCGGGCAGTGCGGAGAGGGTCTCCCTCGCGTGCGCGCTCGCGCGAAAAGCGGTCACGAAGACGGAAGATACGGGGCGCCACTGCGCCAGGACCATGTCCGCCCAGAGCCGGACCTTGCTGCGGTAGCACGCCTCCCACCAGAGCTGGCGCCACCGGCCCCGGTGGAGCGGTTGACTGCCGAGGAGGACGACATTGTCCGTCTCCATCTCGCCAAAATCGAACGCGAAGGGGTCCCCATACTCGGAGCCTCCAAACGACTCCTGAGACCCACACACTTCGGAGATGCTGTCGATGAGGATGTCACTATCTTCGCCTCCGAGATAAATGGGAATCTCCTGCCCATCGTCCCACTCCATTTACCGCCTGTTACTACGCTCGGAAGAGCGGCGTGAACAGCCGTTCGGTGATCCAACATGGCCACCGGGGCAATGCCTTCCTGCCGGCGCTCCGTGTTTGCGTTGCTTCAGTTCGCACCATCGTCGACGAGCAGCAGCCATAGCGGAAGCAACTATTCCATGTCGATAGGGCACTTGCTGAAGATACAAAATGTATGCCCCGAGGCAAGTAGGGAACAGGAACCCGCTACTAGAAGTCAGGCTAACGCCTCCATCATGAGAAGGAGCATTTCAACCCCATCGAATCGCTAAACGAAAGCCCGGTGCTGAACAGAGGTGCAAATGCCTCGTGCATTTCTCAACAACACTTGCAATCAGTTCTAGAGTTGTTTCAACATGATGCGATTGCAGGGAATGCGGGAAGCCAGTGGCTGACTCGGTGTGCATTTCCCCATTAACTTCACGCAGAAGCCAATAAAAAACACGCACTAAGCGGGTTCACATACACGGGTTGCTTAAGCATGAAACAACTTGCAAGCCTGCTGCTATAGCAAAGCCTAGTATGCGCAAGTCTGTAAAGAAATGACTGCCAATTCGAACGCTAACATGCGCAAACACGTAAAATCGGGAACCAACGCAACATAGCCGAAAAGACCTAGGGGGCATGGGGGAGTACTAGTGAAAATTATTAAATTAAAGCAAAGACGTTGTGACGATCCCAGTGCGCGCATTTCACGGGGCGCACGATGGGACACGCGGCCTTCCAGGGCGTTTTTCTGCCTGGCAGCGAGATATTTGCACCTGACACTTACAACGAACGGACAACAACGTTCGGCCTAGTTGCATCTGCCCTGGTTGCTTGGCGCGGTACGAGCGCGCTGAATGCGTTGTTGAGGTGGTCCATTGTTGCGACACCTGACACCTCGCCACACCATACACACAATCATCAAAACAGTGGCCTCAATAAAATGTTGTAGTGGCCGTGAAGCTAAGGCGTTGCCTGCCTTGCCGACCAGCGGTATATATTTACCCGTTACATTTACTGTGGGTTTAGAGAGAGAGGGTCCGTTATCGTAGGCGACGTTCTCGCCCCACGGCCCGCCGTTCGTCACGCGCGCCTGTCCTAAGCCGCCTCGGCTTCCTCTGAGGTTGATGGACATGGCAGCCGCAGCCGTGGGAAGCGGGCCAATGAAGAGAGAGGGCAGATGGAGCTTGGAGTCCAACAACACTACGAATACGGCGGTATGTCTTTCGCGCATGTGTCGACACAAGAAAATGCAGTTTTTCGCTGTTAACGTTTGGGCATCAAGCTCTTGATTTTCTTGCATTGGCAAAAAAGCAGGGTTGGCAACAGCTGGCTTGAATGGCAAAGATCACGGGCTTATCCTCTCTTTCCTTTGTATTGTCAACGCAATGGAATCTTTCTCCAGGCTTCCTCCGAGCTTCGGGCGCAGCTTGGCCGCGCGGAGGAGGAGTTGGCTGTCATGGCACGGGTAGCTGCAGAGCACGAGAACCGGGCGGTAGAGGCGGAGAGCCGAGCCCACGCCCTGCGTTCGGAGATATCCCGCCTGAAAAGCAGCGTGGAGCTAAACGAGCGCATGGCCGCCGAATCCTGGAGCGCCGCACAGGCGGCCAGGGAACGAGAAGAGGCCCAGAAAAAACGCGGGATGGCGGTCTCGGATAGATTGGCAAACCGGAAACGCCACGCCTGGAATAGCCGGCTCGGGCGCTGCCTGGAAAACGTCCTATCCGACGCCTCCCTCTCGCTCGCCGACCTGGTCCGGGCATCGATGGTCTGCCGGGAATGGTGGGCCGCCGTAGAAGCCGTCTTTCAGCGCAAAGCCCGCATCCTCGTCGAGATCGACCCGCAAGTCCGCCCCGCGGTGTGCCACCTCGGGGGCGCCCCTTTCTTCCGGCTGTGGGGCGGGATCGAGTCCCGCTGGGTCTCCCACAACCCGCACACGACCCAAGTTCTGACCACATTCGCGGGCCCCACGGTGGGTAGTGCTGGCTGCCCCTGCATGTCCCTCGAGGGAGATCGCTTGCTCACCGTGCGTGGCACAATCTGGGAGTCCCAGTTCAAGGTCTGGTCCCTCGTGGGGGGTGGGCGTGAGGAAGGGGAACGACACCCTTCCTTCAATTCCCTCTCGGGCGCGTCCAACGGCGCCACCATCGCCACGCTGCTGCGCACGATACCAAACTGCAAGTCCCCCGTGACCTGCTGCCAGCTGCTCCCGATGGGGGGCCCGCTGGACGACACCCCCGGGGGCGCGCTCGGTGGAGCAGGCGCGGATGGCATCGGGAACAATGGCCGGCCCGGGGGCGCCCCAGGGGGCATGGCCCCTGCCTCAGGGGCGATCGACGTCGCGGTTGCGGCGGCCAGGGTTTTCGCGAGGGCGGATCATACAGGTCTTGTGTCAGTCATGGGCAGCACGGGCGGCGTGCTCAGCTTGGCGGGGGACGAGGACGCGAGCATGGTAGACCGCTCGGGGGTCGGGAGCGTGGTGGCCCATCAGCCCGCGCTCGGGCAGCAGTTCAGCTCCCACCAGGAAGGTTCCTCGTGCGAGTCGGAGGGCAACCCGGAGGCCAACCCGGCGGTCTCCGCGCTGGACCTTCTCCAAGGCGGGTTCATCCTCCACAAGCCCGCGATGGGGCAGGGGGGGATGATGCGCGATGGGGCGGCGGGGGCACGGAACGGCGCGGGAGGGGCGGCCGGGGACGCGGCGCCGGTGGACCCGGAGCACGGCAAGCTGGGTCTATTTTTGTCCGGGCACAGTGACGGGCGCGTCCGGCTGTGGGACATTGCGACGGGGAATCTGGTGCGCGTGTTCGCGAGCCGCGAACAGGAGAGCGAGGGCGAGGCGATCCACGCGGTGACACATGGCGTGTCTGGGAAGCTCCTGCTGGTCTACGCGGCGACCGCGTCGGGCGTCCTCGTGTGGGATTACGAGAGCGGCCAGAACCTGTACTACCTTATCCACCCCTCGTTTGCGTCGCAGGAGGCGGCGCTGGCCGCGCTCAACTGCAACGCGAGCGTCAAGGTCATGCGGCAGAAGTGCGGCGGCAGCGTCTCGCTCGCGGTCGACCATGGGCGGATCGCGTACGCGAACTGGGACCGCACGCAGGAGGTCATGTTCGTGGACATCAAATCGGGCATGTCGGAGCCCGACATCCAGGTGCTACATGTGACCCTGGAGGGCGGTTTGGGGGGAGCGGCCCACGCGACCACGCCGGTCGCGGGGGGGGGCGCGAACGCCGCCATGGGTCAAGGGTGCAACGCAACCGAGGGGAACATGGGCACACCGGATGCGCTTGGAGGGGGTGGGGGGGGCATCGGCTCTGCCGTGGGGGGTCCTGGCGGCGGCGCCGGCGGGTCGAATGCCAGCATCATGGCGATCGCGTCGGCGCCACCGTTGGCCCCACCGGGCGCGATTATGGCCCCCCCCCCGCATTCCACGCCGGCGACCACGGGCGGGGTTATGGCGGGGGATGTGGCCCATCGGCCTGCCGACGTGGCCCATAGGAGTACTCTGACGAACACCGCCCAGCTGGCGCAAGAGGGCAAGGGCGGAGGTGGTGTGGCCATTGGGCCTGTGGACGTGCAAGCCGCACTCCCGGGTCCCTTGGCGGCGCCCCTGCCCCGGGGTCAAGGGCATGGCATCAAACGCAAGGCCTCTTGGCCCGCGGTTGGCGACGCCGCGGCCAACGACCATATGTCCACCATGGCGGCAGCGACGGGGGAGGCACCCGAGGGGGGTGGCGCGGGGGCAACCCCGGGCCACCCGGCGGGTGCGGAGCCTGGCTTGATTGCGGGAGCGGGGGTGGGCGAGGGTGGTGCTGGGGGCGGGGCGGCAGCGAGGGAAGCCCAGGGAGGTGGCGGTCATTGCGGTGGAAACATCGGTGGCGGGAACAGCACGGCGCCCTCGCACACGGGCACGGCAAACGGGACGGGTGACGCGGCGCGTGTGCGCGTCAAGCTGGACAGCGGTTGCTTGGGTTTTTTTAACGGGGACTTGGCGGCGGTGGTGCGGCGTGGCATGCCACACGCAACGGCGATCGAGCTTCTTGTTTGGAAGGTGACGTACCACGACATGAACGACGGCGGGGTAGACGCAGGGGGGGGGGCAGGGGGAGCGGGGGAGGGGGCGGATAACGGCACCACGGGCGTGTTTGGAGACATGGAGCTCGACTCCTCGCTCGCGCGTGTCCGGCCGAGCCGTGACCTCGCGAATCAGCGGCGGCCGCTGGGCCTGTGGGCGGGCGACGTGGGCGCGCTGGCGCTGTCGCGCGTCACGCCCACGTGTGCAGCCACGCGGCTGGGGGAGGTCAGTGACGCGGGCCCCGCGTTTGCCCTCGTGGCCGCGTTCTCGACCCACGGGGTCACCGTGACCGTTCCCGGGACGGCTGAGCCGCCCCCTCTCGCGTCCGCGACCACGCTGCCGCCGCCGGTTCTGGCATCCGCGGCGGCGTCCAGCGCGATGGTCGGGGGGGGGATCTCAGCAAGCGCCGCAAAGGGCCCGGCGCCCGAGAAAGGGTTTGGGGCGATGTTTGGCATCCGCACGGTGGGCACCGCGGTGTCGACGGGGGCCAAGGCGGGGAGCACCGGGTTCCACCAGATGTGGGGGCGGGGGTTGTCGATCGCGGGGGAGGCGGTGTGCGGTCCAACGTTAGGCACGCTCCCGCCCCCCGGGATGAACCCTCGCCTCGCGCTCCAGGTGATGGGCGTCCTTCAGAATGGGTCGGTGTTTCGAGCGCCCAAGGCGGCATGGGAGGCGATGAACTCGTCGACGAGCCCGTGCGCGCTCGCCGCCAACTGGCGCTACCAGGCAATCGCCCACGAGAACGGGCACCTGGAGGTTGCGGATTTCGCGAACCGGGGAAACGGGGGCGGACTGCTCGGCAGCTTGCGGCTGCCGCAGGGCACGTCGCACCCTCGCATGCGGGGCATGCTGGGGCGGCTGGGTGGTGGCCGGGGGGAGATGCACACTATGAAGTGCCCGTAGATGGGGACGTTGGAGTTGGAGGCACATCACTGCGGCAAACTTGGGGGGGGGGGGGGGGGGTTGAGTTTGCTGTTTCTTCTGCATGCGTCCTTCCCGTTGTCTTGGATGGTTCTTTGTAGGCCTAGGCTGCAAGTGACTTTCTCGCTGAATAGCCATGCGAGTGACACTTGTTTGAGGTTGCCAATGAAAAGGCCTGGGTGGCAGTCGATCAGTGACGTGCGCCAAAGTCTTTCGGGCATGTATTCTAGGCACTTTTGGGGGGCAAAGTACGGTAATGTGCTTTTTTATGGACACAGCAGCCGTGTGTTATGGAACAGTGTCAAGCATGTGCTCTTGTGTGGACGAGCCGGCATTGGCACTGCGCAAGTGGGAACTGGTATCCCCTTGGAATGTGTCGCAATCTGTGCATGGCACCTGGGGTGTGCGAGGGGGGCATTGCAAATATTTGCTGAGCACATATCCTGTAGAAGATGGTATCTGCTAGCCTGAAACGGGAATGTCTGGCACCTCGCTGATACAGTCATTTTACCTTGGTGGTTAGACATCCAAGTTTAGCATGCTGCTTTGTGCAGCTGTTGGAAGCCGGAGTTAGATTTTTAAAAGCATCCTGCCTGCTTTGTGCAGCAATAATCCAGTTGCTGCACAAAGAAGTCTGCTACTTGTATGTAGGCAATCTTGCGTGCACGGTACAAGCGCAGTCTGCAGTTTTCTGTTTGTACCAATAAGACAGTCAGCGCCTGTTTTTTTCACCAACAGCGCATGCCTGACATTTCACTGCCATGCGGCTGCGTAAGTACTTGCGCGCCATGCGCAGAGGCATTCCACGGAGTAAGTGCTTGCGTGTCATGCACAGAGGCATGTCACGAAGTACAATTGTAATCTCATTTTAAAATATATGCAAAAATGTTTAAAAGACAAATCGTGCATCATGCCCCAATCTAGCCTGCACCAGACAAGATCGGGTGTAATTCTTGATCGTACGAGTGCATGTAAATTTATACCTCAATTTGCTATTGAGAGATCGCAGGCAGTGGTCCCTGCCTCTTATACTTGCATGCTGCATTAAGGTGACGTACGGCCCCGGCGCGAATTTTTTGGCGCCGCGAAAAAATTTGCGGTACCCGTCCGTACCGTGAAAAAGTGGTGCACAGTGCGCGCAATATATTTCACCGGAGGTGATGCATGCCTGAGCTTGAGCCTTTCCTCCGAGGCGTTTGCAACCGGATTATGTACGAGATGGCCTCCCCCCGCCGATGTATTGGAATCCCGCTGCAGTCCGGGTCAAGCTCCACAAGCCGGCAAGGGGTTCGCCGCGAATACCGGCAACTACCGCGGCGTCTGCCTCCAACCAGCTGCGTGCTGAAAGTCTTCTTGCGTCTCCCATGCTGAACCGCATGCGCGCCAGCCTGGATTCCCACCTAGGTGAGTCCCAGATGGGCTTCCGTGTCAACTGGTCGCAAAAGCGTTATGGTCACAATGACCGCGCGTACCGCCTGATCGAGGAAGTGGGCCGCCTGGCCGGGCCCCCGGCTCTCTTGCCATTGCTATTGATCAGCTGCGTGGATTACACCACTTGAGGCATTCGATACGGTTATATAGTCGGAGACGTCCGTCCTATAGTCAGCAAAATTGGTGCGAGAGGTCCCCAGTTCGATTCCGGTCGGATTCATTTGCAGATCGCGTTTTCCGCGTTTTCCGCGGCCTGGCACTGAACGCAAAGGTTTTCACCTTTGCGGAGTGTCTGATCAGAATATACACTTGGCTGATTTCGATAGTACCGGCTACGCCCCCTTCTACTAAAAAAGAAGGATTCAGCCGTGTTCAGCCCGTCTCACGGTGCGAGACTGAACAAGTCTCGCGTGCAGACACGTGTGTAGTACTCCTACACACAGATCTCGAGTGATTTATCTAGTACCAAATCCGAAAGGCTTGCATCACTCCCCGGACAGGAGAACTTTTGCGGATGACTGTAGGTGTAAGTTGGCGATGCCATGGTATCCGGGTCCGTCCTATAGTCAGCAAAATTGGTGCGAGAGGTCCCCAGTTCGATTCCGGTCGGATTCATTTGCAGATCGCGTTTTCCGCGTTTTCCGCGGCCTGGCACTGAACGCAAAGGTTTTCACCTTTGCGGAGTGTCTGATCAGAATATATGGGACCGATATATGGGCGTTGGTTGTCTCCTTGATATATGGGACCGAGCTACCATGGTCCGGATTCTCCCGATTTCTGGCCTGCGCGCGCTGGTTGTCTCCTTGATATATGGGACGCCCTATGGGTGCAGGTGAATGATGATTTAGCCATGCTTTGCCTATGCAGAGAGCTACTATCTGCCGATACGCCATGCACTAGCCATTGCTTAGCCATGATGATCTTCCACCGTATGTCCGCACCTTAGCTACTGGAATACATACTTGGTGCAGGTGCACTGTGTGCACCCCGAGCAGGTGTAGTTTACACCCTACCCTTTCAGGACGGGGAGTAGCCCAGAATATGCCCCTTCTCAGGGATATGTGCTACATGTACTCCCAACGGAGATATGTACCAAAAAATTACTACATGTACTCCCAACGGAGATATGTACCAAAAAATTAATATAATTTATGGGTGCAGGTCCTCCACCTGTTCGATCCGTGTCCCATCGTACATTGTTGAGATCATCCACCAGTTCTATGAAGGGTCCCAAGCCCAGGTCCGTCACTCCGGCGTTCCCCCTGCCGGCACACAGGGGTGTGGCAGGGCTGTGTCGGCTCTTCCCACTATCTATTCATCATTATATGGTTGTCTCTTTGATATGGTGGACTTTATTATGAGGGGGGCCTAGGCCTCTCGACATGATTTGGGAAAAGATTACGGACAAGGCTAAGTGGGCTCAGGTTATACACATACTTCCAGCTCCATTCATATTCACCATCCAGCCATAATTTCAATTGTCTCCTTGATAATTACAACTCACTTAATTAATTAAGAAGCACGTGACTGCGTCACGTGGGTGCCAATAAAGAGTAAAGGAACCTTCAACCCTATATACACAGAGAGGAGGGAGGGCGCCCTAGTAGCTTCTCTTACTGCCGCAGGTGGGCAGGCCACAGAGCGCTCTCTCCACGGCATGACCAGTGCATCATGCCGGGACGCAACACTGTGGGTGCAATACAACCAGTGCAATACCATAGGTAGGCTGACGCATAGCTTATGCTACAAATGTGAGGTGGGCTCAAGACGTCGGCTAATTAAGGCGCAAGCTGATGGCCACAAGGTGCCAGAGCTAATTGAAGGTACTATAACGCTGTGCGCTAATATCGTTTCAAGTGCTGTAATGCCTAAGCTATCCCATCATCGATTGCCCCCATCTAGACAACTAGCTGGAGTGCTCTATCCCGGGGAAGCCCGGGGGGGCTTCCACTTTCTTGTTGACATAGAGGTCCCCGCCCCGCCAGTACACGTTGGGCTTCTCGGGGTTGGTCTTGTGGCGGATGTAGTCGGGCCACTGATCGCGGCGTTGCTGCTGCCCCTAAGCACATCTGGAATTGTACTCCACCACTAGTACAATTTGACTTTTTTTCAACTTTGTTATTTTGTACCTCCCTTAGGTCCAAAGCTAGGAGGTAAGTGTCTCATCATGTTTTGACACCGGCACACCGGCACACCGGCACACCGGCACACCATAAAACTACCATTTTATGATTTTGTATGGTGTCACAAGGTAACCTAACGTCCAATACTAATGTTATAATGTCCACAAGCACTGCCTAACGTGGTGTGCCACTGTGCCACCGGCACACCGGCACACCGGCACACCGGCACACCATGCCACCATAAAACTACCATTTTATGATTTTGTATGGTGTCACAAGGTAACCTAACGTCCAATACTAATGTTATAATGTCCACAAGCACTGCCTAACGTGGTGTGCCACTGTGCCACCGGCACACCGGCACACCGGCACACCGGCACACCGGCACACCATGCCACCATAAAACTACCATTTTATGATTTTGTATGGTGTCACGAGGTAACATAACGTCCAATACTAATGTTATATTGCCCACAAGCACTGCCCAACGTGGGGTGCCACTGTGCCACCGTGCCACCGTGACATGTCTTGACACATCATTTTTTGACTTTTCCTACGCAAGTAATGCAAGCACATGGCAAAATAAAATATTGATGATTACTTGAGACAAATATTAATTGATTATCAGCATTGTCTCCAATGTCTCCTACATGTAACACATGGAGAAGCAAGTACTACGTGATGGCAACCACAATTCCTTTGTTCGCCAACTAATACATCACAGCATAAAAAAGCTGAATAAATGGCTGAAAACTGACAAACAGGTGCAAACAAGATCAATATGAACATGAACCATAATAAAGTGGTTCCCCTCGCTCATTTGCATCTTGCGAGTACGGCTGATGCCTTTTCCGCGATGGAGGGGCGGGGGGCGGTGGGCGGGGGGCGCTGCGAGCACGCATGCGTTCATCATCAAAGTTGCTGTGAGTCGTGAGACGAGTATGCTGAGTTGCTGCATAATGTCCCTCAGCATAATGTGGCCTATCTGGCTCCCTCATGGCGGCATAACGGTAAGCGCCCTGCAAGGGCTCACCGTGGGCCATATAATAGGAGTCATAAGGCTCCTACAGGCCATGCGATTCATCTTGCCAATCCAGCTTCCTTGCCTCATCGATCGCGGGTGCGCGCGTGCGCGGCTCTGGCTCATCTTGCCAATCCAGCTTCCTTGCCCCATCGATCGCGGGTGCGCGCGTGCGCGGCTGTGGCTCACGGCGTGCCGGCTGCCATTCTGCCCCCTGCGTGCCGGTGAAGCCTTCACGTTGCCGCAATGTGGGAGGCGCAGCAGGAATGGTCGGCCAGTGAAACTCCGTGCCGCGGCTTGAGGTTGGAGCACATTCAACAGGCGTGCATGGCACTCGTTCCCTTTCCAAAGCATCAACCCTCTCCGTCAGGGATTTGACCTGTTCCTTCAGCTTCTCAGTCGCGGGGTTCTCTGGGGCGGCAGCCGGCTTTGCACGCGCTGCCAATGATGATTGGCACTTGGAAACCTTTGCATTCAAATCAGCGATCTGCATAGCCACAGACGGCGGCGCCTTCTTCCTCCCTTGCTTCGCTTGAAACCCCACCCAGTCCTTCAGCTCTGCGATTGCTGCCTGTGCTGCTTGCAACCCCTGAGTAAGGGGCGCTAGCCACCCTGCCGGGGGAGCTGCCGGGGGAGCTGCTGGCATCGCACTCTCGGACGGTGCTGACTTTGCTGCGCGAGGCGGCAGTGCCTTCCCGCCCTGGTATTCAAGCTGGCGTGCAGGGCGCAAGCTCCGCTGGCCCCCCCCCCCGCCGCCTTCGAGACGCGCTTCTTAGGCTTGACGGGTGATGTTTGTTCCTGGCTGCCATCGTCACCCCCCCCTTCCCCACCATTGTGCTCCTCCTCACACCTCCTCTTTATCGTCCAGGTCATAGCTGGGTAAGCTGGCATCGCCCCCGCTTTCATCTTCATCTTCATCTTCAGCGGATGGAGCAGGCGGGACGACAGCGAGCACCTGAATTGTAAACATGCACGCATACAGAGATTGACATTTTACATCAACAATACTTGCATGGAAATTAATGTTTTAAGGTGCTTACAAATAGAGTGCTCCTGATGGTGTCTTCTAGTATGCACATTGATCATATGCGCCAGTGTGGTTTGCGCTCGGCTGCGGTTGGATTGCGCATGGCATGTTCTAGCATATGAATGTCAACAATGCAAAACCGATCTGAGATACTTACATGATAGCCCTGCCCGGTGGTCGTGTTGGTCGCGCTCTTTAACTGGTTGATGCGCGACTCCGGGCGGGTAAACACAGTCTGACGTGATGTCCACCATGGCATCCGCCAAGGTAGTACTCGAATTGCAATGTAATTCGGCGGTGGCGGCAGGGTCAACCGTCAAGTTATATGGTCGGCACCACGCTACACGGATTTCACCGGAGGCGAATGAGGTAACCTTCCATTCTCCTTCCTCGCAGCTGTAAATGGGACGCACCAACGCCACAAAGGCCGGGTAGTCATGGGAGCCGCTGGCTGCCCTCACACAAGCGAGTCCGAGGATGACTAGCCGCACAGCGGTGTTGCCCGTGGGAGTGGCACGCAGGTCACGCATTAGCTCAGGATCCGCATGACTGCAGATGTCACCGATGGAGAACGACGTCACCTTGGCGGTGCTACGAGAGCTAGCCTTTTTTCACGAAACATACAGCGGAGGCCAGTCACTCTTGGTGTCTAGTTGGGCCAGGGAATCCTTTTCATCAGGCAGCGTGTAGAACTTGTGAGCTCGTGTGATGTTGTGCTCTGGAACGGTTATCTGAGGAATACCGTTGATGAACCTGCTGTTGGTTGGAAAACCCTTGCCCACGTCGAGCATGTGAAGCACAACTGGCTTGGCCGCAGTAGCACCCCGGGATGCAATCGAGAGGCTGCCGGCCTTCACGAGCACCCCCAAATATCCCAGATACTTGACGAGGCACTTCTGCGCAACTGGGTCCTGCGATGGTGCCTGAGATTTCCCATCCGTTTTGGCTGTTTGTCGGTTTCCTCATCCGAAGCACCGGAGGCAATTATTCTATGAAGTTCATTGACTGCTCCCCTGACGTACACGTTTGATGCCCTTTTCTTCTGTACTTCATCACCTACAGCGCCCACTGATACAGGGCCTGTATCCATTGTGTTCTCTTGCCCCGGTGGTGCTACTGCGTCCTTTTCACTGCCAGGCATGCTCCACATGTCCGGCATCCCCGCCATTGTTTTCAATACCTGCCTGCGGCTGCGCGCCGCTAGCCATTCTCAGCTATCCGGATTTCCGAACTACGCCAATACCTGGCCAGAATGGCTGAAAATTTCCACGAAATGCATCCAAGTGCACGAATTATTGAGTCGGTGGTGGCACCTTGGCACGGAGTACAAATGGGTGGTGTGCCGGTGTGCCGGTGTGCCGGTGTGCCGGTGTACCGGTGTGCCGGCCAGTGATTGGCCCGTTGCTGATTTTCTGATATGCAGCCTAGTAAAAATTGGCCGCAAATCTTGTGCCCACGTGCGACCGGACGAATTTGCGGCCAATTTTTATTAGGCTCATGTCAGCAAATCTGCAACGGGCCAATCACTGGGCGGCACACCGGCACACCGGCACACCGGCACACCGGCACACCGGCACACCGGCACACCGGCACACCGGCACACCGGCACACCGGCACACCGGCACACCGGCACACCGGCACACCGGCACACCACCAAATTGTACTCCAGAATGCCCGATGGTCTTTACATGCAGGGGATAATGAACCAGCGATGGAAGCACCAGCGATGGAAGCGATGGAAGCGATGGAAGCGGGAGGGGGCGGGGGGAGGGGGAGGGGGCGGCCGTATAATATTACGCAGTTCCTAAAGCCATGAAGGGCCTGGGCATTATGGAGCCCGATGCGGGGGCGCAGGTTATTGGAATGCTATTCTCGCTGCTTGTCCTGGTGGTCGTGTTGCTCGTCATGGCGAGACGAGGGCTCCGTCTTAGCGCTGCATGCCGCCGTCTTAGCGAAATGCACCACGGATGCGTCCTGTGCTGCGGCACTTAGCAGGGACTGGGACTGTGGGTGTGGCCGCCATTGTTTGCGAAGCGTGCATTTCGAGGAGATAAGAGCGATGAGGTCAGACTTTTGGTCCAAGCCGAAGCAGGCGGATCGGAAACATTTGATATCGAACCAGCTTTACCAAGCGGGTCTGACAGAAAGAAGATGAAATTCCGGGGAGCTTGCGTCACAAACGCAGTCGAGACGAGGGCTTCCTTTTCGCAGTGGATGGCTACGTTACTTACCCAGCTGACAGGCATCAGCCAGAGTCGGCAACCCCGTTTCGGCATCGCATGTGTGAAGCCGCTTTCCGCCGTGCTTTGTATATCAACCCCAATATGTGGCACACGGCTGTCAAGGAGACAACCCGCCCTCGACCTTTGCCTGGCGATCGTGATTTGGAGTCCGGCTTGGGTAGCACTGCTGGACGGCGCATTGGGGTATCCCGGTCATTGTCTGCCAAGATTGGGGAGGCCAAGGCGCTTTGTGAGCTGTGGATTCGGCGTTGGTTCTGCCCAGCAGTTGAGAAGGATCCCCGGGATGGCGCCAGCATCATTGAGCAACCGTGCAAGAAGACTTTATACTCGGACTACACTGCAGAGCAGCAGGACTACGGAACACCTGTAGTTGGCATTTCGCTTTTCAGGAAAATTTTTGAAGCAGTGAGAGTAAGCATGCGAGTCCGGATTGAGAAATATCGCACGAAAATTATGGGTGAGTGCATGCTCCCGCTGCCGGAAGTTAAAGGATGCCATCTTGTCTTATCGGACCACTGACCGGGCCCGGTGGGAGGCTTTCAAAGAGAAGTTAGCTGATCACACCGACTTCTTTAATGGGGAACGGATGGCTTACCTGCAACGAAGGTTTGAGGGCGCCAAGCACTATTTTGTTTCCATAGTCATTGATGGTCTGGCGAAAATGAAGACGGCGGTTCCAACCAGGGGCAGCGCCTAGAAAGAGTGGCTTAGCAGCCGCAAGCTACATATACCCTACCAGCTGGTTTGCTCGATTTTGCACGGAGTGAGGACGTACTTCTGGGTGATCATGCCTTGGGTATAGCCAATTCTGAGGTTTCTGGTAATTCAGGGCGTGTCACTGCGACGCTGCTCACACACCAATTGTTGGAAGTGGTGGTTGAGCGACCATGGGAAAGGTCCCACAATCCTGAGATCCGCGAGTTTGGCCTTGCCACGACACTCGTCCTTCAAGTGGACGGGGGTGGGGACAACATGAATAGCGAGCTATTGGGCTTTCTAGCGGTTCTCATTAACCGCCGTCTCTTTTCTCTCATCAGGGTGTGCCGCCTGCCCGGCCCCGGGGCACACCCATAATGACGCTGATCAGAGATTTGGTTGGTTTATCCGGTGGTACAACGGGATGAAGAACCGTGTGTCAGATCTCGCACCGGTGCTCATGCTGACATTTCAAGATGTGTTGCAAGGGCTGACGCGTGCCTTTGCACACTTCTACGAGCAAGGCCCATCCGGGAGCATGGCGACAATAAACCCACTGCCGCCATCTGCCAAGGTTGGTTTTCTTTAAAATACTATGAATTTCTTCCGGGTTCTTCTTCTTTTCCATATGTAGCATGCCAATCTCGCCTCTGTGATTTATCATTCTCTGAGAATATATACCCATACATTCTATATATATTTTTAAAATATAATTACTTACAACAGAGTGAAATCACTCAAACCAAAGCAAACTCTATATATATTCTACATATATTTATATGTATTTATCTGTATGATTGTATATATATTGAGCGGACTCGGGCCATGGCTGACATCATGCTCCGCCGTACGCGGGCTGATTTTGCGGTGCAGCAGGGCTATTAGGTTCCTCCCGTTAGGCGTTTCCATTGGTCTTATCGTAGTATAGAGCTTTGACATGGCTCTGTATATAGGTTTATAGCTGGGCGTTTGCTTTGGTTTGAGTGATTTCACTCTGCTGTAATTTATTATATTTTTAAAATATATATTGAGCGTGTTTGTAGGTGGGGGCTTTGTCATTTAGCATGCCATAGTTAACCAATAATCACCTTGCTTACTCGCCTCTTATTGCAACTGTTTGTTCTATGCTTGTTGCTTGCAGCTCGTCAATGCAGCGCTGGACTTCACAACGTGGCTTCGAGGCTGCATGGACCCAGATCTTGGGCGTTGGGTCAAGTCTGCTGACGTGGTTATGGACGCGCGTCAACCAACCAACCTGTGGTGGAGCATCGGCCGGTCAGCAAGATATTTGATATCGAGCTATTCGGCCATCACGATGAAGGTGAAGCTAGGGGCGGACGTTGGTGATGACTGCTTTTTGCGCTACCGACTTGCCACGGCAGAGGCGTTAGCTGATGTGCCCGCCAACTGTTGGAGGCCTCTTGGGCCGAACGAGGAGGGCATGCGACATGGTTACTGTCTCTTCGAAGCGTGTGAGTGATGGCAAAGAGCTCCGCGGCGTGCTAGTCATGGAGGCGACCAAGGCGCCCAAGGGCAGCCCAGGTGTTGCCGCGTTTGCAGATTGGGATGGCGATCGCGCAATCCGCCGTCATTGCTCTAAACTCAACCGAGTGTTTCCAGACATCATGACGGATGCAAAGCAAGCAGAGCTCAACGAGGAGATCCGCGGCTTCCCCGCTGAGCCGGAGCAAGTGGAAGAAGAAGCGTCGGTGTTTGACCGCATGATCCAAGCTCTGACGGAGTGCAGGGAGCAGCAAAAACACAAGCCCCTCCCTTTTTGCCTCCACAGTGCAGGGGATCAGGCGGTGATGCGGGCTGCCCGTGCTTTGGAAGCGCCGCTGCACCCAATTATCAGCCATGCAGGCAACCGCCGGCACGAGGTGCAAACTGCCATTCACCGGGCGCGACGCGAGGCTGAGCGCCTGCCGGCCGCATCTGCCACGCCTGCCACGCTTGCCTCCAATCCTCCTACTGGAGTTGCCTCCAATTCTCCTGCGGATGCCACCGGTGGTGCACGGACCATTGCGACTGCGGGTCATATTTTTTCCGTAAATCCCGGCATTATCTCCCGCGGAGACTTTCTCATCATCAAGAGACCTGCGGTGACGTGCGGGGAAGGCATGCCCTGGCCAGAGGAGCTCTTGGTGAAGGTCATGGATGCGTCTACTGTTCGTTCACGCGGGACTCTGACTGTTTCCGTGTTTTACTCACCCTCCTGGGAAGGGCAGTTTAACAAGCTCTCGCTCGCAGGCGGTGGGCCGGGCCTGACGGTGTCGGCATCGGAAATCATCGTTCAACACTGGACAGTTGGTGCATCAGGGCAGGCTGTCCACACTCCGTCGCTGACAGCAGCACGTAAGCTATCTCGTGCAACCCTCCAGGCCTTAGATGACCATCCACACGTGCACTTTGCTGGTTTTCAAACGCAGCAAGCTGCTGCAGCGACGTCAAAAGCTGCATGTGCGGCACACTTTGTTGAGCACGGGCTGCGCGCGCTGAAAGGGAGAAGGCTGTGCGCCTTGTGGGGTGCTGCCAAGACCCGTTTTCACGGGTGGGTCACAGAAGTACATGAGGATGGCGGGGCTTTGAAGATCGAGACGGTTTGGTCCGACGGCAAGGGAGCGACGTACACCACGCTGGAGGAAGTCTTAAAGTTCATCTGCGGGTGCCCTCATGCGGCTAATGCCTTTGGCCGCGAAAAGTTTTTTCAGGATGGTGCCGCGGCCGTCGCTGAGACGGGGGCGGAAGAGCCCCAACTTTCTTTTGTTTGTGAGAGTAGCGAGAGCAGCGATGAGGAGGAGGAGGAGGAGGAAGCATGGGAATGATGGGGAATGTGTGAAAGCTTCGATATAGGAGTAAAAGGCGTCTCTTTGTCCTGTCAAGCATGCTAGTCTTGTTGCAATTAAGAATGAAGCCCAACATGCCAACTGTCCATGCATGGTCATGTTGCATAATGGTGGGCATGAGATACATGTGTTTGCTAGTGGCCATGTTTTACACGGAAATGGATTTACGTTCAGTATGTGATTCAATGACATGTGATTATTTTGGTCGATGCATGCAATATATACCCCATGATAACCAATGCACGTGCAAAGATGTGTGTTTATATGCAATTTTTGAGATGGCACGGT
>RPFO01000082.1:4889313-4936813 GCA_009746045.1 Mesostigma viride | reverse complement strand
CCATCCATCCATCCATCCATCCATCCATCCATCCATCCATCCATCCATCCATCCATCCATCCATCCATCCATCCATCCATCCATCCATCCATCCATCCATCCATCCATCCATCCATCCATCCATCCATCCATCCATCCATCCATCCATCCATCCATCCATCCATCCATCCATCCATCCATCCATCCATCCATCCATCCATCCATCCATCCATCCATCCATCCATCCATCCATCCATCCATCCATCCATCCATCCATCCATCCATCCATCCATCCATCCATCCATCCATCCATCCATCCATCCATCCATCCATCCATCCATCCATCCATCCATCCATCCATCCATCCATCCATCCATCCATCCATCCATCCATCCATCCATCCATCCATCCATCCATCCATCCATCCATCCATCCATCCATCCATCCATCCAGGCCATCCATCCATCCATCCATCCATCCATCCATCCATCCATCCATCCATCCATCCATCCATCCATCCATCCATCCATCCATCCATCCATCCATCCATCCATCCATCCATCCATCCATCCATCCATCCATCCATCCATCCATCCATCCATCCATCCATCCATCCATCCATCCATCCATCCATCCATCCATCCATCCATCCATCCATCCATCCATCCATCCATCCATCCATCCATCCATCCATCCATCCATCCATCCATCCATCCATCCATCCATCCATCCATCCATCCATCCATCCATCCATCCATCCATCCATCCATCCATCCATCCATCCATCCATCCATCCATCCATCCATCCATCCATCCATCCATCCATCCATCCATCGGGGCTAATGCTCCGTGACTCCCCAACGGGAGCACGAGTCTAATTAATCAGACCTGGGCTGCAAGCAGCTCTGAGGGCCGCCTACGAGCAGGCTGAGAAGGCAGATGCTCAGCAGATGGTCAAGGACCTGCGCAGCTGCCAGCAGAAGCACGACGGCAAGGGGGCCTGGTTCTGGTACAAGCGCCTCGGGCACCCAGACGGCCTCGGCCGGCCCCACCGCCACGACGTCCCCGGCGCCCCAGCCAAGCGGCTTCGTACCTGGGCCACGGCCACGGCCGAGGTCGTGGGGACAGCTGCGCCGCCCCCACCCCTGCTCCCAGCCGCCGCCGCCCGCCCGGCCGCCCTGGCCGGCCCCGCTGGGCCCCCTGCCCCGCCTATAGGTCAGCGGCGGACTACCTATAGTCCCCCCGCTGGTCGGCCCACTTGGCGACCCGTCTGACATGCCTCCTTTCACCTCTCGCGAGGTCACGGAGGCGGTCCAGCGCCTGCGTTATGACGCAGCCACCGGCTCTGACGAGATTCCGGCCGCAGTTGTAAAACTTGCAGCCGAATTCGAGGACACAGGTGTTATGCTGCTCTTCCGGGACATCTGCAACCGCCTTCTGCATGCTGTCGTCGCAACCACCTCCAGCGGCCTGGCAACACTGGTTTTCGCACGATGCTGTACAAGAACAAGGGGTCGCCTGCCGACCCCGGCAACTACAGAGGGGTGTGCATTCAAAGTGCCCCCCTCAAGCTTCTTATGCGGCTCATCCTGAACCGCCTGCGCACGGCCCTGGACGGTCACCTCAGCGAGACTCAGCACGGCTTCCGTTCCGGTCGCAACACAGTACAGGCGCTCTTCGCTACTCGCCGACTGCATGGTGGAGGAACTGCAACGCCTTCAGCCTGGTGAGTCCCCTTTGCACCTTGTGCTGGTGGACTTCATCAAAGCCTTCGATTCGGTTTTCTGGCCTGCGCTTTGGGACATCCTCGAGTTGTTCCGGATCCCCCGCCCCCTGATTGCTGTCATCCGCAACCTGTATGAAGGGTCCACCACTTCGGTGCGCACTTCTTACGGGAACACGCCCCCATGCCCTTTACAGAAGGGTGTGTGGCAGGGCTGCGTGCTGTCGCCCTACCTGTTCATTATTGTTGTCGAATACGTAATGATTCAGGCGCGCAAGCGATTTGCCCGCATCGTGGGCAGGGAACCAGGAGTGCAGGTTGCTAACAAATTCTGGCATGGCGGTGCGGACACGGAGATTCGGCTCGCAGACATCATTTACGCAGACGACACCACCCTCTTCGAGGACACTGAGCACGTGCAGACATGGCTTGACTGCCTGGCTCTCGAGGCCCGTGCAGTGGGGCTTGAGGTCAGCAAGAAGACAGAGGCCCTGGCGGTTGGGCTCACCAACTCACCGCCGCCCCTCTATCTCCTAGATGGCTCTCGAGTCCTGTATCGGGACCGCGTTAAGCTGCTGGGCAGCCTGCTCCCTAGCTGCGAGGTTGATGTGGACCATCGCATCTCCCTCGCCTGGCATGCTTTACGCCAGTACCGGGCCCTGTGGCGCAAGCCCCTGGGCAAGATCGAGAAACAGGACCTGTTCAAGGTCCTCGTCCTTCCTGTTCTCACGTATGGCGCCGAGACGTGGACCCTCACCGCCGACCTGGCCCGCAAGCTGGACGGCGCGGTCACCAGCATGCTGCGTTCCATTTTCAGAGTAGGATATGCTGCTCATGTCCGCAATGAGGACCTGTACCAGGGCATGCCCTATATCACCAGCACCATTAAGCAACGCCGCCTGCAGCTAGTAGGGCACCTAGCTCGCACCAACCAGGTAGACACCTCACGTGCGGCCCCCCCGCAGGACTGCGACCAGCCCAGCCTGGCCGGCACCTCCTGACGTGGGCTGGGCCCAGTGATGTTAGACGCCGCAAGGCCCGCACCTTCAAAGAACAGCTAGTAGAGGACATGGGGGGCCTAGGCCTCTCCGTGATTTGGAAGAAGATGATGGACAAGGCCAAGTGGGCCCAGGTCATAGAGGACAACGAGCCCCCCCCAGTGGGGAAGCGCCCGCGTGTGCAATCCCGCGGGAGGCACGCCAGATAGCTCCCCCTAGGGCAGCGTGCGGCTGCCTAGATAGATGTTGTAGTTAGAATGCTGTTAGATAGATGTAGAATGTAGCCAATGTAGATAGATTAGACCGGTAGGAATGTTTGCACCCATCCATCCATCCATCGGGGTTAATGCTCCGTGACTCCCCAACGGGAGCACGAGTCTCATTAATTAATTAATTCATTAATTAATTGGCTAGAGTGGCGCCGCTGCCTTCTGGGCCGGAGGGCGAAGCTGCAGCCGGAGCTGCAGACGTATTTTCAGGGCTGAGCGCAGCCGCCAGGCTGCGTTGCGCGTAGGAGTGTAACTTGCTCGCCATATACTGCGTAAGAGCTTCGGAAAAGTATATCAGTGTGTGCGTCTTAGAAAGACGAAGCGATCGTGATACTCACAGCCGAATTTGGGGCCCAAACGTGAAAGTTATGCGCTCCGCCGTCAGCAATGGCTACCTCGTGGCTCGTGGCTCGTGCATGTGCTCCTATAATTAATTAATTAATTAATTAATTAAACTCGTGCTCCCGTTGGGGAGTCACGGAGCACCGAAGTGCTTTTAATCCCTGTGTGTGCACAACAGGATCTCGAAAGGGCAGAGACCCCCAGTCTCCTTCATGCCATAGGCATGCCACAGCTGCATTCGGGCACGTTAGCTAAACGGACACGCTAACGATCCGGCAATCTATGGGTGCAATAAGACCCCTGTGAGCATGGCATAACAAGGAGCATGGGCGAGTAAACTGATCATAGCCTAGACGTAGCATGGCTGTACAACAAGGACTAAGCTAGGGCTACATGGCTGGTTGTGTACCGTGCGTTAGCGGTGCACGTGACTAGGTATGTTGGCACGGCTAGGCAAACGTTCTAAGCACGGCTGCCATGGCGGCAGTGACTACCAATGGATACAAGCTAGGGCTATTATACAAGCTATTCTAGCCCGCAGGGGGCGTCCACATCTTGTGGTTGATCATCAGGTCCCCGCCCCTCGAGTACACCTTGGGCTTCTGGGGGTCCTGCTTGTGGCGGAGGTACTCCGGCCACAGGTCGCGTCACTGCTGCTGCTGAGCGGGGGTCAGGTCGTCGTCCAGCGTCCAGGTGAGGTCGTGCAACCGCTTGCGACGAGAGAGGAACCGCTGCTTGTCCTCACGGGAGGGGATGGTGAGCAGAACTGGTGGGGGAGCCGCCTCCTATAATGGGAATCCCCATATGGATCGTGCATTAAGAATTCAGCATCCAAGCTTTGCCTATGAGAAGCCATTAATTAATTAATTAATTAGACTCGTGCTCCCGTTGGGGAGTCACGGAGCATTAACCCCGATGGATGGATGGATGGGTGCAACAGTCCTACCGGTCTAATCTATCTACATTGGCTACATACTACATCTACCTAACAGCATTCTAACTACAACATCTATATAGGCAGCCGCACGCTGCCCGAGGGGGAGCTATCTGGCGTGCCTCCCGCGGGACTGCACACGCGGGCGCTTCCCCACTGGGGGGGGCTCATTGTCCTCTATGACCTGGGCCCACTTGGCCTTGTCCATCATCTTCTTCCTATGAGAAGCCATGCCCTAGCCATTGTATAGCCATGATGATCTTCCCCCCTAAGTCCGCGCCCTAGGTGCTGGAATACATAGTGGTGTGCAGGTGTGCACTTTGTGCACCCAGAGCAGGCGTAGTTTACACCCTACCCTTGCAGGAAGTGCGCCCAGAATGTATGAAAAGGGCTCCATATGCCCTTATCAGGGATATGTGCTACATGTTCTCCCAACGGAGATATGAAGTGAGACAACTATGCCTGGACGCATGGCGATCCCCTCCCAACGGAGATATGTTTCAATTTAATTTAGTTTAATTTTTAATGCACGCATGTGCCCCGCCAGGAGGTTGTGTAGCTTTCATGCAACAGTGCATGGGGCAATTATTTTCGATGAGTGTCCAACCAGCCCACCCTCTTCATGCAGAGGATTTATGCCCACCTGACACAGTCATGCACGCGTAGCTGATCGTAATTTACTACCTAGCTACTGGTCTATACGTAGTTGTCTCCGAACTATGTAGATTTACTTGCTGCATGAGTGTTAGTAGTAAAATTTTTACTAGGCCGGCCGTTACAATTTTAGGCTAACACACCTAACCGATAAATAAGAACACAGTCTGCCTCCACGAGCATGGAGTTGTGAAACATGGAATTGTTTCATGAATGTGAGGTGAGCCCAGATGCTTGCCACTCCCGAACACGACTTTACTGATCCTACTCGTAGGGTTCCTTCCATTCCGCCAATATGCTGTCCCAGGGCACATCGTCCACGGTCCCCTGCACTGCAAGGACCGCCTTTGCCAGGAAAACGAAATCCTCCTGACAGTTGTAGATGTGCGCGGACAGCCTCACGTACCGATGATCACCATGCGTAAACACCGGCACCTCGATATGGTACTCCGACAGCAGCACATCATGAAGACTGCTCATCGAGCAGCTGTCCCCTGCATCCGCCGCGTTCCCACCCGCCCCGTTGGCGCTCGAGCACACCCGCCTCTTGCCCACCATCCACCGCTCATGCGTGGTCGCGGGGGGGACCCGCACGGAGCACATGCCCCCCGCGCACATGTTCGGGGGCGCCAGCATACCCGTGTTCCACGCGCGCACCAGCATCGAGGCCGCCCACCTGGCCAGGGACGCGTTGCGCGCCATGGCGCGCTCCGCCGAGCCCCGGCCACACCACCTGAGGAAATGGATGGCAAAGGGGATCGTGAGCATGGGCGTGTAGTCCATCGTGCCCTGCCACACAAACTCGGCGTGCAGGCCCTGGCCGAGGCCCCAGGACGGGCAGACAGGGTGGATCGCACCCTTGAAGCGTGGATGGATGTACAGGAAGCCAGCACCCCTGGTGGTCGGGGCATTGCATGTCCACAAGTTGAGAATAGAAAGGAGAGAGAGCGCCAGCAAGTTCGAGGAAAGAGAATATCAGCATACATGGGGGCCAGAGAGCACGATAGACCACCATCATTTTTCTCATTCGAAAAAGAAAAAATCCGCGATAGAGCCGAAAAACAGGTGCATGATGATGGCGGTCACCAAAACTAACCTAGATCACTCATGCAGAGCAACTGGATCCAGCAAATGCTCCACGAGCTTAAGCATGCTCCACGAGCTTGACCATCCCAATCCAACATGCTCCAACATGCTCCACGGGCTCAAACACACGCTCAAACACGAGCTCAAACATGCTCCACCAACTTCATGCTGCTAGAACCATTCCATCATCTACGCATTCGAGTCCCGCAGACGCGATGAACACCCCACTCCCTCTAACTCCCTACACACATGAAGAACATGCCGACGTTGTGAGCAACTCTTGCGAGTGAGAGATGCACGCTGATGTCATCCATAGCGGCTCAGCAGCTGCCCCATGAGCCTCCTTAGCATGCGGACAGGCCACCCCCTGAACGGTGGTTCATGAATTTGTTCATGAGCCTCCTCAACAGGCATACCCAGTACCTCCCTCTGTTGTCCACAAGTGGTTCATGAGGCCCCTTAACCTGTCAATGCAACGCTCGCCACACTGGTTATCCCTATACACTTCCAACCACCAGCTATTCCTGCTCCCAAGCCTCCCAAGCACGCGGATGCGATTCACGCCACATGCTATTCATTCGCCGGTGATACGTGAGCCTCCTTATAAAACCATACTACTACACAACCGTCACACGGTCACCCACCGGCGGGTCATGCTCACAATCATCCCAAGCATGTGGACATACAATTCCTGCGGATGCAACATTTCTCTCCCCAAACAAGCACCACACAAGCTCTCATTCTATCTGTCACCGCTGGTTCATGAGCCTCCTAAACAAGCAGGCGCAAGCACTCGCTCTGTCTTGCTCAAGCCCTTCCTCAAGGCCCTCCGTCTCCCCCTCACCGGTTGTTCATGAGCCACTTATGGCCGTTGGACGTGTAGAAATCCGGCCCAAGCGCCGACAGGTCCAGCGGGACCAGCCCGAGCGCGTGCGCGCCGTCGATCAGCGACACGACCCCCAGCTTGCGGCACAGCGCACACAGGTCCCTGACAGGGAGCAGCACCGCCGTTGGGCTTGCCACGTGCGCAAACACGCAGATGGCCACGCGTGCCGACGAGAGCGCGAGCTGAGCAAACGCGCCTGCGTACGCAGACATGATCCCTTCCTCCGTCAACGTGCCCGAGTGCGAGGCGGGGGCCAAGTCCACGATGATCAGCTCGAGCCCCCACGCGGCCGCGGTCGCCCTGAGCACGCCCAAGACGGCGCCGTAGCAGAGCGAGTCGGTGACCAGGTACCCCGGGTGGCCCATCGGGTCGGCCGATGGGATCACCTGGCCCCCCTCGGTGAGCGCGATCACCTGGTGGGGCCCCACCACGACTGTGTCGGGCCCGGGCTTGAGCCGCGAGGGGGAGAGCCGGCGAGATGCGTTCGCGGATTCGAGGCTCGACCGCTGCTTCCGGCGTGGCGGCGAGCAAAATAACGAGGTGGTATCGAGGGAGGTGCCCCCCCCGGAGGGGTTTGCGAGCTCGGCCGCGGCGAGCGCAAGCTTCTGCGCAGGCGTCCGGTAGACGGGCCCGACCAGGCTCTGGAGGACGGAGTTGATGGCAAACTCGACGTTGGGGACGAGGACGAGGTCGGACGCTTCACAGCACACAAAGCTGGCGCACGAAACCAACGAAAGGGCGGTGGATGGACGCAACAACCGTGGTTGACGTGACGAAAGCCGGAACCATAGCCATAATAAGTGGACCACCAAGTCGGCTTATTAATTATATCATACCAGTGAAAAAAATACTCTATGGGCTACTTCATCAACACGATGGACTGAAATTTTCTTTGAATGGAGTATGGCTGAATAGAATGTTTACCTTGCCAGCTCACGGATGGACGCCACCAGCTGCGGATACAATTCCTTGTAGAAGAAGTCCACTGGCTGGTACTCGACATGGCGCCTCCACGAATTGGCCAAAGTTAGCGTGGCACGGGGCGTCGCGCCGTAGGAGCCGTGCGCGACAAAGACAAGGCCGTCCTTGAAAAGAAACTCCGCCGACTTGAGCTGGGCACCGGGTGCGCGTCCACAATCCTCTTCAGCAGATGAGGGAATCGGATATGCTTTCCGTACCGCGGCCTCGAAATCAGGGAGGGGCGGGGCCACGTAGCTGCTATCTCGGCGCACCCATTGCTCAACATCGTCATACAACCCCATCGCTCTGGAACCAATGCCTCGTGTAATTGGCCACCGCTTTACCGAAAGAAGACGTGTCTCGAAGAAGTTTCAGAAACTGGCATCGTTTTGTTTGCGTACAGTTTTGAAGACACGCCCTGCCTTTGTTGCCCAGGATATGGCCGCTCAGGCTAAGAAATTACAGGGTAACTTACAGAAATGCTGGCTACTTTCTCGCACCGAGTTCGCTATGGCAGAATAGACCGCCGACACTCTTCCGCGAGTCTAGATCCATTGGGAACAAGCATGATACTGTAGATGGCGGGCGTAGAACAACTATGGTTTTCCTAGCTAATCAGTTCACCCGGCAAGGCACTAGCAATTGCCTAATTGTTCGGGCCACTCGTTGCAACGGTCGCTGCACACGTTGAAAACAGTAATTAATCTTCCAAATTAATTAATTTCGTTTTGGTAAAAAAAAACGCAGGTTAACTCTTTTTCTCTAGAGGTTAATAATGATTCCTTTGCCACAAGATATTTTTCACAGAGGAAGAGAAGACTCCAAATAATGGCTGCCTAAAGCTGTCTTGCGGACCTTCCAAATCCTCAGTCGCCGCTTAGGTCCTCCTGAATCCTGATCCATAGAACGTAAACACGAGAATTGCGAGGGGGGCACGCGTTATTAAATTTCGGCTTACGCAGGACCACAGAATAGGGTAAAGAGCCGGCCAAGTGGCGGTTGAACGGCTAGGAACCCGGGCGGGCGCTAATAAAAGGCCTTAAACTTGACATGGTTGTGGTAGATCATGTTATGACAAATGTGACCCTTGCCCAGGTTCAAGGCTTCAAGCACCAATCACAAGCGCGTTGCAAACCGGGCGAGTATACATGTATTTGACGCTACTAACAGTACTGGCGTGAAACCGGTCCAGTGCTGTAAGCGGAACCACAGACAAACCGGTCCACGCCACTCACTGACAATTTTGACTACCGGTACCTAGCCATGACCGAGTGCACGTTTTGTCTACATAGTGCAATTACGGCAATCACAGCATTGTGCAATCGACAGACCTCTCAAAAGGAAGTCCAAATCTGCCCTCGGGTAGTATTTGAAGGTCGTTACATATTTGAAGGTCTTGTTACGAGACTGGTATAATAAATGGCTCTACGTCATTCTCTCAGCCAAGTGAGCCAAAGTCAAGTATGGCAAGTAGGAGGTAGGGGTTCTGATCTCAAGCTTGTAGTAGCGAATTCTCGGGGAGGGCAGTCAGGATCTCTGCTGGGCAACAACAACAACAAGGACGACGACAACAACAGGATCTGCCGAACCATGGTCCAATCACTCCAATGTCCGAAAATGGAAGATAGGACCTGGATAGTAGTCGACATTTGTCGGAACCTGACACATTTGGGGCGAAAATGAATTAATTCACGAAAACGTACCTGTCTGCTACGGTGGACCGGATTCTCGCCAATAGCGTCATTTTGACCTCTTTCATGACACGTGCCCACGGGGAAGAGAACTACGCAGCTGAGCGCGATAATAACGTGACTTATCAGTGCAGGAGCCATTGACAACCGTTGGGATTTTCTCCACGACGGGATCTAGCATCAATTACAAGTTGAGCACGACCAAACTGTTGTAGGTGAAGTTAATGCGCTAGACAGTCCTCCTGATATTGAGGAAAACACGGCCCGTGGCGGGTCTGTTTCCCCACACCCCGGCATCGAGCCGGGGTGTGATGTGCATTAAATTCCTTTACCGTGATACATGTAAAGAAGTATGGCTGCCAGGGTCAATTACGGTGTGCCAAGCACATCCTTCCTAGATGAAATCAAATATACTGGCTCATTAAGGAAGGTAGGCTCGTTGGTAGGAGGAGAAGATATAACGCAGTATGTTCTCGATGACATTGTTGTGCAGTTACAGGCGCTCTTCTTCCGTCGAGCACAGATCAATTCTGGGAATAACACCCCGAGATCCATTTTGTCACCTGCGCACCGGACACTTACTCCGCAATCCCTGTTAGCTGTCAGCTCTTTGTCTCTGGCAGCGGTTGAGGCATCGCTTCGGCGCCTGCAATCATGGCTTGTGGGACTGACTGTGGCTCGAGGGTAAGTACGTGAAGGAAACGTGTTTGTGCATTAGCTCATCACGTAACTTGACATTGATTTTCTTTCTAAAGTGTAGACATTTCTCTTGTTATCAAACAGTTCACTGTGCCAATCAGGTAGTTCCGTGCGCTTGGCAGCTGAAGCTGCCGCCTGCCCATAGCAGGGTGCCATTTGGACTGCATGTCCCTGCACGGGGTGACTAACATGCGTACTCCTCATCCTACCGGTAGCAATCCCATATTCATCTCGCAAGTGTGCATGCATTTCGGCATTCAAAAGGAAAGTTCAATCTGAACAGAGATCATTAGACCCCTTCTGCTCCGTCCGACTTAAGCCGGTTCCGACCTAAATGACCGACTTACTGCTACCCTGCTAACTTAACGCCTTAACGTTACATTTGGCCGAACGACTTAAACTGTGGGTACATAAAAGACGGAAACCTGAAAATCTAGTAGACCGAAATGAAGTCGGTGAAGATGAGGTAAGTAGGTGTCAGCACGCCTCTCCCTGCTGCGCCGCACCGTTCTTGGGCGTACAGCGCGCCGCATCTCCAAGACTTAGGTCCGAAGTCAGAGAAGGGGCAAACAGCACTCGAACTTGACTTTCGCCCCACCTAAACTGGCGACCTAAATAAGTACCCGAAAAACTAGTCGTTCGGAGGTGGCAGAAGGGGTCTATTACTATCCCAGCACAAGCAGCTGAGCTAGCCCGCGGACCAGTGCAGTTGAAGCCGTTTGGTTCCGCTGGGTCTCAACTGCTACGATTCTGCGCTGTATCTCAATTTGGCTCTCCTTTTGTCCCTGAAAGCTGCTCTTCCAAATCCAAGCTGCAGGTCATGCATTCCTGAACATCTCCCCAGGTTTCAGTAGGGAAGAGATCGTGTCCACACCAGCGCACAAATGCCGGATCTCATGCCACCAACCTCCCCATGAACCACATCCTTATCTATTTTCCCTCGTGCAGGCTGCAGATTGCCGACCTCGCAGACTGCCTCGTAGCGGGGAGCGAGGTGTTTTCCCCAGAGACGCGCACCCCTGTGCTGGCGTATGCGGCCCGCACGTTAGCAGCAGCGCTGTCGAGGCTCCAGCAGGGGGGATCAGCAGGGTCTAGTGGGACCGGTGAGTGTTACAGTAACGCCTCGGCGTTGTACGAGGGTCTGGTTTCTGATCGCGTTGGACGGGAGCGACATGCGAGGGTCTTGGGGGAGATACGAGACCGCGCATAGTTGCGGCAAAACAGTTGCGGGAAAGCATAGTGGATTCGTGGCTTCTTGCTCTGGTGGATACCTGTCGGTATGCTTGTCGGTATGCTTGTCGGTATGCTTGTCGGTATGCTTGTCGGTATGCTTGTCGGTATGCTTGTCTGTATGCTTGTCTGTATGCTTGTCTGCATGCTTGTCTGCATGCTTGTCTGTGTGCTTGTCTGCATGCTTGTCTGCATGCTTGTCGGTATGCTTGTCTGTATGCTTGTCTCCTTGCTTGTCTGTATGCTTGTCTGTATGCTTGTCTGCATGCTTGTCTGTATGCTTGTCTGTATACTTGTCGGAATGCTTGTCTGTTCCTGCTTCCTTGGCTGCAGCTTATTTCTAGCCTTTGTCTTATGGCTCGCTTACGAGTATAGCGATGTTGCAGATCCTGCCTGGGTCTGTCTTGGTTGCGACTGTGTTGCCCCCTTTTGGTACCGGTGTCGTGGTTTACGATGTCGTTGCTTTTGGTTGTCATTTCGGTTCTGTTCATGTGATTAAATTATTGATCTCGATAAATCGTTTTATAATCGATCGCCTTACGCCTGTTTCCTAGACATCCCTTTTGGCTGGTCTGGCCGGTCAACTTTAGCAGTCAGTTTTAATGTGCATAGGTAGGCTGGCACGCGGCTCTGACCTTGTGCCTTGGCTGGCGGCGATTCCTGCTGACATCCGGCAAATCTGGTCAGCATCGGTGTCTTGTATGCGGCAACGTGTTATAGCATAGAAGTGTGCCTTGTAGAACTAGAGATTAGATCACAGAACTAGAGATCAGAGCATAGAACGGTCTCTTGTATTTGGTAATGTGTTAGAGCATAGAAGCTCTCGATTTTCAGGTACGCCTATCTATGGTGCAGCTTGGCCACGAGTTACACTTGCTGTGTCGGGAGGTGAGACCACGCATTCTGCGCGAGAGTTTGTACTTTTTTTTAAACTATGCTTTCTGGGAAAATGGGTATCCCCACCAGGCGGATGCCCCTCCACGCAAGTTGTGCTGCCCTGTTCTTCAGGAAGCAAGGAATGGAGAAGGAATGTTCTCTAAAGGAGAAGGCTACATGCAGGACATGTCCACGCCAACATTAATGAATTAACTGATCCATTAGTTATCACGTAGCCTGTTTCACGTGGGTACCAATAAAGGAACCGCGCCTACATAGGCAAGCATAATGGAACATTATCCTATGAATTCATAGTCACGGTATCGGAGGTATCACACAGAAGCGTATGTTATGTTATGCTATGTTCCCCGGTACAGGCCGCGTTCGCACTGGGATGAATGTACTGCTGGGGTTGTCGTCGTATCTCTCTTGCAGAGAATTGCTTTTTAAAAACGTCTTTTGAAACCTTTTTATTTTCTCACGGAGCATTACCAGGTCCAATGCAGCATCAAAATTAGCCCCTGGCCCCTGGGTGCATCTCTTCAACCTGTCATGGGCAATGCCTACTCCACCCACCCCAACCAAGCAAAGTTATACCCCACCCGAACCCAAGCCATTTCCCCTTCCTTCGTCTCGCCCATATTCCAGCTTTGTTTCCAGCCTACTCCGGCCTCACTCTAACCCTTTCATTCTCGACTCCCTTATTTGTCCTCTCCCCCTCGCCCTCTTGCTCTCCCTGGTCCCTCCCGGCCACCCCCAGGCCCCGGCCGCGCCCGTCCCCCCGTGCGCTTCCCCCCGCACCATATCAACAAGCTCCTCTCGGCGCTCCTAGCCGATGGCACCCTCGCGGCGGTGGGTCCCAACCCCTTCCTCCCTCGCCAGGCCTCCACCCCATTGGCCCTCGAACGACCATCCTCAAGCTTCTACGGGCTGGAGTCCTACCGGTCGGCCCCGGCCGCGCCCACCCGCCGCACCAGCCTGAGCCAGCGATTCTTGCACCGCCCCACGTCACGCGCGGATACCGGCCCCGTCTCGCGCCGTGGGGGCGGCGGTGGCAGCGAGGGCTCCGCCGTGGCGGAGGCAGCAGAACTCAGCGAGGCCGCATCACAGTGCCTCTCGCTCCTGTCCACTCTCCCGGGCATGCTTCCCCTGCTGAGCGAGCAGATGACCTTGCGGCTCTCGGGGGGGGGGGGAAGAGGGGGGGGGGGGCCGGGGGGCGGCCGGAAGGCAGCGGTGCCGCAACCTCGGTTGGCATGACGAGCAGTGGGTATGGCAGTGGGGGTGGTGGGGGCGGCAGTATAAGCGGCACTGGAACTGGTGGCGGAGGAGCTAGTGGAGGTGGAGGAGGGGCTGGTGGGGTTGGGGGAGTAAACATGGAGGGCATGATGAAGTACATGCGTGCCGCATGCAAGTGGCGCTGGAGCCTAGTGGGGGAGGAGGCGCGCGAGGCAACATGCGCGTTCCTGCGCGCCGTGCTGCAGTGGGTGCTGCCCAACGTGGAGCGAGGCGTCATGGTGAGCGCGATATTGATTGATAGGAGGCCTTGAGTCTAGGTAGGAGGCGTTGAATCTGATGTTAATGAAGATGTCAATAATATGAACGATAATATAAGGCAGGCGTTTTGTGGAGTGCGGCGCGGTGGTGCGTGGGATGGTCAATAGCAGTATCACCATAGTAACAATACACTGTAAGGATCACATTTTTGTGGCTGTGCCCAATGCTGTAAATCACATGCTGCACAGTCACTAGATGTGCCATACTTTGATGGAGTTTTAGAGTAGTTTTGTTAAGAGTAGATTTTTCCCTTGTGAAATAATGAAGAAAATCATTAATTCTGTGCGTTATCGGCTCGTCATAGTGTTACTGCCATCGAGGTCTTAATTAGGATGTTTCCACTTTTGAATATCATCGAGGTATCATCACTATCATGGTTTCAGTGGTACTAATGCTAGGTCTGGGCCGTCCGACCCCCTTTCGAGAAGGGGCTGCCCTCACGAAGCCTCGTGTCTTTTCTCGTGTTCCCTGTGCCGATGCCTTGCAACCATGCCTCCTCTCCACCATGCCCCCTCTCCCCATTCTGCCCTTTCTGCAACACCCTGGGCGCTGCCGACCCTTTGCACACCCACAGAAGCGTGAGCTGTGTCTGTGCCTAGACGACCTGTTCCGCGAGTTACTGCTGTCGGACGAGGATGCCACCCCCCCCCTCCACCTGGCTGGGTCGTCGCAGGGAGGGTCAAACCCTTCAGCCAACAAGGGCGATGAGGCCATGGAGAAGGTGGGCAACCGCACTGCTGGAGTATCTTGGGCGTGGGCACTCAACGCTAGTGGGTTCGCCACACTGTCACGAGTCGGTAACAAACCACGCTCCCATTCTTGCCATGTGCAGTCGAACGACACATAAGTGGCTGGATCCATGCTCACGAGTGGGTGCGCGAGTGATGGCCCTGCGCTACCGGCCGTTCACGGGCGGTTCATGTGATGCCCTGCGCACGAGCCTGGATGATGCCCCCCTGGCTGAGCATGACTGACATGTGGCAGGCATCCGTGGCTGTTCCCCTTTGTGGTGATGACGTGGGTGGGGTTGGGGTTGGGGGCTTTGGGTGGGAGTTGCCTTTATTTTCTTTTCATATTTTTTCGAATTTGTTTTCTGGGGGGGGCACATGTGGCTGGCCCGGCGCCCATACCAGTTCTGGGAGATCCACAGGGAGCTGTTCCACGTGGCGGCCACCTGGGGCAAGCGCAAGAAGGACCGGCTGGAGCCCATGGCGCTCATGCAGGTGGGTGGCGTACTTTGGGTTGCGGCGCTCATGCAGGTGGGGCCATGGTTGGCAGTTTGGGTTATGGCGCTCATGAAGGCGGGGCATGTGTGGCACTTTGGGCCTACCGCATGCAGGTGGGGTTGACTAGGGTTAACTCTTAAGAGCATGTGGAGTGTGACCCTGTGGCCCTTGCTGCGATGTTCAGCCATGATCGTTTGTCCGTGATTATACGACTGTCCGTGATCATCGAGTGGTACCTGGTGTGCCTTGCCGAACCTTGACGCTGTCATCGGCTGGCCGCGTCTGTCGGGTGTTAGCTCGCATCGCATCAGGTTGCGCCTGGATCCTTTTCTCGCAGCCTTGCTTACCTGGTTAGTTGAAGCGGCTGCATAGTTCAAGCGGCTGCAACGGTTCACAGAGGACAGCCATGTGGCGTAACAGTAGCATAGCCGCCGCGTCGACTAGCCACTCGGTCTAAATGCCTACATCATTACTTCTGCTTGCTGTCAACACCATCCCCTTCCCTGGCAGACGCTGCTGTGCCACGCGCCGGAGGCCTTCTTCCAGTCCCGTTGCCGTGCACTTCTCATCAATGCGATGGTGAGTTATGAAGCGCTCATTTGGGTAAATTGAGTGCTCGCCCTGCCCTCGCACCCCCAGATGCAAGGCAATACGATGTCCACTACCTGTTTCATTAAAGAAGGGTGTTTCTTGTGACGGAACGGGGTTAAACTAGATTCTGGTAGTATACATAATGAAAGACCCCCATTTGTTCAACGTAGGAATCTCAAAGTTGAGTAGAGGAGCGCCTGCATGCTTTCACCCCAAGGACAGCTTTGAGACAGAGTACCTTGGGAGGCTGTTTTCACCTTGCTTGCCGCTCGCTGCTCGCCGCTCGCTGATTGCTGCTCACCGCTCGCTGCTCGCTGCTCGCTGCTCGCTGCTCGCTGCTCGCTGCTCGCTGCTCGCTGCTCGCCGCTCGCTGCTCGCTGTTTTCAGCTCACTGCTCGCTGCTCCCTGCTCGCTGCTCGCTGCTCGCCGCTCGCTGCTCGCCGCTCGCTGCTTGCTTGCATGCTGCTGCTTGCTGCTTGCTTGCTTTGCTGCTGCTCGCCGCTCGCTGCTTGCTTGCATGCTGCTGCTCGCTGCTTGCTTGCTTTGCTGCTTGCTGGCAGCTTATTTGCTGCAGCTTGCTGCTTGCTGCTTGCTGCTCGCTTGCTTTGCTGCCAAGGTTGTTGTGCTCGCTTGGATCTTTGGGTGGATGCCACGGCGCTTGGCGCTTGGCGCTTGGCGCTTGGCGCTTGGCGCTTGGCGCTTGGCGCTTGGCGCTTGGCGCTTGGCGCTTGGCGCTTGGCGCTTGGCGCTTGGCGCTTGGCGCTTGCGCTGGTTGCGGCCACGGCTGCTCTCGATCCCTAATGCACGCTTGGGATTGTGGCACTTGTGTAATTTTTTCGTTGGTGTGGATCGGGGATTGCGGGTTGTGTCCTGTGGTTTCTGGATTGGGTGCTGGAGTTTGTGAGTCGGGGGTTGGGGTGGTTGGTGTGTGGTTGGTCGGTGGTTGATTGGTTGTTGGGTGGGGCATGCCTGCACAGATTGCCGAGTGCCGGTCAAGTGGCCCCCATCGCAAGGCCTCGCTGGCAACCGTCACGTCCTACTTCCTCGAGGTGCCCGCCTCCTACTTGGCATCCGATAAGGTGAGCACGCGGCCACTCATATGTAGACTACCTCTATGTACTTCTAGTAGTACATATATAGCCACCTATTTCCGTAATTAATCATTCTCAATGAATATAAATAGCCACCTGTACATATGGCCAAGCAGGTACGGTGATGGCAGGGTGGTTTTCCACAGTATTTGGGCCTGTTTTGCAAACCGAGGGTGGGCTTAATGTCCCCTCTAACCGGACGTAGACTCTCTGAGTTGGAGTCTCCCTGCTAACCTGGGCAAATTAAACAGGTCAACATCGCGGTCTTAAGCCGGCGTGCTTAAAGCGGAGGGGAGGACCGTCCATTTCCGTCTTGAATTTTAACGAGGACCCCCGCCAACCTTGCAAAACGTGCCCATGATTGCCGTGGGGGGTTGTTCTACAGGGCTGTTCATCTCATGTCACGATCCAATACCCGATCCTTCATCTGGGCTTATCCGGCTGAGGTGGGCTAGCCCAAGAGCCTCATGTCAGGACCCACAAACGAACCCTCCACAAGTTTTGTCATCGTGCATCGCGATCGATATCGCCTTGATCGTCTGAGGCAAGACATGTCGTGGATGACAGTGTTGTTGTATTATTATCATGTTATTATTATGTGTTGTCATATCATCATCGTCGCTATCACCACCAAGTCTTCACGTACCCTGACCTGTCACCGGCCATCTTCTGACTACACCCCCTCCTTCCACGTTTAAGAATCCCAGGTTTAAGATTATGAGACACTGGATTTGACCTCTACTAGTAGTAGAGTGGTAGTAGAAGGTAGTAGAATTTAGTAGAGCCGAATCACTGTGTTGAGATTCTTTAACATGGTGAGCCCTGGGTTGGTCGGACCGGAGGGACCCCAATCTTAAACGTGGTGGGGGGGGGGGTGTACGGTCTCATTCTCACACGTTTCCCTAGTGATGTGTGCTAGCTTTATTCGTCATGCGTTTGATCATGCCTAGCTAAATATAAAAGGACCACATTCCTTCGGTTTTTGTGTGGGTGACATCCCAAAGTATGCGAGATAATACTTTAGGCTATTATTACCTCCCAACTTATTCACGGTAGTACTTTTCTTTGACTATTGCATGGACTTGGTCCCCTCACATTGCAGTGGAAGGAGGTGTGGAGGGAAGAGGCATCCCAACTTCTGGCGGACGTCTTCCCCCGCCGTGATGCCTTACCCGAGCACGAGTGGGCGGCCGCCACCGACGTCCTCGTGGCCCTCTCGGTGCACGGGCTGCCGCTGGTGCTGGAGCACGTGCACCGTGTGCTGGCGTCCCAGCGGTGCCACAGCAGCCTCAAGGTGGGAGCCCCCTGTGTCACGTGGGCACACTATATTGGGTATCATGCGCAAATAAATTTAACTATTATAGGGGGCTACTGTAGGGACTATGTGCGAATAAATGTAGCTCCAAGGCGTGGACATATAGGTTACGAAGCAGGCTCGAGCTGCCATGATCCAGGCCTGCGCTGGTTGTCTCATGGATAGCATGTAGGGTAGTAGCGACAACATGGTATGCCTGCATGACTATGGCAGGTTGACTTGACAGGAAACTATTCTTAGTGTGCTGCCGACAACACGGCAGCCACGTACAGACCCCGTGGCGGAGAATGCCGGTTGGCAAGGAATCACAGTCGTGCCATTGTCTACTGGTGCGTGCAAGGGCGTCTGTGTGGGAGGCCAGTTCCAGTTCAGGGTGTCAGGTAATACATGCTTTTTCGTGGGACATGAAATAGCAGTAACAATAATTAGCGAACACGTCATGAGACGTACATGGATCGTGGTAGGGTAAAGCATGCTGCAGCGTGCTGCCACATGGCATCCCACACGCGCCTTGGCCTCGCAGCGCTGTCCTGTCAATGTCCTGACAACATAGAGGTCCTGTCAATGTCGCGAGGTTACCAATTTTTCATATTTTTAAAATTGCAAATGTGTTCAACCGCCATTTTTCTTGCGGAGGCTACTGGGCCTGACACCTCATGCCCCATGTCACGCCCCACTTCCAACATGGTCGCCTGGGACCTGCCCTCGTTACCTTTTTGCCGCGACGTGACGCATGGGTGGGTTCCGCGTGCCCTTGCATCGGGCCCTTCCGCGTGCCCTTGCATCGGGCCGCCACGTGGCAGATCGTGGCGCTGCGGGCGTTTGCGAGGTGAGCGCCAGTAGGGCGACCGAGGATGTTTCGGCCGCATTAGTTTTCGTGCCAGTTTTATTTTTTCCTAAGCATGGGTGGCTTTCAGATGCCGAGTTTCTCTAGCCCGGTTTGCACTGCTTCAGAAACTCAGGCAACATTTACCTCCTAGCCCGTGGGTTCGGCGCTTCTGGACTTCTCTCATGGTTCACCGATTTCTTAGTGTTCTGGTACTACAGATGTCCCAAGGTGCTGGTATCAATTGATTCTAGGACATGGGTCTAAGGAAACCTGTGTGCTTCAAGTGTGACTCTTCCACGCCAATCTTTCCTATCTGGGATACCCACCATGTCTGTCTAGGACACCGACCACGGCTGCCTAGGATGCCCATCATGTCTATCTACATACCTATCTATCCTACGATCTACATGCTGGCCCACGGTCCCTATTGCTTGGTGACCTCATGCTCGCCCACGGTCCCTATAGCTTGGTGACTTCATGCTCGCCCACGGTCCCTATAGCTTGGTGACTTCATGCTCGCCCACGGTCCCTAATGCTTGGTGATCCTATGCCCATGACAGGCTGCTGCGGTGCGACAATGCAGCGATGGTGCGCAGCCACCCCAGCACGGGCGCGCTCGTCCCTCTGGTGAGTACTGCAAGCGGGGGCTTCATGTTATCATGCATTCATCTTAGATCACCAATGTTATGCTTGTAGATGATAGTATGGTAACCTTTGGTTCCGTAGAGCGGCACAAATGAACATGGGTGAAGCTTTGCTCACTTGTCCAAAGGGCGGTCGCCGTGTGGGTGGAGTGCGTGGTGCTGCCTGACTGAGCTTAAACCGACAAGCTCATAAGGTATATGAGCATTGTTTGAAGCGATTTTGTGGATTTTCTGATCACGCTGCTCAGCTGCTAGGCATCCACCCCACCCCGTCTCGGCTTGGCATTTATCCCCCCTGAAAATGGACCCCCTGCCTTCCGTCTCCTTCCCCTCCTCCCTTGGCGCTCATTTCCCCCACCTCCATGCGTATGTACATCACGGCAATGCTCACACCAGGTGCTGGCCACCTTTCAGAACTGTCAATCTTATCCTTTCTGACTATCGGTGAGCATGGTTGTCTTCTACGCCAGGCGCTTGCGGTGATTGAGGACGCATTTGACCCCAGGTTATTAGGGACGATCCGTACTATCGTGGACTAGCTTTGCTATCTTATGGCACCAGGTGCTGACATTGAGTGAGGACGCGTCCATCCCCACGTTATTAGGGAGCAACGATGGCTCTACCTATGTAACCTACACATCCTTCTAACCTATGAGTACTACTGTCTTTGCGCTCCAGGTGCTGGCGGTGATCGAGGATGTTTCCAACCCTTCGGTGCTCGTGGAAGGCCTGCGCTGCGTCGTTGTAGCGTTTGAGAGCAGCGGCAGCCACGCACAGCTGGTTGGCTCCACCATCGCGCCGCTCGTGCTGGCGGCTGACGCACGCGTCGCACAGGAGGCCGTGGCCGCGCTGCTGGTGGGTGGTGGGAGGCCAGGCCTCGATGCGCTGCTGGTTAAACTGGCGGCTGTTGGGGCTATGTTTGTTGGTGGGTGGTGGGACATGCTATCGGCACCAGCTGTGGTGTTGGGTGGGTGGCGGTGTTGTTTGGCTGCGCTGACTGAGGGTAGCAAGTTCCAATTCTAGCTGATGTCTAACTAAATTTTTCTATTTTCTCCTCAGCTTGCACCCCGCACTCTCTCCTTTCGAGTTTCGTTGCTCCACTAGTCATTCCCACTACCATGATGATCCCCTTCCACTCCCAAACCGATCCGGCCCAGCCAACCCATGGTGTTGCCTCACAGCAGCATGTCGCCCCCCCTCATGCGTTGTTTTGCCCCGCCCGCATGTCACCATTCCCCCCCCCCGTCATGGCGTTCTGTGGCCCTCCTTCATGCCCCACCCTGGCACGGCAGAGCAACATCAAGTTCCTGGACATAAGCCTGCTGCGGCACGTGCTGCTGACGCTAATCCGGGCCATGTCCAAGCAGCCCAGCGTGCCTGCCGACGCATGGTGGGTTACAGGACAAATGATTATTGTTTTGATTGTTTTAAAATATGATTGTTTTCATTTGTTTTTTACACTTGGCTGTTTTGTGGGCACATCTCATACTAGTTTTCAGACTGGGCCGTGGATGGGTGGTGGGAGTATGGCGCAAAGTCGGGAGATGAGCAGTTGGCAGGTCGCCTAGGCTGCCTAGTATTGGCCTGAATTGCCTGAACTGCTAAAGGGTCGAAGCAGTTTGACGGATGGATTGGGGAAGTTTGGGCATCGACAGGCACCTCCTTAAACTTGTCATCACATTATCTGAGCTTTTGCTCACCCTATCTGCGTTATAGCGGGACTACGGAAGTCTGGGGTGCGGCCGAATAGACTTAGCCGCGTAAGACTAGGAGGAGGTGCGCCGGCTGTGACCGGTAGTGGTTCGTTCGGCCTGTGTGCGGTCTACCGCCTGCGCGCGGTCGAAAGACTTAGTTTTTTTACGAATTTGTGAAAACGAACCTTTAATAGCAGTGGCACAAGTGACGGGGGGAGGGTAGGGGCAGACCTGGCGCAGCGCCAGCGCCAGCGCCAGCGCCGGTACCACTGCAGTTTCGGTACCAACGCCAGCGCCAGCGCCGCGCCAGCCTGACGGCCCTTGTGGGCTAGCATTTAGGCGGACGAGGCAATGGCAGCAAAGCCTCTTTTGGTCCCCCACCCACCCACCCTGAACTTGTTTTACCAGTTGTCCAAAAGAGGCCAGTCTGGCAGAGCTGACTAGGGAATAGGCATGAGTCCACTTTTGTGGCAGCCACCCAAAGACCCCCTTTAGCACTTGTTAGGAGCCCTACAGTGCATGTTGGCTCTATGTAAGCTGTACTTATCAGTAAAACAACTGTTGTCTGGTGCAACCCAAGCGTCAGTAGGTTAGCGTTAGAAGCGGATAAGCCATGAGCTTTGTCATTACATGCCCTTTGAGTTGGACCCCAGTTCCATGCGTGTTAAAAAGTGGGATGTTGTCAAGTGCCGCCATTGCAAGGACCGTCGATAAAACAGAGAGCAGTTGACAGCTCGCTCTCCCACGGCAGCACACTTGCATGCGCGGGTGCCAACCATTAGGGAATCGCCTTTAGCAGTTACGGAGGCCTTGTGCTTGTAGGATATCAAGTAACACATCCGATTTGGCAGCCATCCTTTGCAAACATACGTCCCTGTTTGTAGCATTCAACAATATTGTTCCTCGGAACTAGCCTCGTTTTCCTTTTTTTCTTGGGCCCCCTGTGGGGAGCGCCATCACTCACCTCCCTGGTGGCAAGGTCAACAACTGCTCGTGATTGTTCTTTCCCCCCACCTCGGCGCCAATCCCCCCTCACCTGCGCGTGCGTCTCAACTCCCCCCGTGGGCCCCCCTCCTGCCCTCGTCCTTGGCAGGGTGCGGCACCTGCGCCAGCTGGCGACCGTCCTGCGCGAGGTCACCGCGCGCACACTTCGCAAGGGCCACGCCGGCATGTACACCAGCGGGGACGCCAAAGGCACAACCTTCGGCAAGGCAACGAGGCAGGAGATGGGGGACAGCAGCGGCCACCGTGCGGCGGGTGGCAAGCAGGAGCAGGGCGAGGAGGGGGATCGGTTGGCGGCGGCGCTGACGTGGCGCAAGCTCCGCGTGATGACGGAGGCGATCGCCGTGCTGGCACTGCTGCAGTCGGACCACCCTGTCTGGGAGGAGGTGGGTAGTAGCCGTTTTCTTCACCCCCCTCTTTCTTCGCCGGTCTTGGGGTGGGGGTACGGGGTTATGAACGTGGAAGGCATGGGATGAGGTGGGTGATAGTCGCTTTCGACGATACATGAGGTGGGTGACAGCCTCACGCTTCTGGCAGCTGTTTGGTGAGACTAATGAGAATAATAGGACTTGAAAACAAGGTGGGTAGTAGTCGCTGTGGGCCACCTACGAGGTGGGTAACAAACCTCACGGTTGTAGCAGGAGTTTCGTGGTACTAGTGAGACTGTTGGGACTAAGGGGATGGGGTTGGTGATGGCTGCCCGCCCCCCTCTTCTTTGTTATGGGGTGGGGGATTGGGGGTAGGAATATGGAATGAATGGGGTGAAGGGGGTGAAGGGGGTGAAGGGGGTGAAGGGGGTGAAGGGGGTGAAGGGGGTGAAGGGGGTGAAGGGGGTGAAGGGGGTGAAGGGGGTGAAGGGGGTGAAGGGGGTGAAGGGGGTGAAGGGGGTGAAGGGGGTGAAGGGGGTGAAAGGGGTGAAAGGGGTGAAGGGGGTGAAGGGGTCGATCCTGTAAAGCTTGTGCTGGACCAGGTGGATGACCGATTGGGGGCAAGGCTCATTTGCTTCCAGGATTCTCCAGTCCTTGTTGGAAATCGTTTAGTAGTAAGGCCCAATGTGAAGGAAGGAATACGAGAGACTACATGCATCCCGGGTGTCAGCTTTTTTCCTATGCTTGTCTTAACTGTGTATGCGATCACATGCCCATTCTAATGCCCTCTCTTGTTTGTTATGATGATGATTAGATATTGATGATTCTTCTTGTTTGTTATGATGATAGGATATCATTCTCTGTTTGCTCATGGGTAATCATCAAAACCACGTGCCCGTGACACCAGGTCCAACAGCTGCTGTCTCTCCTGAGCTGCCCCGAGTTGCGAGCACTGGAGGCGGAGCCATCAGCGGAGGGTGCCAGGGAGGGAGATGCCAGCATACACGCGAGGGCCACGAGCACGCCCGCGGCCGCCGGTGGCAGCAGCTCGGATGGTGGGGCCACCAGGCAGCAACACCATCAGCAATACCCCCAATCGCCACGTATGGTGCCTTTTCTCCATGACCTGCTGCTGTGGCCAGGGGCCTCTGGGGATCCAGCAGTTCCGTCTGGGTCCATGCCAGCATCCCACGGGCATGATGTACCAGGGCAAGGCGGATGGGGTGAGGGAGAGGGCCAGGCAAAAGTTGCGGAGGCAGTCCGGGAAGGTCACGCGGCTTCGGAGATGTGGGCACCGGTGGGTACCTTGGCGTTTGTAACAGTAGGAATATATTCATCGACAATGAATACTTACCTAGTATGAATGGATACGAATACAGAATGTTTGTGTACCAGTAGGGATATATTCATCGACAATGAATACTTACCTAGTATGAATGGATATGAATACAGAATGTTTGTGTACCAGTAGGAATATTTCATCGACCATGAATACTTACCTAGTATGAATGGATACGAATACAGAATGTTTGTGTGCGATGGTATGCATGCAAGAGGCAAGGAATTGGAAAGAAGGGTGAAGACCGAAGGATGGATGGAAAATAAACCGAAGCGAACACCTGTTATGATGCTGATTGGCGAACGACCACGCAAAAGAGAGCAACGCATTCGGCTACCGGCAATGCAGCGAAGGCACCAGTGCATACGTTCACTACATGTATTTAAGCGAATGCACACGAGTGAGGTTCTGGTCTTCCCAGACGGTGATGAACGAAGCCATGGTCTCAAACCAGCAGCTCCTTTAACCTTTCACCACAGTTGCTTGCACTTCCCTGTGGTCGCTTAGCCTGAGGCAGCAGCACCCACAGACTGTGTTGGGAAAAGACGCTTGGCCGCTGTTGTGTCCGAGCATTTCTAGGTTTCACCATCGCTGCCAGGCCTGGCAGGCCTTGACAGGTCCGCTACAGTCAGTTGTCCTTTGTTGCATTAATCCAGGACATCCATCCTTCCATGAATGACAGTAATGCTCTGGATTTATCCGTCTTGACAAGTACCCGTACATCCCAGGCCTGCAGGACTGCCAGTCCTGAAGTCCTGTGACATTCTTGGCACCATCAACCAATACTGACCACAGTACCTCCTAGTGACAGTAGGTCCTGTGCTACGTAGCTTGTGATGGTTAACCCAACACTGCCACGTGCCCTGTCCCTCACGTGCCCCTAGAACCGGTACTACTGCGGTACCCAGCGGCATCACTTCGGGACTTGATAGCTCTCAAGTTCCTTGTCCAAATAAGGCGTTTAGCACGGCGTTGGAAAGGCCACTTCAAGTATGGTGTGCTTAGCATATGGAATCGCCAATATGCCAACTCATGTCTCTATGTCCATCATTGGCGTACGGTGCGTCTACGTATGTCTGTAACTCTTTATGGTTGCTGGTGACTACATGTCTCTATGTCCATCATTGGCGTACGGTGCGTCTGCGGTTGTCTGTAACTCTGTATGGTTGCTGGTGATTATGTGGCGTTGCATTTAAACGGTGATCGGTGAGTAACTGAGTATGCACTTGTCCGCTGCATATGGTTCAAAACATAGTGAAACGTTCTTGTTGGGGTGGATGAAGACATGCAGCCACCTTGTGTGTCCTGAACCGACTATCTTCCCAGCATGGGTCCGTTCAGCGGTGGACATGACTGGGGTAAACTGGTCAGTAGCTGTGGTACCCACCCTGGGCATGTACGCTGCGATGGGAAGAACCACCAGGGTGCCCAAGTCGCTGTCACTCCGGTATACCTGGCATGTTTGTCAAAAGGTTTTTCTCGTGCCCCTGCTCGCACACTACTAGAAACTCTAGTGCTAGCCATGGTTGTTTTGAGAAGGACCTCTTTGAGATTTTTTCTTTCGGACACGGATGATCCCTGCCCCCCGACGCCCTTCCGAACTCTCACAAGGTTAAAGCGCGGGTCGCACCGATGATCCCCCCTTTACCTGCAGGGTCTACAAGGCCTCCTGCAGCAGAGCACAGGTCGCCTGCTTCTGTGCGTCGAGCTGGCGTGGTCATGGCTGGCCCGGTTCTACATGGGGGATCTGGAGGGTGGCAAGGGGGGAGATTCCAGGGTGGGAGGCAGCAGTAGCAGCGGTGGCGGTGGTGGCGGTGCTGAAAGACGGAGCAAGGACAACCCCCTGGGTAGTCATGCGAGGACAACGGGGGCGGGCGCCAGCACATCGGCCGCATGGAAGGAACTTGGCACGGAGAGCGAGTCGTGGCTGGAAGTGTGGCGCAGCCATGTGCGCTTCCTGTGTGTGGTGCCGCGCCTGCTGGAGGAGGAGGTACACTATGATGGACATTGGTCACTGTCACAGGCCATTGCAACATGTCTCTTCTGCATTTTTTTGGCTGTCGCTGCATCCCCTTGTTTGCAGGGCTCTTGTACAGCTCGTGTTTCCGTCCATAGTGAATGCTTATAGTATACTGATTGAGTGGCTACGGAGCTCTTTCAAGTTGTGAACCGGCAATAAACCAAGGCGCCTTTCCATTCCCGATATGTCGTTCCGCGCTTTAGTGCATGGGGAGGAGGGGAAAAAAGGCGCAGGAGAAACGGAGTGTGCACAGGTTTCTTGTTGCAGTAACACCCTGTTCTGGCTTTGTTTCACCTTGTTTGCCTACATCCGCTTTCCTCTCTCTCTCTCTCTCTCTCTCTCAATCTCTCTCTCTCTCTCTCTCTCTCTCTCTCTCTCTCTCCCCCCTCCCCCTCTCCCTCCACCCCCCGCCCCCCCCCCCCCCCCCCCCCCCCCCCTCTCTCTCTCTCTCTCTCTCTCTCTCTCTCTCTCTCTCTCTCTCTCTCTCTCTCTCTCTCTCTCTCTCTCTCTCTCTCTCTCTCTCTCTCTCTCTCTCTCTCTCTCTCTCTCTCTCTCTCTCTCTCTCTCTCGCTCTCGCTCTCGCTCTCGCTCTCCCTCTCTCTCTCTCTCTCTCTCTCTCTCTCTCTCTCTCTCTCTCTCTCTCTCTCTCTCTCTCTCTCTCTCTCTCTCTCTCTCTCTCTCTCTCTCTCCCCCCTCCCCCTCCCCCCCCCCCCCCCCCCCCCCCCCCCCTCTCTCTCTCTCTCTCTCTCTCCCTCTCTCTCTCTCTCTCTCTCTCTCTCTCTCTCTCTCTCTCTCTCTCTCTCTCTCTCTCTCTCTCTCTCTCTCTCTCTCTCTCTCTCTCTCTCTCTCTCTCTCTCTCTCCCTCTCTCTCTCTCTCTCTCCCCGGCCCAACCCCTAGCTATTCACCTTCCCCCCCCCCCTCTCTCCATGATTGGCCCACCCACAGCCGGGGCCCATTGTCGGCCATGCGTCCTCCCCAGAAGAGATCCGGGCGAGGCCCGTCAGCAGCGAGGGTGACAGGGGCCCGCACCCCAAGTCCTCCAAGGGGTCATGGGCCGCAGCCTCCATGGAGAAACTGGGCAGCTTCTCACTCTCCCGCACGTTGTCGGGGCTGGGCCGGTCCACGGGAGGGGATTCGCCGGCGGCGGCCACACGGCAACACCCGTTGGCGTGGTTTCAGAAGAGTCGTGTCAACGCGTCGTCGGTCGCACAGCTGCTTGGCAGGTGAGTGATGGTTCCGGATTTGCACTATGTAGTGACGGTTCCGGCGGTGCAATCTACAGACAGTGCCGGCGATGCACACTAAGGAAGCACACGAGGTGAGCTGCGTTACGCGCCACGTGGTTTGCAGCATCGTGTTGCAGATGCCCATGCTTTTCGCATCCAACACTTTCAGTGTCGCCATATTCCGGAATTCTAGCCGCATGTTTCGTCCATAAGATGCTACCATCACTAAGTATAAACAGTATTCAAGGCTGCGGAAGGGTATCAGAGGATGAGCTGTCCCTGATGCAAGGCATTTTGGACTACTGGCTTTGGCACTCATCCAGAGGGCTGCCACCCAAAGCGGCAACCTAACAAGTTGTCTGTGGTTTGCCCAGTGCACAAGGTAGGCTTGCTGTCACCTTGCATGTCAGATTTCCAAACACGAGTCCTGTGGCAAATGCTCACTGCGGCTGATGGATGGGTGGGTGTGCTGGCTGCATGCCATCACCTACCCAATAAATGTTGTGCATGGGGAGCATCATCCACACCAAGCACCATGCAATCCCAAACACTACGCAGACGCAAACACCGTGGTGACCTAAACAACATGCTAGCCGACATACCACGGAACATCAACACGATGCAGACCCAAACACCTTGCTGATCTAACATCGTGCAATATCAATACCGTGTGTCATAATCCACCACCCAAACCGACAGCCTGTGGGCCAGCCTGCACGCGCGTGCGGATGCGCCGAGCCGCAGGAGCAGCTTTGGTAGTGAGGACGAGGGGAGCCGGCCGCCCCTGAGCAGCGAGATGACGTCATTCCTTTCATCCCTGCGCTTCCTGCACAAGTCCTGCCTGCCGCTGCTGCTGCTGGAGGTAGGTTTGCCATGAGGCTTGCACGAGGCTTGAATTTGGCTTGCATCTGCCACCGCTGCACCGCTGGCATGAAACTTTCTTCCACCACCGTGAGGCGTGCACCCACCACCATCTGGTGGAGCACCCATGGATGGCTTTCTTTGGGCTTTTTCTTGGGGGGACGGGGCAGGGGGGGACCTTTTGGTCTTTTCTTGTCCTGGTTTTGGACGGGTTTTGGCAAATACGGGTGTGTGGTATTTTTGTTGGGCCTCAAAATACAAGTCTGTTCGTCGGGCCTCCAAAATACATTACCTCTAGAATACGCAACCTCCAAATACGTTACTTTGAATCATGTGACAAGTTTTCAGGTGTGCATCCAGAGAGGAGTCGACGATACGTCAGCCGCAGGCCCTCCCATCTGCGCCAGCGCCCCGTCACAAGCTTTCTGCTTCTTTGCATCGGAGTTGTCGTTTGCCTCCATCGTCCAAGCATCACCTGCCCTCAAGTTGCACTTCACTATCCATGCACGCAACTCATCTATACAACAGTGTGGTGTATGCTATCTTGCACCCCGTCAGAACCCCCTTCTTTCCATGAAGTTAAGTGAGACAAGCAAGCGGGCTTCCATCAGTATGTTCCGGATGTGAAGCGTCTCAGGAGGGTTTCCATCGAGCCCAGAACGAATCAATTCTGATAATAATAATAATAATAATAATAATAGTAATAATAATAGTAATAATAATAATAATAGATAAGTAGTGTGAAGGTTTTTGCAGGTTTATTGTGGCCAAAAAAGCCTACCAAGTCCGGATGATGTATATCTGACAAAATGCGCGTACGATGCGGCGGGGCTTCGAAAACGTGTACTGCCTTTTTTTTTGCGGCTCAGTACTGCGTATTTGCCAACCCGGGTTTTGGAGGAGGTCTTGTTCTTTACGTCCTGTGTGATCCCATAGCAGCGGGTCTATCATGGTAGCGTCCTTGCCCATGGCGTAAGAGGTAGCTGTGTGCTCATGCCATAACAAGCCATGCCATATTATTTCATCATGGCCCTGATATGTAGCGATTCCCTCTCACATCCCTCGATACATATATCACAACTACCCCTCGCATCCCTCGATTCATATATCACAACTACCCCTCGCATCCCTCCATTCATATCTCACAACTACCCCTCGCATCCCTCCATTCATATCTCACAACTACCCCTCGCATCCCTCGATTCATATATCACAACTACCCCTCGCATCCCTCCATTCATATCTCACAACTACCCCTCGCATCCCTCCATTCATATATCACAACTACCCCTCGCATCCCTCGATTCATATATCACAACTACCCCTCGCATCCCTCCATTCATATATCACAACTTCCCCTCGCATCCCTCCATTCATATATCACAACTACCCCTTACCTCCCCCCCCTCAGCTGAAGCGGTTCCACCGTGCTGCGTTGGACGTCGGGAGCGACGGCGTGACGGGCACCAGTGGCACCCGGGGCCGCTCCTTGTGGAAGATGCGCTCTACAGGGATGGTGGGCCCGGGAGTGGACGTGGGCAGCATGCTGGCATCCGGGTACTACTACAATGTACGTCCTACCCGCACGGGCACATGGTGACCAATCACAGTGGCGAGTAAGTACAGCTGATTCATCTGTTGACGTGCCTTCAACAGGCAGACTTATGGGGTAGAACGTCAGGGGCGACCATTATCCCTATCTGAACCTTTTCCTTTATTTTTCTGTGCTGCCCTGTGGGACCATGCATCTTGCTGCTGTCCCGGAAAGCCCTGTGATCCGGCAATCTAGTCGTATCTTGCGTCCAGCCTTTTTTGTGGCATGTCGAGCCTGCCCGCCATAGCGGTATGTTGGCATTGGACGCCTGGCTTGCCAACGGGTGGAGAAGAAGCTCGTTGTTGTTGTGTCCGTGTCGACAGGTGAATAGGTGTTATGCATGCAAGCGGCTTCGGCCATGAATCTCATCTTGGCCCTCCATTTCCCCTGTGTCCTTCCTTCCCCCTTCCCCCTCCGCGAAACTGCTTTCTATCCACACACATCATTTTCCATGGCGCAACTCTGGCCTACACACATGGTCTGGCACAGCCCACCCATGTATGTGTGGATGGCAGGGCTTTGTGCTTCAATATAGCTGACTCCTGCTTGCGCTCCATGCCCCCTCCTCCCCGCACACTTTCTACCCATGCATGTTTACTTAATGACGACACAACTCTGCCATCCGGGCTTACAGTTATGAACGCGCACGTATACACACACGCATTCACACATTCGCACACACAAACAAACATGTACAGAAACGCGTAGACACACACGCATGCGCGCGCACACACGAACACACATGTGAAGTCACGCGAACACGCTCGAACCTGTGGGCTTGGTGACTTGAAGCTTACTCCTGCTGGCCCCCCATGCCCCTTTTCCCCTTGATGCCCGCACATCCACTTTGACAACAAACATCTGCCACGTGGATGCGTGACGGCAGGACTTGGTGCTTCAAGCGCTGTCGCAGCTGTACGCGCGCCTGACGCCGGACGACTACTGGACAGGCCCCAAGGTCATCCGCTCGTACGTCGTACACCTTGGAGAACCAGACTTGCTCGATCCTCTATCCTCATGCGCAAAAGGGAACACTTGCGACTGCATCAGCCAGACCTTGTGCATGATCCGGCATTCACGCCATTGGTATTTGCGCTGTGCTTTACGTGTGCCACACTTTATCTATACCAAGTCATAGCTGCGCCATGCTTTACCTACGATATGCTTTTTCTTGCCATGCTTACCTATGCTTACCTATGCTTACCTATGCTTACCTATGCTTACCTATGCTTACCTATGCTTACCTATGCTTACCTATGCTTACCTATGCTTACCTATGCTTACCTATGCTTACCTATGCTTACCTATGCTTACCAGTGCTTACCTATGCTTACCTATGCTTACCTAAGCTTACCTATGCCCTGCCATATCTCTCCCGTGCTTTACCAACACTGTGTCCTACTTTTTCCCTTCCTTCATGCACCATGCCAACGTCGCGGTGGCAGCACCCTGGAGGAGTTTGTGCACGTGTGGCTGGGGGAGGAGAAAGGTGAGCGCTTCCCGTCGCTGGGGATACGCGCATGCCGGTGCGCGGCCACCATGGTGGGCCGGTTCCTGGTATTTGCTGGCTCTGGGCACGCGAAAGCCCAGGGGCCGGCCTCCCCCAGCCAGGGCGCGTTCCCAGGGACCGCTCACCCGGGTCCCGTGGGGGATGGGCCTAGGAAAGGCGACGGCGATGCTGGCAAACGGAGGAAAGGGTTCCTCCGGAGGTCTGTCAGTGATGTGAGTGCCGCGGCGGGGCTCACGATCCACGAAGACCTCTCGTGCAGCTTCGGTGTCAGCGGTAGCCGGGCTGCGGAGACCCCGCCCTCCTTGCTGGATGCCGCCGTGGGGGTCGGGAATGGGGCCGGGGCAGGGGTAGCCCCGCGGGTGGCCACTGCCAGTTTTAGACCCGCTTCACAGTCGGGATCCAGCTCAGACTGGGACATGACGTCGCTGCCCTTCTTCAATCTCGTCTTCCGGCTGGTCACCTTTGGCTTCCGGCAGTGTCTACCGTCGAGTCGCGACGGGAGCGGCCGTAGCCTTGGTTTGGACAGCCAGGAGGAGGGAGAGAGGGAGGGGGAGGGGGAGCGGGAACGAGATAGGGATGGGGGCGGGCTACTCCAGGCGGGTCTCTCATACCGGAGTGTTGGGCAAGGGTCCACGGGGAGTGGTGGGGAGCACTCGGTGGCAGATGCTGGAAGTTTTGGGTGCCCAGGGGACGCGACGCCTCCCCTGGGGGTCCCGCGCCCGGGCACAGCCGGGATGTCCTATGGCGGGCCTTCGCATGGGGGAAAGGCGACATCTGTCACAGTGGCAGCGCGGGCGGAGGCGGTCTTGGCGTTGGAGTTGGAGGTGATGCGGGCGCTCGCTGCGCTTGTGGCGTTGGCTCCGCTACGTAATGAGGCGGCCGAGAGTGACGTGCTCATCTTCTTGCAGGTCAGCAAGGGGGATGTGTAGTGGAGAGTGATGTGCTCACCTCACCTTATTTTTTGCAGGTAAATATTACTTTTTGTTTGCAGGCGAGTGGCGCGGGTATTCGGCGGATGGTGATGTGCGGGCCTTCTCTTGCAGGTAGATAATTGCAGGTTTATGGGGTACTTAGTGGGGAGCTGCATGCTTGCCTTTTTCTTGCAGGTAAATAACGGAGCATGGACATGCTCATTTTCTTGTGGTTAAATAAGTGGGCTATGAGCTGCGCGTTTCCTCCAGGTAATCAGGCGGGTTATTTTGGGGACGGCAATATGCTTGTCTTCCTGCAGGTAAGAAAGCGATATTTGGTGCTCGCCTTTCTAAGGTGAATGGGTAGTGGGAAGCGACCATTGTGTGCTCGTGGAACTGCAGGATCCTAAGGGGCATGTTTATTGGGTGGGCTGATGGGGCGGTGGTGGGGGCTGGGAAGAGTCAGGTTGTGGTTCTGGTGAGGGGTTTGGGCGGTTGCGAGCAGTTAGGGGGGGGGGAGGCATATCCATTTTTGTGTGGGGAAAGAAGTTGAAACATCTACTGGAATGTATGTGCGTTCAAACTTCCTAGAAGCAGTTGAGCTTCAAGCAGACTTGACGGTTACTAAATGGGGGGGCAAGGGGGGGGGGGGGCATGTATGGGATGATCGATGGAAGTGTAGGCATGACCCCGTTTCCGGCAATTTTCAGGAAATATAGCCTCGCACAGCTGGTTAGTTGACAAGCATGTACGCTTGGAATCATGGATTTAAAGTACAACTCCTCCCTTGTTCTCTGAGCCCGACAAGTGTGTATTCCTACATGTTGCGCCGAGGTCTCTGCACCTCCCTTCACACATCCGTAAACCTGTCCTTGCACCCCGGCCTTGTGCCTTCATAACCCTGCCCTTGCAACTCTGTAAAGCTGACCTTGCACTCTGCCCTTGCACCTCTGTAAACCTCTCCTTGCATCACCTCCTTGCGTCTTCCTTATTCTGCCCTTGCATATTGGTAAACAAGTCTTTGCAACATGTCCTTGCATTCCCATAATCCTGCCCCCCACCTCTGCAGACTCAGCACACGCTTGGCCACCCGCCGCTGTGCGACCTCACCGTGGAGACGCTGGCCGCCTTCCTGCAGCACAACCCGACCTGCCTGCCCATGTACGCAGACACAAAGACAGAGTGTTTGACATGATGCTGTTGTAGTTTTCACATTTGAAACGTTCTATTGCGGCGATGACAATGGCCACGCAAGCAGATAGTGCGCAAGAAAGGCCCCAAGCGAGCAATGTCAGATACTGGACGCATGCGCTCACGTAGGTTGCGTACTGCTGTACCCTTCCAGTCTGTGTGCCTGTATGTGTGCTCCAGTATGTGAGCCAGGCGGCAGCTGCCACGGTCCCTAGCGGCAGCTCATCCGTTAGCTCTCTGGTCTCCCAGCAGAAACTTGGGGTCTCTTTTGTGAAAGCTAAGCACTCCTGATGCAGTGATAGTACAGTCATTCCCGCGTTAAGTTGCGATCGCCCCCTAGAATTTGGCGCCGCAACTTAACGCGGGAACGCAACTTAACGGTAGAATTAGGCTAGCAGCCCACCACCTCCTCCTCTGACGGACTTCTATACGGCATTCGACAGCTCTCGTCAAGCCCGATCCATCTGCAGCGTCAAAGCCGGCCAAAGTCCATTTTCCAGGCCACATAGTATTTTGGACAAAGGCGGGCTGCAAAACACGCCGTGGGCAGCCACGCAGTGGCTGCATTTTATACCACAAATCGGTGTGTTTTAACCCTCTGACCGGACTTCGGCTCTCTTTTTGGCGGGTTACTTAGTTGCCAGCCCGGCCGGCTTCACGTTTGACTGTGACAAAACATGGGAACAGTCGTGAGGGAAGCTTCATTTACTGTCAATGGCCAGCTGCATGTAAAGAATAATAACAGCACTGCTGTTATTATGGAGGCCACATGCCGGCAGCGAGACTGCCTGTGGCCTCAACGACCTTGTCTTTGCCCTTCTGTGGTGCCGTGCATTCGGCATGATGGTGGTAATTTCCGGCAAGATGTCTCAATTACAGACCCTGCATGGTCGTGGATTCTTATGTCCCGCAGCCCGCAGGCTGCAACTGAACTGAGTTTGTAAGGTTGCATTCGCGCTTTTCACCTACGCCAGCAGGCGGGGAAATTTGCGCGCCAGTGGGGCTTGCGTATTTTGCCGCCTAAAATCACGTAGCGGGTCCGGACTTGGCAAAAAATGGCCTCTTGTGCGGCCAAAAATGGCCTGACACCTACAAATCGAGTCATTACCGCGTTAAGTTGCGATGGCCTCCATGCTTAAGTCGCGGTCGCCCCCCAAACTTCGGCGCCGCAACTTAACGCGGGAACGCAACCTTAAGAAACGCAACTTAACGCGGGAATGACTGTAGTACATGCTTGATAGTTGCCGATAGGGTAGGTATTTCGGTTGATCTGGCATCCGCTGACCTATTCTCTGGGCAGGGCGCTAGGTTGCTGCACACCGTCAGTAACATTTTGGGTGTGCCGTAGTTTATGTTATGCCACTGCTTACATTTTGTATCCGATACAACCACCCTTCCTCTCCGCATACGATCGTTACCAGCAAGCCCTTTCCCAACCCACCCCGCACGGCAAGAAAAGGTCATCTGCCGGTTTCCGTGGGCGCTGTCACTGTTAAGGACATGCGGTTTCCTATCACCCTTCGGGGTTGTCTATCAAAACTCTGCGGTTTTGCTATCAACCTCTTCGGTTTCCTATGAACCTCTGCAGCTTCCTTTCAGCCTCTGCGGTTTCCTATCATCCTCTACCGCTCTAGACATCCCGATTCCTGACCACGAAACCTGGCGCAGCATGTTCGCTTGGTTGTTTCCCTGAACATTTCACCTGGCGCATGCCTTTTCTGTTGCTGTTTCCGGGGCCGGCGCTGTGTATGACTGTCCACGGTATTTCGCTGTTTTTGTGCCCGACGCCAGCTTCGTGGAGTCGAGCTTCGCCCCCCTGGTCAAGCACGTGCCGTCCCACGTCCCAGAAGACGCGCGGCAGCACCTGGCGCTGGGCTTCCTGCGTGCGATCCTTAACTGCGTCAAGCGCACACCGCAGTCGGCGCCGCAAGGAGCCCTTTTTAGCAAAGCATCCACGACACACAACAAAAACAGCAACGACAACAACAACAACAACAACGTCAGCAACACACACAACCTGGCGTGGACGGAGCCAGCTGCGCGGTTGGAATCTTCACCGGTGCCCATCCCGCAGGCGCTGTGCCGCGTCGGGGCGGCATGGGTGCATCGTGGGCGGCTGGAAATGCTGTGCCTGCTGCACATGTGCTCCCCCCACGCGAGATTGCGCCAGGTGGCGATGGAGCTGCTGTCCCTGCTGGAAGAGCCAGGGGCCAACGCAGGTAGGGGTGCCTGGCAGAAAGAAACATCCTGCACAGACGTCGTGTGAGGCCGGAAAAAGAAATAGTAAATTAAGGGCCTTTTTGCCTTTGTGCTGTAACAGAAAAGGACCTTGTAGTGCAGTGGCAGTGTTGTGGGGAGTCGCTTGTGCCATTTGGGAGATGGACAGGGTTCGCACTTTTTATGATTATGAAAACATGCTTAGTGTATCCTAGTAACATCATGACTCTAAAGACTATGAAAACATGCTTAGTGTATCCTAGTAACATCATGACTCTAAAGACTATGAAAACATGCTTAGTGTATCCTAGTTACATCATGACTCTAAAGACTATGAAAACATGCTTAGTGTATCCTAGTTACATCATGACTCTCCATGTCGAACCTGGGGGAAGAGGCCATGCCATGCTTTAGGGCACAGGGGCGGGGGTGGGGGGGTCCCCTGGCAGGGAGCAATGTGGGTGTCTTACAGCTCCGGCTCCCCTCTCCTGTTTGGTGCATGCATGTGCCTGACGATTTGTTCCCCCGTACACATACCTGCTATCTTGGTCTTAACCCACGAACGTATACACTGTGCACTTACGCACTACGTGCACACCCTCTGTTTGCATCTGATTCACCAGCCACATGTCTACCTGCTTGGCCTTGACATAGCCTTTTCCTGGAGTCTTACCGTTTCGCTCCTTTTTCCCCCACGACCGCCCCTCCTCCGCATCGTCCCCTCCCCTTTAACCTTGCCTTGAGCCCCCCCCCCCCCTCTCCTCCACTTCTCCCCTTTTACCCTTTGCCCTAAACAGGCGTGGTGCCCTCCCGCCTGGGCCACGCGGTCCTCCCTGAGAGCGACCTGGCGCTTCCGGACGTGTACTTGTACGCGGCGGTGGGCGCCGCCAAATCGCTGGCGCTCACGCACCCGGAGCACACGCCTGCTGTGATGCAGGTTTGTGCGCTATTGTACTTTATACATACGGTATGATAGATACATTGTGATACCTTAAACCCTAAACCTTTTGTGCGCTATTGTACTTTATATACTACGTACGGCATTATATATACATTGTGATACCTATACCTTAACCTGTAAACCCTAAAACCCTTAAATCCTAAACCCTAGTTGCCTGGAAGCAGTGGGAGTATATGCCGGCCACTGTGCGGTGCCACTGGGTGGGCCTTGATATCCCCTGTGATGCTGGCGCACGGCACGCGTGCTGCAGGGGAAACAGACAAGGCATGCACGACAACAGCGCTCCATGGATAAAATTATGGAGCATTCCCTGGTCCATTCAGCGAATGAATGGACCCTCGGTGAGAGACAGGGGGCCGCCACTAGATGAGGAAACTAAAAGAAGAAAATGAGAAATGACAAGAAGGAAATATGGAAATGAATAATGACAGGAAGGGGGAGACAGCGGTGGGCTGTGGGAAGAGCAGTAGCACACGGTGCTTATGGTGTTTCCACACTTGTCTTCGACGAGGCGAAATCCGGGGTGTTTCAGCAAAATCTAGGAAGCGTGGTCAGACTAGCGAACTAGGTAAAATCGGGCCATTTCCTACGGACTAGGTGAAAATGGCCGGATTTCCGAAATTCGCCTAGTTTTCGCTTAGTTTTGCCCAGCCTTCTCCCCCCCGCCACGACTAGGCTGGAAATTCAGCGATATTTTTATCGATTTCGACTTGGTTGGAGGTCGTTTCCGTACCGGTTTCCCACCGATTGAAGGAACCCAATTTTTTCCGCGAGCAGCAAGTGTGACCGTATCCCCGACTAGCTCGCTTTCCGAGGCCGATAATCCTGCCAATTTCGGACCGGTCCGTCCTGCGCTCCGACCCCGACCATGACTAGGTTGGCTTAAAAAATCGGCTGAATCCGGAGAATTTCCGAGCTTGTCGAAGTCAAGTGTGGAAACACCCTTACTGAAGGGGCAATTTACATCAATAACTTCTTGCTTACAGCCCCCTTGCCGTGCTGCCGACTGCCTGCCTGCCCTGTTGCCCCGCCCCCCCCACCCCACCACCCACCCCACCCCACCCCCTCAAAAGGAAGAAACAAAATAATTAAAAGTGCTTACATTCAAACCCTGGACGCGACTGCCTTTATGCTTGCATCGGCACCTCGTCGCCCGTGTGCAGGAAGCCGCGCGGCTGCACCGCCTTCTGCCCTCCTCCCTGCACGCGACCGTGTTTATCCTGGCACGCCCCTGGGCTGCCAATTTCTCCCGCCTCTTCTCCACACCGGCCCACCTACTGGGCACACTGGACCCCGCATACGTGCTGCCCGACCGGGCCCCCGCCAGCCATCCCCACCAGGAGGGCATGAGCGAGGGCGACCTGTCTCGTGGCCTAAAGTCCAATCTCCCGGGCCCGTATTTTTCGCATGCCCCCGGTACGGATGCCAGCCTTCGGCCTGGTCCCAGGTCCACGGCGGGGGATTTTGCCCCTTCCGGTTGGTCCCTGTCACAAGCGTCCCCCCTGCCAGCAAGAGACCCGGGCGCCTCCACGCCACCTGTCGCCATTTCATCACTCGCGCTATCCCGGTCGCTGTCCTTGCCGGCCGAGGACGCTGCTGTCGTGGCCTCGCCCACGCTGGGACAGGCAGGATCGCCGGCCAGTCGGATGAAGAGCGGGGGGGGCGCCGGGGCGGGGCACAAGAGCCCCTGGCGGTGGGGCCTACTCACGCGCTCGTCCCATGCACAAAAGGACAAGAAGAAGCGAGGGGGGAAGGGGGTTGTGACAGAGGGTGGCGATCCCTTGGCAACGGGGGCACCCCCGGGGTCGGAGGAGACTCTGGCCGAGGGGGGCCATGAGGCCGAGGCGGAGGCGTTGCTAAGGGCGGGGGAGAGGGAAGCGGCGGAGCAGAATGGGAGCGGAAATGCCAAGTCCATCGCGCTGAGGGACCAGGACGGGACACCTGGCGCGTTCGACCCCAACTGCATCGTTCTACCCGATGCCAGTTTTAGTTTCGAGGATAACGACGACGGGGACGGGGAGGGAGAAGGTGCCCCTCGGGGGCTGCACATGTACGCGGTCTATGCCGACCCGGTCCTGCACAAGGCCATGGTCCTGCAACATAAGGAACAGATGGCGGCCGCGAGGGCAAGCCAGCAGAGGGAGGCGGCGTGGAAGGCACGTTGTGGGGCAGGCGCCAGCAGTGCGGGCCGTAAAGGCGAACCGGAAGATAGGCACAAGGATGATGATGATGGGGTGTCTGACCATGGGTTGGCGAGGGCAAGCACGGGGGCGTTGGCCTCATCTTTGCCGGACAACAGCTCACCCCTTACTCTTGGCAGCGGCGACGTGGTGTCGTCCAGCGCTCCATCCACAGGCCAGGATGCCTGCGGGGGTGGACAGGACGCGGCACGGTATGCCAGCATTAGTGCCAACGTGGGCGCAACCACCCCTACCGACAGGGCCCTTCGAATCGGGGCCGGCCAGGGATGCTCGGCGGCAGGGGTGGCGTCCTTTCCCCCTGGGGTCCCTGACACGGGCACGGTGAGCGAGGCCCTGGCAGCCGACACGGTGCTGACGTGCCTGTTCCAGCTCACGCGCTTGTGCGGCTGGCCGCCGGCACTCCCCCACGAGCTGCCGCCGCTGTGGATGTCGCTCTTTTCGCCGCCCGCGCAGTCGGGGGGTACCAACCTGGTGCGTAACCTGGTCAGGGCATGGATGTGGTTGTTGAGGGGGCATCAAGCCCGTTGGGTGCTTGTATTTTTGCGTGGAAGTACCTGTGGGGGCACCGACCTGGTAGGTGGTTGTTATCTGAGTGGAAGCGGTTCTTGGGGCACTAACCTGGTGGGTGGCTTGGATGTTAGTGGACGTTGTTGATGGGGGCATCGACCTGGCGGATGCTTGTTGGTTGACATCACTAACTTCATCGCTAACATCAACATTACGCCGAGGACACGGAGGACATGAACGAGAGGCCACCGAGTTGGTGCTTGTTTGTAGATCCAGTTGGCGTAACGTCAAAAACTGTATAAGCCGTCGGGGTGACTGGGGACTGGTTATTCAATTCATGTTCCGTTTCAATATCCCAAGCTGGGCTCACCAGGGGCACGCGGGGGGACTTTGCTGCGCGTAGAGTCATCGTTGATGCCATCGATGATACTCTTATGTCGACGAGGGCATTAAATATGTCGACGAGGGCCTTAAATAAAGGGCACTAACTAAAGCATCCCAGCGTGTGGTATGGTGAATCCACACCTGCCAGAAGAACAAGGACTTCCTCTTGCCTGCTCGGCACTCCTGTGATGTCTATCTCTATTTGCCGAGGCTATGTTTCTCATGCTCTGCTCTTGGACCTATCGTCTACTGGAGCGTAGCAAGGCACAGCCTGTTTTGCTACTATGTGCCAACTGTAAAGTTCTTCATTCACTTGCTGTGTTTAACCGCTTGTTTCCCCGTGTTCGTCCTTTTCTTGGCTCCCCGACCCCTGCCATGCAAATACACGTGCATACGCATGCACATATAAAAAATGTACAATAAATAAAATATATGAATGCATCCACATGTGATGCATACATCAAAACATACTGTAAATGACAAAAATTGTTAAAATAAAAACACAGGAAAAGGCCGCGTGCTGCGTGGCCGAATTCCTTCTTGACAAGCACGGCGGGGTGCCACTGCAGTCCCCCCCGCAACAAGCACCTCCTTCTGGCCCTGACAAACCCATGGCCATTGCCAACGAGGACGTGCAAGCCGCCAGCAGCAAGGCCGCCTTCTCCTCCGTCCGCGACTTCAAGGCAAGCAGCAAGGACAAGAAGCAGCGGCTGCCGTCCCGCCGCAACTCCACCGGAAGCCTGCTGGGTGTGCGAGGGGTGGAGGAGAAGGACCCACAGCAGCAACAGCAGCGTCCGGCACGTCGCAGCGTGGACTTGGCGTCTCCCTACGACCGCCGAGGTACCTCCAGCACTACGGCCATGCCGACAAGTGCGTTAGCCCCTCCGACCAGTTCAGCACCGACCCGACGAGGGTCCGCCCGGGGCAAGAAATTCGGTGGTGGCGGCGGTGGTGGCGGCACATCAGTAAGGGACGTGGCGGTGGCAGCGGCCAACAGCATCCGCACGGCTGCACCCTCCACCCACATGGATGCAAGCACGGGTGGTGGCTGTGGTGGCAGCAGCCATGACACGGCGTCATCGGTGGACCGCCAGCTGGTCCAGCTCGTCATGTCATACCTTGTTCGCACGCCCTGTGCCCCACTGCTCGTGCGCCAGCTCGTCTCTGCCATACGTCACCACCCGCCTGTCCCCTTCCCAGCGTTGTTCGGCAACAGCGTGCCAAGGGGCACCGTGGGGGGGGCGGACGGTGTGGCCCAGAGGGAGGGTGGGTCGGGGGCGCCCCCCTCGTGGCACATCTGGCAGCAGCAACACGGCAGGGATGGTGGTCTTGTGGACTCTGCGTTTGTAGGCCTCGGTGACGGCTGGCAATTGTCACGTGACGGCTCACACGACAAAGGCGGCATATTCCATACAGCCATCGAGTGGGACTGCAACGCGTGCGACAATGACGAGGGCGGGCGGGAGCGGGACCAAAACCATGAGGCTACTGCGCTGGTAACGAGAAGGTTGCTGGCGGACGGAGGTTGCAGCGCGGCAAGAGTGGTGGGTGGGGTAGACATGCACCGACACGATCATGACCACGAGCATGGGCACAGGCAAGGACACGGGCATGAGCATGGGCATGGGCATGGGCACAGGCACGGTCCAATAGTGGCGTCAAATGCGTTTAACCTGGCGTGCGCAGATGACGCGTCGGGCGCCCGCGAGCGCTCAGCGCTCTCCCTGTGCACCGACGTGGCCTACCTGGAGGGTTCCCTGCTGCTTCCCCACCTGCCGCTGCTCCTACACGCGTCGCTCGTGCTGCTGCCATCCGCCCACCGGCCGCAGCCTCCGCCATCATCATCAGCACCCCACCACAGGGCGGGCGACGTCGGAAGGGGACCGGGGGGTGACTACGACGGTGGGGGTGGGGGCGGGGGCGGCGGTGGTGGTGTCTTCCCTCCCACCCATGGCCATCGGCTCGTCGAGTACGTGGTGCACTCGTTGGGTGTGCGGCTGGCCCCAACCGCCGAGGCCCGCACGCGCGCGACCGCGTTTCTCCACAAGCACTTCTCGCAGCCGGCACCCAGCCGTGTCGCGGCAGCGCCCAGCCCAGCCCCTGGCCACACGCAAACACCACGCGGGCACGCCGCTGTTGCGATGGGGACAGTCAGCAGTGGGGTAGGTCATGCCACCATGACGGCGCCGAGTAGCAGCGGCAGCGATCTACCCCCGAAAAGCCCCAACATTGGGGGGCGGCATTCTGGCTGGCCGCTGGATCGCAGCCACATGTCCTCCTCGCGCAACCACACGCCCGCTGCAACTATCGCTGCTCCAAGTGCGGGCCCACCATCGCACGCTGGCCTCCTTTCCCAAGGGGCCGCCGTTGCGAGCGCCAGCACAAGGGGACATGCCACTTCATCGACCGCTCCAGAGGAGGGCGGGGACGATGGCCCCGAATCCAGTGGTGACCTGGATGGCGACTTTGTGGCGGAGTTGCTGGCGGTGCTGGCACCGCACCGTCCCTGGCTGGCGGCCGAGTGGGCCTCGCTCGCCCTCGGCTGGGCCATGGGCTCGGCGGACGCGGAGGTGGCGCTGCGGTCGCTGCGGCTGTTCGGATCGCTCGGGTGCGACCCAGGGACCCTGGCTCAGCTCCAGGTGGCCCGGCTGGTGCGCGCGGGCCTGCGGCAGGGGCGCCCGGGGCTCGTGGACGCGGCGCTGCGCGTGCTGCAGGGGTTTGCCGCCGCGCTGGGGTTGGGGGGGGGCCAGGGGCATGGGCGTGGTGGTCCCTCCACCATCACCGACCCAAGGGGGGGCGGGAAGGACGCTGGGGCGGGGGGGAGGGGCTCAACCCACACGAGGCCGTGACACATTCTCAGCATCCCTCGCATCTGCAGCCACCAGTGCACGCGTCTTCCCCCCCTTCATCTTCACAGCAGCAGCAGCCTTCTTCCTCTTCTTTGCATCAGCAGCACCAGCAACAGCAGCCTGTGTCGTCACTGTCATGGGTGCAGCTGGGGGTACGGCCGCCAGCATCCGACTCGGCCGGTGCCGCGATCTCCGCCTCCCTGGCAGCCGGCTCGAGCAGCACGCAGGGCAGCGAGGTGGGGGGGGGGGGGGGGCGGGGCGGAGCGTGACGTGTGCCAGAGCATCGCGCTGCTCGCGTGCGCATTCGCAGCCATGGCCATGCCGGGCGCGCCCAGCGTGTGCGGCCGCGCGGTGGCGTTGGCAGCATCGGTGCTGGGCATGCGCCACGCCGACGTGCCGTTGGGGGACCGCTGCGCGGGCGCCCGGGTGCTCCTGGCATTCAAGCCACTGTGGGGTCAGGTGGAGTGGGGTCAGGTAGGGGGGGGGCAGGGGGTGGGATTAGGGGCAGGCCGAGGGGCGCTGGGTACAGGTGGAGGCGCGTCGCTCTCTCTGGACACTGTTGCGACCGGCTTGCTGTTCCCGGGCCTACTGGCGCCGCAGACGTCGGGTCCCGTGCTGTGGCTGCTGGGGGTACGTGGGTGGGGTTGAACTTGTGTGGGTATTGAACTTGTGTGGGTCTTGAACTTTTTGAACATCGAGCTTTTGGATGTGGGTCAATGCTTGGGGGTCGCGGCATGCTTTTGGATGTGGTCCGATTCTTGGGGGTTGCGTCTTTGATGGGATGGTGGCGCACGTGCCCCCCAGGTGCCGTCGATCCAGTGGTGGCAGAACAGTGCCAAAAGATCGTAGGCCCGTGCACGTTGAGGGTGTGTGTTGAGTCAGCTATGGTGTTTCTTGGGGGTCCATGGGATTATAAGCACTGCGTGTGTCGTCCGTTTTCCTTGGCCTTGCCATCACCTCCCCCTTGGGTAATCGGGTTTTTGTATGCATGGTTATTAACTAATTAATAGATGCATGGTATGTAGGCTTCTGGAGGCTCCCACTCTTCTCAATGTCTATTGTGTTCCACAGTCGGATGCTGCTTCCTGCGCCAGCTGCCAGCTATCCACATGGCACATATTTTCTTTTTGGCCCGCACGTGGGATTTCTCATGTGCCCTGATGGCAAGGGACCGCCTGGGCAGCCAGGCAGCCTCAATAAAAGAGGAGCAGGGATGAGATGACGTGTGCGGTTGCCCCACTCACCTATCCTCAAAGGGCGGCGACCGGACACACTTCCAATCTATCTTCCAACAACTGGGTAGTTCGTCGTTTTGGTCGTGCCCATGTTCCTTCTCTATTATCTGCCGGGGCTTCATGTTCATCGCTACCCTGCACCGCTGATTGCCAGCACACGTCTTCTTATGGTGCCCGGCACATATGCACGGTACAACAATCATGCAGGCTGTCAGGGTCCGGCATTAAGGCAGCGGTACTATCGGGGCAACCACAGTCCATTTTGCCTTAAAGTGGCGCTTGCCTCCTCGTCACCTGGCCACGCTCGCGGCATGTCTCTCTTCATATCTACTACTCTATGACTCTATGTATATCCTTCCTTTCAATCCTTCCGTTTTATTTCCTTATGTTGCATGCTTCTCTCACCACCGTACTTCATGATTGTCAATGAATATATGTATATCCTTCTCCCTGGCCCTCGCCCTTACCCTTGCAGCCACCCCTGGCCGCCTTGCTGCTTCGCTCATTACCCTATGCTTTTGCACATGCTGTGGCCCCGTGTCCATGTGGGTCTCTGCCCTTTTTTATTTTCCCTCCCTCCCTCCCTCCCTCCCTCCCTCCCTCCCTCCCTCCCTCCCTCCCTCCCTCCCTCCCTCCCTCCCTCCCTCCCTCCCTCCCTCCCTCCCTCCCTCCCTCCCTCCCTCCCTCCCTCCCTCCCTCCCTCCCTCCCCCTCCCTCCCTCCCTCCCTCCCTCCCTCCCTCCCTCCCTCCCTCCCTCCCTCCTCCCTCCCTCCCTCCCTCCCTCCCTCCCTCCCTCCCTCCCTCCCTCCTCCCTCCCTCCCTCCCTCCCTCCCTCCCTCCCCCCTCCCTCCCTCCCTTCCTCTTCCCGTCCGCCTACCTCCCACTGCCCCACATGACACGCACACGTGCGCATGCATATCGTGACGCGCGTGTTGTGACGTCACACGCATACTGGAATGGACCTTCTCTCCCAGTGCTGCGCGACGGTGTACGCGGATCACCTGCCGGCCGACAACAAGCTCATGATACTCGTCCTTCTGCTGGCGTGTGCGCACACCGAGGTCAGCGGCAATACCATCCCTCGCTCCCACGGTCGCTTACCGTCACTATCGACATCCGCACCAGTACAATCACCTGCGGTCACCATTACCTGCTGTCACTGTCACCTGCTATTTCTATCGCCTCATCGCAACCAGAAGACACCATGGGTTGATGCCCGCCTTTTCCACAATACGCTGTGCTTGTTCTCTCCCATTAACAAGCCAAGTTCAAGTAGCAGTTTGATTCTACCCGCCCGGCCTTTCCCCTTTCCCTCTATTCCTCGACCCTTGAGCTTGTGTTTGTTTTCATGCATGTGTGTGTGTCTGTGTGCATACGTGTGTGGACGTATGCATGTGCGTGTGTGTGATGCTCATACGGGCTCCTGCGTGCTTGCTCTGGGTGCATGACCCTCTGCGGTGCCTGCTTTTCCTGGATGCGTCATGTGAACATGCCTGTTTAGCTCGTCACACCGTCCTTGTGTTTACGCTTCTTCTGTATTGCCGTGTATGTATTAAATTTATGCTTATGGTGGTCTCCTTATTCTGTAGTCTCGGTCATGTATATGTTTGTCCTCATGCTCGCATAACTTTCCCCGTTTACGGGACCATGCTGTCCCTGGGGATACATGCATGAAATGAATACATGCACCAATGAAAAGCATGTGACTGCCTACGCGTGTGCCATCACGTCCCCAGTTTGTGGACGACCGGCTCTCCCTCTGCACCTTCGTCTCCTCTACCATCGAGCGATGCGGGCTGGCGCTCTCCGACGTGCACGCCGTGTTTGCGAAGTACGCCGCCGGCCACTACGCTTCTTCTTCTTCTTCCAGCCGCGCCGCCGACTCCGCTCGCACGTTTTCCCTGCCCACCTTCGCTCTCCCGCCGCCGATGCCAAACGCCGGCACGACTGGGTCACTCCACCCGTCCCCATTCCACCGGGGCTCATCATCCGGCGACGTCCCCCAGTCCCGTCACTCGCAGCAACAAGGCCATCACTCACAGCAACAAGGCCGTCACTCGCAGGACCAGGGTCACTCGCAGGATGGGCCCGTGCAACGGCGGAGAGAGATGCCCCCCGCTGGCTTTTCATTCTCTTTCTCTTCGCCGCCCGGCCGCGGGGTCCTGAGCGAACAGGGGGGTCAATTGTGGGCTGACAGCCATGGGGACGGGGCGGGTGGTCGCCAGGAGTTGAATGGGCAGGACGCGATGTTTCTGCCGTCGCCCCCGGCGTGGATGGCCCAGGGGGCTCTCTCGGGAGGTACTCGCCGCCACACGATGGGGGGCCACACGTTGCCCGACACGCATCGGGCCCAAACGCGGGTCACTAGCGCGGAACGGACTCACGAGGCGGCGGTCTCGCAGGAGCATGGCGCGGGAGCGGTAACAGATGCCAGCATGCTGCCGCAGCCGTGGGTACCGTCGCCAGAATGGGCCACCGATGCCGACAAGAAGGGAAGGGAATGGGCCGCACGGAGCGACGATCGAGGGTTTCGGATTCCCCGTTCCAGCGTGGGAGGCCCAAACGCCCCCTACCAGTCGCCGTCGCCAGCCCCCCCCTTTGCGGCTGGCTTTGAGGCGGATCCGTTGTTGTCAAGGCCCCGCATACGCCGATGGAGCGGGGCCCCTTCCGTGGGAGCGGCACCCTTGTTTAACCTTGCATCCGCCACGACCTTGCCAGAGGCCAGATCATCGTCGCACTGGGGAGCCACACCCCCGCCGTCGCAGCAGCCGCCAGTGGCAACCGTCACGCCAGGGGCCTGGCTGGTCGACTCGGGCATGGGTGGGAGTGAGACTCAGGACGCGCGGCGTGGGAGCGCAAGGTCCACCGAATCCGTTGGAACGGCGTCCTCGGGGCCCAAACGGCGCGCGACCTTTACTGCCGGCATGAGGCGCCGGCTGTGGGACACGCCTGTTGGTACGGACGCCAGCAGCGACGACGAGGAGAGGCAGGGTCTGCTCTCGTGGTCGCGCTCGCCGCCGCCAGGTGGCAACCCCGGGGAGGGCCTGTCTCGCACGTCGGCGGATTTCTCGCTGATGTCAGCGCTGGCGTCGCTGCACCCCAGCGGTGCATCCGCCGCTTCCACTGGCGGCGGCCCCTCAGGGGTGTCCTCCTCAGGGTCTCGCCTGGGCCGTCCGGATGTCAGTGCAAGGATGGGCCACGGGAATTACCAGGACACAATGCCCTTCAGGAGCGCTCCCCTCTCGTTCACTTCGCACGCAGGCAGTGGCTTGACTGCCGGCGATGTAACGGGCGGCAGTACTAGCAGCCCGTATGGCAGCGGGTACGGTGACGTAGGCCAGGAGTATCACCGCGAGGGTGGGGGAAATGGCCACGGATCGTCGGTGTCGCAGCTGGTCCATGTCATGGGGGAGGCCGAGAACGGCTACTTGAGTCCCGAGCGGGCAGTGGGGCAATCGACCACGGATCGCTACTTGTTCTACTCGGATTTCATGGACGCCTTCTCCCTGGCGTTCCCAGGGTATGTGGTGGGCTATTCCTTAGCTCTTCCTTCATTTCCTTGGATATTTCTGGGCTAATCCTTCATTTCCTGGGCTATCCCTCTCTGTGTGGCCCCTTCCTGACTTGCTGTCTCCACTTTTGGTCAGAATCTCTTCCCCTCATTTCCCCTGTCACCCTCTCTGCAACCCCCCTATGAACGTGCTTGTTTTGATGCCTCGCCTCTCCCCTCTCCCCTCTCCCCTCTCCCCTCTCCCCTCTCCCCTCCCCTCTCCCTCTCCCTCTCCCCTCTCCCCTCTCCCCTCTCCCCTCTCCCCTCTCCCCTCTCCCCTCTCCCCTCTCCCTCTCCCCTCT
>RPFO01000082.1:4749740-4771268 GCA_009746045.1 Mesostigma viride | reverse complement strand
AGGCGAGAAAGTCTCTCAGCACTATGCACGGCGACGTTACAGACAGCTGGTCTGGTGTCAATTTGGCCGGACTTGTAATTCGGATGGGGGGTGAAGTGCATTTCAAGTTCAAAGGTGAAATGTTCAAGGTTTTTTGATGGGACTGAATCGTACCCAAGGGCGATTTGTGAGGCGATGTCCGCGCTGGGGGAACAGTACCCCTGTTCGACTGCGTGAGGGGAATGGATTCTGCGACTGAAGGCATTTTGGGTGTGATTTTCTTGCGCCAACGGCCGTTGGAACTTGCAAATTAGCGTTTGATTTTCTTCGCACCCGGAAGTAGGGTGTGGTTTGCCACGTGGCACCATGGATGTAATTAATAAATGCATAATAAAACATTTTTCGTGCGCCAACGGCCGTTGGAGACTGAAAACTAGTGTGTGCTTTGTGCGCGTAATAAATCTTAAAATTCTTGTTGTTTTTTCAAGCCAACGGCCGTTGACGGTGAGAAATGTATATCAAACGGTGTCGGTGGGTTGCAGATGACGTTCTACAGGACGGAGGGGGGCGAGTGGATCAACTTGGAAGACAGGCTTCTGGGAGTGGTTAAGAGCGCGCTCAGGCTTCTGCCGGACATTAAGCTGGATTTTATGCCCAAGGAGGGTGAAAGGTCTCTTTTGAGACCGGATGTCGCGAAGGCCGCGGCTCTTGTTTTCAATATCGAGGGTCGGGGACTCCCAAAGCCGACCGTAGAGCCATTTGAGGAGGTGCTTGTGAGGTGTGGTGCTATAAGGCCCTATGATCCATCAATACCCAGCCCAATTTGTTTTCAGTCGATCGATGCTGATGGTAATGAAAGTTGGATACCGATGGCGCGGCCATATGATAGGGGAGAAGGGTTTAAGGGTTTAGGGGAGGTGGGACGGTTCGAATGGGTCATCTTGAAGGACGGCAAGTACTTCAAGCATCACACTGACCTGATCATCGACCGGCTGTTCGTGTCTGCTGGAGATTGCATGTTCTGGTTGAGGGAATACGTGCATGAGTGGGGACCCGACGGTGTTGACGAGTTTGAGAAAGCGGTTCGTGAGGTGATGTACGCGTTGGGGCAGGAGTACAAGTTCGAGTGCGTGACTGACGCGAATCGATTATGCGACTGAAGTGTTGGGTGTGATTTTCTTTGCGCCAACGGCCGTTGGCAGCTGGAAAGTTGGGTGTGATTCGCCACGTGGCACTATGGATGTAATCAATAAATGCATAATAAAAATTTTTTTCGTGCATTTTTCGTGCGCCAACGGCCGTTGGAGACTGGAAAATGGTGTGATTTTCGTGCGAGTAATAAATCATTCTTGTTGTTTCAAGCCAACGGCCGTTGACGGTGAGAAATGTGTATCAAACGGTGTTGGTGGTCGCAGATGGCGGTCAAATGCACGGTTGCGTGGTGCCAGGAAGCGAGAGCAGGAGGGGATGACTTGTGCGTGCGTCATGTCAGCGTGCGAACGGGAATGGCAGGGAGGGTGAAGGATTTGTTTGCAAAAAAGGGGGGATGTATCGCCCGGGATTGCCAGCTTCCATTCGGGACGGATTGCATGCCTTTTTGTGATGGACACGCCAAGTTGTCAGGGGAGATGCAAGAGGTGATCAAAGGAGGCTTGTTGTTTGTGAATGGCGAGTCCAGTGCTGGTGAAGGACCTCTTGTCCTGAGTTTTGAGGTGGACGGTGCTGGAAGTCTGGAAAGAATGGCGGTCCGGTCGCGGGAATGGATGTTGAATCACCCTGACTTTGACTCGTATGCCTACTGCCAAGGTTTCGGGGACGCCGTTTTTACATGGATGCTGTGCTCGGAGGATGACGTGCATGCGATTGTTTCGCATGACGACTTGGATATCGCAGGCGCCATGGGCGCAGACCTGTTGTTGTATTTCATGATTGGATGGGGTTGCGGATTTTTGGAAGGTGATTGGTGGGTCCCGCACCTCGCAAGGCTTACTTTTGCGGTCGGCGAATTGCCTGTACCTGTTGAAGTGTCAAAAACTCGTGTGGAGATGGCTGCCGTTCTGGCATCGGGGGTTAAGCGCCAAGCCCGATTTGCCATGACCGTTGTTGCTGATGCTGAGGGGGAGGAAATTGAAAAGGTCGTGGAAAGGGTCGTCCTGGCCTCTGCTTTGGTGGAGAGAGCAAGGAATGCATGCGACTAGGTGTTTTTGGTCGCCAACGGCCGTTGGACTTGCAAAATGTCCTGTGAGCTGAGTCCGTTTCTTAACTTGCCATGGACGTCGGTTGTGCAGGGGCAGGGTGTAGGATGGAGTGCGGAAAAGAAGGAAAGGAAGGGGGGGAGACTACAAAGGAAAACCTGATAGAGATTGTGGAGGCCGAACTGGAAGACCTGCCCGATCTGGTTCTCGAAGAGGACGGGCAATTGCACGCTGAACGTCTTGATGGCGTGGGCATGATGATGTCGGAGGTTGATGGGTATGGTGGAATTGCTAAAGGTGTATTGCGTAAATTGAGGCGTGAGGAGGATGTGGGGACTCCGGCTCATGTTTTGGTCAGTTTTATGAACGACAATTGGGGTCGAATGCAACCCACTAAAGATGGGGAGGATGTTGACTAGAATGTGATTTTAGGATGAATGTAAATTTATTTAATAAAGAAGAATCATTTGGAAAAAATCGCCTGATGGTGTCAAGTTTTGTGCGTCTAAGGCCAACGGCCGTTGGGGTGTGTGGAATTTAACAGGGCCAACGGCCGTTGACCCTGCTGAATGCGTGCGTTTGCGGGTGGTGTAAAAAATATCGATGTGCACAGATGACCTCATTCGATGACCCCATTCGATGCGAACATCCGGATTGTCAATGGGAAGGAGTGCCGACGGAAAGCGAGTGGTTCTGTCCCAAGCATTCTGACGTATGGGGGGCGTTGTTTGCCGAAATCGAGAGCGGGCTGATGACGATTGACCGTCACATCGTGACGAAAAAGTGGAAGCCTTGGCCCAACAACATGGTTTTGGTCTTGTACTATGTTGACAAGAAGCCTCGATTCATGCTGCGTGATGCAGAGTGGGTGATAGAGGAGGTGGGACAGATGCGACCTGGAGAGGGGATAGGCGGTAAGGACAAGCCGCCAAGGCATGTGTGGGCTTACATGGGAGACCATCCCGACTGTCCAACGGCCAAAGTGTGGCATGATATGGGAAGGGACCTGGCCACGGAGTCCGCGTATGAGTGCGCGCGACTCGTGACAGCGCTCTTGAAGGGGGAGGTGAAAGACCTGATGCGCAAGGGGGGGTTGGTAGAGCAGATTAGACAGCAGATTAGACGTGTGTGTGATTTTGATGAGGAGATTGATGAGAAGCCGGCAAAGAGGGGCAGGATGGACAGAATTGCTCAGTAAGAAAGAGAGGGAGAAAATATGATTTGATTAATCTGATGCGTGTAATTGAAACTAATTTATTTTGTCTCATAAAACTTCTTTGAACGGACCTTTGAACCAACAATTATTGCACAACAAGACTAGATTGAGAATTGTGTGAGAAAGACGCCAGAGGGGGTTCTGACGGTCCTTATTGCCCCTGTTATACAATGGCTGCTGTATGGGACTCATGGCAATTGCGCAGATGGCAACGAAATGCAAAATCTGTACGGAGCCCGTAAGGGTCGAGGGACTGTGCGCGGAACATTACAAGTTCCTACAAGCGCACGACCTCGAGTACCAAAATGCCAAGGATCCATACGGGGGGTGTGGATTTCTTAGATGTGATAGACCACTGGAGGGATTGGATGTGTATTGCAAGACACATCTACCTTTTGCCGAGAAGTTGGAGGACGTGTGCGCTCGTGGGATCGCATACGTAGCAAGTTTGCAGATGTTGATGGGGAAGACCGGAATGACACGCTCGGTCCTCCACTTCACGGCAACGCACACTGGGGAACGGAAAGTTGAGCTGGTGCGCCTCGACAGGCAGGGACTCGAGATTTCGGCAGAGGGGGACAGCGCGTACGGGTTTGCTCATGGGCAAAACGTTACCATGGGGGATTCCTTGCAGGGTGTGGCGCGTGAATGCGCGTACACCTTGATGATGAATAATGGATTTGTGGAAGCACAAAGACTGCACAAGGATATTTTGGAGGCTCTTCTTGCCGCAGAGCCGGTGAGACTGCCGACGCTCCCGAGGCCTGAGGAGCGGGACCGTTTGATCAGGATGGTGGTGAAGGCGGATATAGATGCAGATGTGGAGGCCGCAAAGGCGAAGGCAGAGGAAGCGCGTCGTGCAAAGGAGGAATCGGATCAAGAACTGTTGGAGAAGATGCAGAGCTCCAACAAAATTTTGCATCGTTTGGGGATGGCGGACGTCGCTTATGAATACGAGTCCGGGAAGGGGAAGAAACAAACGAGGAAAAGATAATAATGGGAATGGTCGCCCACTGTTCTTGTCACAGAAATGCTTTTGTTAATGCTGGCGAACTTGGGACGGTCGTCCGTATTTCAACATTTCCTTGCCTTTAAAATTGATTGATGGGTAAATAATAATACTGAGCAAGCCTTCCATTTTATGTGTCTGTGGTCATACAATTTCGTTATTGTTTCAACCCTTGCAACGATGCATGTAAGTCTCAACCTTGGTGTCATGGAACTGCTTGTCTTTGCATATTACAACCCATTAATGCTCGGTTTGCATCATCATGTTCCAAAAAGGGAATAAATGAAGTAGCTATTGAAGCTTGCGTTAGAGAAATCCCCAAATAATCGACTTCTTCTGCTTTACTACTAAATTCTGGTTTATATCGCACATGAACATAATTATTTTCAACACTAGAGTAACAAGAAAGTAATAAATATTCTGGGGCGAATTTAAATTGATCTTGTTGATGTGGAGGTATAAAAATAGGTATTTCACTTTTAATTACTTGATTTTTATGTAATGTATAAAAAGGACAAGAAAACATATTCATTTACTTTATTATGCGTAGCTAAAGATCCAATTAAACCGGTATTAGGCCCTTCTGGCGTTTGTATAGGACCATAATGACTAGGATGTATATCATGTAACGTGCGTGTTTGCAAGTTGGCCGTTGACACTCTACGACGGAGCCAATTTTCGGAAGAACCTGCCTCATTTATGAATGCATCGACTGTGTGCATAAATTGTGATCATTGAATTGAACAAAAAAAATTCTCTTATTGCCCCAATCATGGCTATTCTCTTAATGCCCTATCATGGCTATTTGTTTGTGTATGTTTTGCCCATGTTATTACATTAATGGCATGATGTTGTGGATTGCTAGCTCTATCTATGATGGTTGTTCGTTTGTGTATGCTTTGCCCATGTTGTTACAGTAATGGCATGATGTTGTGGATTGCTAGCTCAATCTATGATGGTTGTTCGTTTGTGTATGCTTTGCCCATGTTGTTACAGTAATGGCATGATTTTGTGGATTGCTCAACCTATGAGGGTTGTTCGTTTGTGTATGTTTTGCGCGCAGATCACAATGGATTGCACCATCTGCCGCAGCAAGCGAAGCCCCCTTACTGGTTCCAAGATCTTATCCTACTGGATGCCAAGCAGGCTGGCGAAGGGTATCCCAGTACGTACTTTGAAACTTGATGCCGCAAAACAACTACAACTTCGTTTTAACCCTTTAGCCGTTTTGAGTGATATTTACAGCGGACATTACATTTTTGTTGCTACGGGATGAGAATTGAGCTTTGTAATGCTAACAGGTGTCACAAACCAAACTGTCCGCTATTTGTAGTGGGCATTTATTGTTAGAGCTTGCAGCTGGGTCCCTGCTCCTCCACATGCAACCTTGGTGTTCATGAGCCCTTTACTAGCTTCCTTTCTGTCAGGGGGTGCTATATTTGGCACCCATAGGACATTGCAATATGACCAATGACATGACCCCCAAGGTGGTGAATATATGTGTGTGCTTGTGTCCTATAATGGACCATAACTAACTATTAGGTTGGTTTGTGGACATTATCATGGAAAGTGACAATTGCCCGGTTTTTATAGCGGGCAGTTGGACACGGTTTTAAGGGTTGACCTATGAGCTTTGTCAGATGTGTGTGCTGCACCGCACCGCTTGCTAACATATTCGGCGGATTTTTTCTTTGTCGTCTGCGTGTCACAGCGTGCTTGTACGCACAACCACCCGCCTTCCCCTCCGCCGGCGCCCCCGCCGCCGGGCTCTCCGCCGCCACCGGTGTTGCCCCCTGCGGCCGCCGGCCCTTCCGCGCCGTCGGAAGCTGCAGCGGCAGCACAGCAAATGCCCCCTCCCCCCGCACCATCGTCGGGGCAAGAGGCGCGCGGCGTTCATGCAGCAAAGTCGGCGAAGGAGCGGAGGAAATCGGCGGCTTCTGGGTCATCGGGTTCCGATGCCGCGACGGCAGCAACTGGAAAAGCAACCCACAAGACACTGCCAGCTGCCCGGGTAGGTGTTACGCACAAAGATGGGATTTTCTTGCGCCATCCTTGTCCTTGTCCTTGTCCTTGTCCTTGTCCTTGTCCTTGTCCTTGTCCTTGTCCCCCCACCTTGTCCTTGTCCTTGTCCTTGTCCTTGTCCTTGTCCTTGTCCTTGTCCTTGTCCTTGTCCTTGTCCTTGTCCTTGTCCTTGTCCTTGTCCTTGTCCTTGTCCTTGTCCTTGTCCTTGTCCTTGTCCTTGTCCTTGTCCTTGTCCTTGTCCTTGTCCTTGTCCTTGTCCTGTCCTTGTCCTTGTCCTTGTCCTTGTCCTTGTCCTTGTCCTTGTCCTTGTCCTTGTCCTTGTCCTTGTGCCAGCACCTTGTCCTTGTCCTTGTCCTTGTCCTTGTCCTTGTCCTTGTCCTTGTCCTTGTCCTTGTCCTTGTCCTTGTCCTTGTCCTTGTCCTTGTCCTTGTCCTTGTCCTTGTCCTTGTCCTTGTCCTTGTCCTTGTCCTTGTCCTTGTCCTTGTCCTTGTCCTTGTCCTTGTCCTTGTCCTTGTCCTTGTCCTTGTCCTTGTCCTTGTCCTTGTCCTTGTCCTTGTCCTTGTCCTTGTCCTTGTCCTTGTCCTTGTCCTTGTCCTTGTCCTTGTCCTTGTCCTTGTCCTTGTCCTTGTCCTTGTCCGTCCGCGTCCGCGTCCGCGTCCGCGTCCGCGTCGCGTCCGCGTCCGCGTCCGCGTCGCGTCCTTGTCCTTGTCCTTGTCCTTGTCCTTGTCCTTGTGCCAGCACCTTGTCCTTGTCCTTGTCCTTGTCCTTGTCCTTGTCCTTGTCCTTGTCCTTGTCCTTGTCCTTGTCCTTGTCCTTGTCCTTGTCCTCGTCCTTGTCCTCGTCCTTGTCCTTGTCCTTGTCCTTGTCCTTCTCCTTGTCCTTGTCCCCCCACCTTGTCCTTGTCCTTGTCCTTGTCCTTGTCCTTGTCCTTGTCCTTGTCCTTGTCCTTGTCCTTGTCCTTGTCCTTGTCCTTGTCCTTGTCCTTGTCCTTGTCCTTGTCCTTGTCCTTGTCCTTGTCCTTGTCCTTGTCCTTGTCCTTGTCCTTGTCCTTGTCCTTGTCCTTGTCCTTGTCCTTGTCCTTGTCCTTGTCCTTGTCCTCGTCCTCGTCCTCGTCCTCGTCCTCGTCCTCGTCCTCGTCCTCGTCCTCGTCCTCGTCCTCGTCCTCGTCCTCGTCCTCGTCCTCGTCCTCGTCCTCGTCCTCGTCCTTGTCCTTGTCGTTGGCCTTGTCCTTGTCCTTGTGCCAGCACCTTGTCCTTGTGCCAGCACCTTGTCCTTGTCCTTGTCCTTGTCCTTGTCCTTGTCCTTGTCCTTGTCCTTGTCCTTGTCCTTGTCCTTGTCCTTGTCCTTGTCCTTGTCCTTGTCCTTGTCCTTGTCCTTGTCCTTGTCCTTGTCCTTGTCCTTGTCCTTGTCCTTGTCCTTGTCCTTGTCCTTGTCCTCGTCCTCGTCCTCGTCCTCGTCCTCGTCCTCGTCCTCGTCCTCGTCCTCGTCCTCGTCCTCGTCCTCGTCCTCGTCCTCGTCCTCGTCCTCGTCCTCGTCCTCGTCCTCGTCCTCGTCCTCGTCCTCGTCCTCGTCCTCGTCCTCGTCCTCGTCCTCGTCCTTGTCCTCGTCCTTGTCCTTGTCCTTGTCCTTGTCCTTGTCCTTGTCCTTGTCCTTGTCCTTGTCCTCGTCCTCGTCCTCGTCGTCCTCGTCCTCGTCCTCGTCCTCGTCCTCGTCCTCGTCCTCGTCCTCGTCCTCGTCCTCGTCCTCGTCCTCGTCCTCGTCCTCGTCCTCGTCCTCGTCCTCGTCGTCCTCGTCCTCGTCCTCGTCCTTGTCCTTGTCCTTGTCCTTGTCCTTGTCCCTGTCCCTGTCCTTGTCCTTGTCCTTGTCCTTGTCCTTGTCCTTGTCCTTGTCCTTGTCCTTGTCCTTGTCCTTGTCCTTGTCCTTTTCGTTGTGGTTGTCCTTGTGCTTCTCCTCGTCCTTGTCCTTGTCCTTGTCCTTGTCCGTGTCCTTGTCCTTGTCCTTGTCCTTGTCCTTGTCCTTGTCCTTGTCCTTGTCCTTGTCCTTGTCCTTGTCCTTGTCCTTGTCCTTGTCCTTGTCCTTGTCCTTGTCCTTGTCCTTGTCCTTGTCCTTGTCCTTGTCCTTGTCCTTGTCCTTGTCCTTGTCCTTGTCCTTGTCCTTGTCCTTGTCCTTGTCCTTGTCCTTGTCCTTGTCCTTGTCCTTGTCCTTGTCCTTGTCCTTGTCCTTGTCCTTGTCCTTGTCCTTGTCCTTGTCCTTGTGCCAGCACCTTGTCCTTGTCCTTGTCCTTGTCCTTGTCCTTGTCCTTGTCCTTGTCCTTGTGCCAGCACCTTGTCCTCGTCCTTGTCCTCGTCCTTGTCCTTGTCCTTGTCCTTGTCCTTGTCCTTGTCCTTGTCCTTGTCCTTGTCCTTGTCCTTGTCCTTGTCCTTGTCCTTGTCCTCGTCCTTGTCCTCGTCCTTGTCCTTGTCCTTGTCCTTGTCCTTGTCCTTGTCCTTGCCCTTGCCCTTGTCCTTGTCCTTGTCCTTGTCCTTGTCCTTGTCCTTGTCCTTGTCCTTGTCCTTGTCCTTGTCCTTGTCCTTGTCCTTGTCCTCGTCCTTGTCCTCGTCCTTGTCCTTGTCCTTGTCCTTGTCCTTGTCCTTCTCCTTGTCCTTGTCCTTGTCCTTGTCCTTGTCCTTGTCCTTGTCCTTGTCCTTGTCCTTGTGCCAGCACCTTGTCCTTGTCCTTGTCCTTGTCCTTGTCCTTGTCCTTGTCCTGGTCCTTGTCCTTGTCCTTGTCCTTGTCCTTGTCCTTGTCCTTGTCCTTGTCCTTGTGCCAGCACCTTGTCCTTGTCCTTGTCCTTGTCCTTGTCCTTGTCCTTGTCCTTGTTCTTGTCCTTGTCCTTGTCCTTGTCCTTGTCCTTGTCCTTGTCCTTGTCCTTGTCCTTGTCCTTGTCCTTGTCCTTGTCCTTGTCCTTGTCCTCGTCCTCGTCCTCGTCCTCGTCCTCGTCCTCGTCCTCGTCCTCGTCCTCGTCCTCGTCCTCGTCCTTGTCCTTGTCCTTGTCCTTGTCCTTGTCCTTGTCCTTGTCCTTGTCCTTGTCCTTGTCCTTGTCCTTGTCCTTGTCCTTGTCCTTGTCCTTGTCCTTGTGCTTGTCCTCGTCCTCGTCCTCGTCCTTGTCCTTGTCCTTGTCCTTGCCCTTGTCCTTGTCCTTGTCCTTGTCCTCGTCCTCGTCCTCGTCCTCGTCCTCGTCCTCGTCCTCGTCCTCGTCCTTGTCCTTGTCCTTGTCCTTGTCCTTGTCCTTGTCCTTGTCCTTGTCCTCGTCCTCGTCCTCGTCCTCGTCCTCGTCCTCGTCCTCGTCCTCGTCCTCGTCCTCGTCCTCGTCCTCGTCCTCGTCCTCGTCCTCGTCCTCGTCCTCGTCCTCGTCCTCGTCCTCGTCCTCGTCCTCGTCCTCGTCCTTGTCCTTGTCCTTGTCCTTGTCCTTGTCCCTGTCCCTGTCCTTGTCCTTGTCCTTGTCCTTGTCCTTGTCCTTGTCCTTGTCCTTGTCCTTGTCCTTGTCCTTGTCCTTGTCCTTGTCCTTGTCCTTGTCCTTTTCTTGGTTGTCCTTGTGCTTCTCCTCGTCCTTGTCCTTGTCCTTGTCCTTGTCCTTGTCCTTGTCCTTGTCCTTGTCCTTGTCCTTGTCCTTGTCCTTGTCCTTGTCCTTGTCCTTGTCCTTGTCCTTGTCCTTGTCCTTGTCCTTGTCCTTGTCCTTGTCCTTGTCCTTGTCCTTGTCCTTGTCCTTGTCCTTGTCCTTGTCCTTGTCCTTGTCCTTGTCCTTGTCCTTGTCCTTGTCCTTGTCCTTGTCCTTGTCCTTGTCCTTGTCCTTGTCCTTGTCCTTGTCCTTGTCCTTGTCCTTGTCCTTGTCCTTGTCCTTGTCCTTGTCCTTGTCCTTGTCCTTGTCCTTGTCCTTGTCCTTGTCCTTGTCCTTGTCCTTGTCCTTGTCCTTGTCCTTGTCCTTGTCCTTGTCCTTGTCCTTGTCCTTGTCCTTGTCCTCGTCCTTGTCCTCGTCCTTGTCCTTGTCCTTGTCCTTGTCCTTGTCCTTGTCCCCTTGTCCTTGTCCTTGTCCTTGTCCTTGTCCTTGTCCTTGTCCTGTCCTTGTCCTTGTCCTTGTCCTTGTCCTTGTCCTTGTCCTTGTCCTTGTCCTTGTCCGCCTTGTCCTTGTCCTTGTCCTTGTCCTTGTCCTTGTCCTTGTCCTTGTCCTTGTCCTTGTCCTTGTCCTTGTCCTTGTCCTTGTCCTTGTCCTTGTCCTTGTCCTTGTCCTTGTCCTTGTCCTTGTCCTCGTCCTTGTCCTCGTCCTCGTCCTCGTCCTCGTCCTCGTCCTCGTCCGTCCTCGTCCTGTCCTCGTCCTCGTCCTCGTCCTTGTCCTTGTCCTTGTCCTTGTCCTTGTCCCTGTCCCTGTCCTTGTCCTTGTCCTTGTCCTTGTCCTTGTCCTTGTCCTTGTCCTTGTCCTTGTCCTTGTCCTTGTCCTTGTCCTTGTCCTTGTCCTTGTCCTTTTGTTGTGGTTGTCCTTGTCTTCTCCTGTCCTTGTCCTTGTCCTTGTCCTTGTCCTTGTCCTTGTCCTTGTCCTTGTCCTTGTCCTTGTCCTTGTCCTTGTCCTTGTCCTTGTCCTTGTCCTTGTCCTTGTCCTTGTCCTTGTCCTTGTCCTTGTCCTTGTCCTTGTCCTTGTCCTTGTCCTTGTCCTTGTCCTTGTCCTTGTCCTTGTCCTTGTCCTTGTCCTTGTCCTTGTCCTTGTCCTTGTCCTTGTCCTTGTCCTTGTCCTTGTCCTTGTCCTTGTCCTTGTCCTTGTCCTTGTCCTTGTCCTTGTCCTTGTCCTTGTCCTTGTCCTTGTCCTTGTCCTTGTCCTTGTCCTTGTCCTTGTCCTTGTCCTTGTGCCAGCACCTTGTCCTTGTCCTTGTCCTTGTCCTTGTCCTTGTCCTTGTCCTTGTCCTTGTGCCAGCACCTTGTCCTCGTCCTTGTCCTCGTCCTTGTCCTTGTCCTTGTCCTTGTCCTTGTCCTTGTCCTTGTCCTTGTCCTTGTCCTTGTCCTTGTCCTTGTCCTTGTCCTTGTCCTCGTCCTTGTCCTCGTCCTTGGCCTTGGCCTTGGCCTTGGCCTTGGCCTTGGCCTTGGCCTTGTCTGGGTCCTTGTCCGGGTCCTTGTCCGGGTCCTTGTCCTTGTCCTTGTCCTTGTCCTTGTCCTTGTCCTTGTCCTTGTCCTTGTCCTTGTCCTTGTCCTTGTCCTCGTCCTTGTCCTCGTCCTTGTCCTTGTCCTTGTCCTTGTCCTTCTCCTTGTCCTTGTCCTTGTCCTTGTCCTTGTCCTTGTCCTTGTCCTTGTCCTTGTGCCAGCACCTTGTACTTGTACTTGTCCTTGTCCTTGTCCTTGTCCTTGTCCTGGTCCTTGTCCTTGTCCTTGTCCTTGTCCTTGTCCTTGTCCTTGTGCCAGCACCTTGTCCTTGTCCTTTTCTTGCTTGATTTTCTTGCGCCAACGGCCGTTGCAATTTGGAAATTAGGGTGTTATTTTTTTTTGCCCAACGGCCGTCGGAACCTTGAAATTAGGGTGTGATTTTCATGCGCCAACGGCCGTTGGAACCTGTAAATTAGGGTGTGATTTTCATGCGCCAACGGCCGTTGGAACCTGTAAATTAGGGTGTGATTTTCATGCGCCAACGGCCGTTGGAACCTGGAAATTAGGGTGTGATTTTTCTGTCGCCAACGGCCGTTGGAACCTGGAAATTAGGGTGTCATTTTTCTTGCGCCAACGGCCGTTGGAACCTGGAAATTAGGGTGTGATTTTTCTCGCGCCAACGGCCGTTGGAACCTGGAAATTAGGGTGTCATTTTTCTCGCGCCAACGGCCGTTGGAACCTGGAAATTAGGGTGTGATTTTTCTTTCGCCAACGGCCGTTGGAACCTGGAAATTAGGGTGTGATTTTCATGCGCCAACGGCCGTTGGAACCTGTAAATTAGGGTGTGATTTTCATGCGCCAACGGCCGTTGGAACCTGGAAATTAGGGTGTTATTTTTCCGGCGACGGCCGTTGGAACATAGTACTGACCTTCCGGCTATCTGTATGTTTTTTGCATGTGATCAGGGGCGTCCGTCAAGGCAGAGAACGGAGGAAGAGCGGAGGAGGTGGGCTTACAAGATTGAACATGGGGTGGCGGAAAGGCATCTCACAACATTTTTTGAGGACTGGCGCCAACGAGCTCCGGGCACCGACTTATGGTCGGGGATTGTGAAGACCTTTGAGAGGAAGGGGCTGCTGACGACACGTGCTGGAAATGCGAAGCCCAGCATTTTGGACTCCTGGGAGCCAGCGCCATCCTCTCATGTGCACGACAAGAACCTAACTGACAGCATACAGGCGGCGTTTCATCTGCGGCAGAAGTTTCGTCTAGTGCCAGACGATGTCGACATCGTGGGGGGGTCCGCGATTGCGACTCAAGTACGGGTCTTTACGGACAACTTGTGCCAACTCCCGGAACTAATGAGGCATCGGACGGTGACGGTGCGGAATTGTAAGGGGCTCGCGCCGTGGTTCGTGGGGGCCGGCACAAGTCTGACGAAGGCAAAATGTGCCGTGCTGATCTTCCGGTTTGCGTGGCAGGTGCTGGCAGACCAGGAGCCCGATTCTTACAATGCCTGGCTGGAAGAGAATCCAGGGTTTTCTGACAAAATTAAAAAACTGACGGGGGAGGACAGTGACCGTGCCGTGCAGAGGTTCGGATACTTTCGTTCGCCAACGGCCGAGGAAGGGAGGGCCATTCTCCGGACGCACTCCAAGAAGGATATGGCGGCCGCGTGCTCGCAGGATTTGATCACCATGGACTTGAATACGTCCGAGTGGTCAGATGCATCTGACCGTGAGGCAGTACTTGAGCTCACGAACACCGCGTTGGGCTACATGCTCGCGTACGACAAGCCTTTCGTGTTTGCGCAGTTTGCCGTGCTGGACGGCAACCACTACACGCAGATGTTGAAGTCCGTGATTTTTGAGGGCTCAGACGAGCAAGTGAGGACTGCGATAGCTGGCGAGATTGCCGGTAAACAAAAGGGCAAGTACGTGGAGACAACCGAGGAGGCGTTTGATTTGTGGAGGGGGTTGGTGAGGGACGCGGACAAGTTCATGTACACCAATCTGGACGTGCTCAAGGGCTGGGAGGTGGAGGGGGAAGCACTGATCCCGCCCATGAAGGACATGCGGACGCAAAAGGTAAATATAACGGATCGGGTGTGGGAACGTTGTAGGCACTAGATGTGATTTTTGTTCGCCAACGGCCGTTGGAACCTGGAAATTAGTGTGTGATTTTTCTTTCGCCAACGGCCGTTGGAACCTGGAAATTTTGTTGATATTTTTCTTGCGCCAACGGCCGTTGGAACCTGGAAATTCGGTCGACATTTTTCTTGCGCCAACGGCCGTTGGAACCTGGAAATTAGGGTGTGATTTTTCTTGCGCCAACGGCCGTTGGAACCTGGATATTAGGGTGTGATTTTTCTTGCGCCAACGGCCGTTGGAACCTGGAAATTAGTGTGTGATTTTTCTTGCGCCAACGGCCGTTGGAACCTGGAAATTAGGGTGTCATTTTTCTCGCGCCAACGGCCGTTGGAACCTGGAAATTAGTGTGTGATTTTTCTTTCGCCAACGGCCGTTGGAACCTGGAAATTTGGTTGATACTTTTCTTGCGCCAACGGCCGTTGGAACCTGGAAATTCGGTCGACATTTTTCTTGCGCCAACGGCCGTTGGAACCTGGAAATTAGGGTGTGATTTTTCTTGCGCCAACGGCCGTTGGAAACTGGAAATTAGGGTGTGATTTTTGTTCGGGAACGGCCGATCTTCCAAAGTGTAAGGACAAAATGTCAGGTCGTGTGTTGTATGACCGTTTTTTGTCTCAAACACTGATTCACATTTCATGCATGCAGGGGAGAGAGGCGCATCGGAGGGTTGCCCTGATCGGAGGGGGGCTGAATGCAGAAGACGAGGCCGTTTCCAAAAAGTCGAGGGGGACGGCGCTGCTGGAAGTGCACAACTATTTCAAGACGCACATGGAGGAATCCTGGGATAAGCCGGAGGTGCCCCTTCAGGACCAGAAAGAAATATGGAATTTGATTCATGGGGTTTCAAGCAGCACTGAGAAGGCAAGGAAGGACGGGGAGGGGGAGGAGGGTGGTGAGGAGCGGGTTGGAGGGCGATTGAACGAGGGTGGGTTGTCCGAATCGGAGAAAACCCAAGTCTACGACTTCATCTCGGCTGTGAAGGATGAAACGGTCGCTCCGAACGACGACAGTAGATGTGGAATGCCGATTGAGGACAAGCTGGCCAAGGAGCTTGCAGAGTTTCTGGACATCGTGGCAGCGGACAAGCTGGACGGGGAGGGAAGGGTGATGAGGAAGGGGGGGGGATCAAACAGGAAGGGTGGAGGAGTCTAGCCCGCTTTCGATTCTGGCCGTCTATCATGGCAACCGTGAAGGCCAAACACGTTCCTCCTCAGTGCTTGTATGACCTGACATACATGGCCAAGATCTTCTGCGAGGTGATGGTCCAGCTTTTCATGATCTACAACCGCGATTTGGGGAAATACCCCGAACCACGCGACCTCGGCTGGTTGCCGATGCAGCCTTCGGAATCCGACAGCGCCCTTCAGAGGGTGGCCGATACGGTCGCTGTAGCTGCCAAGAGACTAAGGGCGGTTATCAGGCCAACGGGGAGGGACGATTCCACCTTCCCACTTGCACTGCTGGAGAGGACGGATTTTGGGACGACCCACAAGGAGGAAACGAAATGGTGGGTCCTGATTGCGCCCGAACCCCCAACCGAACAGGCTGTGGTGCCCCAACCCGTACAGCCTGTGGCGGGGGCTGTGGTGGTGACGGGGGCTGTGCCGGAGGAAGGCCAAGCCGAACATGCCGAGGCAGAGGACGTCCAGTCGGGTCGCCAAAAAAAGGTGGGGGAGAAGCGGGAACCCCCGCGGAAGTTTGGGTCGGAGGAGCTGGCATCCGAAATCGAGCAGCAGGGCCCGTGGATTTCTAAGAAAATTTACGGGTCTGACGGGGAAACGACCTGTGAGTTCATGATGAAGACTTTCGCGTGGGAGAAAAGCGATGGGCCGACACGGTTGGCTCAAGTGGTACTTAATGCAATGGAGGGGTTCGAATTTGTTGTGAAGAGGAAGGGGGGGGTGAACCAGCCGGATATCAAGAATGGGATATGGCTGCTGAATTTGGAACACCACGCGAAGCTGTGGAATGATGAGGAATTGTTGAAGGGTCGAACGGGTGCGTGGGTGGAGAAAAGGGACTGGAAGGCGGCGAAGGATTGTGGAGATTTCAATGGTGTGAAGGACGCCTGGTCGTCGTACCTAGGCGATTTCACGGGATTCTTCAACCCACCCGTGATCTTCATTGGGTCAAAGGAGCAGGTGGATGGGTTTAAGGTCCTTCTGAAGGTACTTGGGAAGCGGCCTGAGGGGGAGGATATTTCCAATCCCAACGGCCGTTCGGGCAAGGAAATTGCGGGTGCAGCCCAGAAGCGTCCGCTGGAGACGGCAGGCGCTGGCACCAAAAAGAAACGCCGGAAGCGCGCCGCCTCGGAGACCCCCTCGGCCGAAGACGTCTCAATGGGGGATGATGAGGATGTCGGGTCACATGGGGGTGATGATGGGGAGGAGGTTGGTGATGATGGTGCCGGCGATGATGAGGGGGGCGGGAATGAGGGTGGTGATAAGGGGGGCGGGTCGAAGGACGGAGAGGGGGGGGTTCGAAGGGCGGAGAGGGGGGCGGGTCGAAGGGCGGAGAGGGGGGGGGTCGAAGGACGGAGAGGGGGGCGGGTCAAAGGGCGGAGAGGGGGGCGGGTCGAAGGGCGGAGAGGGGGGGGGTCGAAGGACGGAGAGGGGGGCGGGTCGAAGGGCGGAGAGGGGGGGGGTCGAAGGGCGGAGAGGGGGGGGGTCGAAGGACGGAGAGGGGGGCGGGTCGAAGGGCGGAGAGGGGGGCGGGTCAAAGGGCGGAGAGGGGGGCGGAGAGAAGGGCGGAGAGGGGGGCGGGTCGACCGGCGCATCGGGGGAAGGGGGGAAGGAGGGGGGGGAGGGGAGGGAGGCTCGAAGGGGAATTCGGGGGCGTCTGGGGGGGGGATGTTGGGGCGTGCCGTCGACTACTGCAAAAAGCTCCTTTCGCCTGGCGGGCACGTTCGATCAAGAGCAACGGCTAGTCATCTGTCAAAGGGTAAGTTAATCTGAGTGAATATGGTCGGTTAAATTATGATGTTTGCATATTCCCAAGTTTGATTTGCGATTGTAATGATAACTAATTGCGCCGCTCGTCATTGCTTGTCCCACCCACAGGTGACGAGTCTGAAGAGGAGCCGCCAAAGGATGACGCGCATGGCGGCCCACCCAAAGGGTTTGAGGAAGATTCGGAAGAATCGGAAGAATCGGAACCTGAGGAGGAAGCGCCACAAAGACGTGTCACAGTTACCGCAACCCAGCCCAAGCCACTAGACAAGAAAGTGCCACCACCAAGTTGGCAGACGTGGATGGAGAATCTGGAAGGTGGGGGGGGGGGAAACGGGTCGTGCCCCGCTCGCCTGTTGGATGTCCGGTTTCGGTATTGTGCAAGCACGGCGGTGAATTTTGCCAGTATCGGAAGAACCAATCCCAGCGCCTTGATACGTTGTGGAAGCCCACGTGGGCTGCTGATTCGGTGGCTAAACTCAATGCAGACCCAATGAAGCTGGCACACATGCCTGATTTCCACGTCGACACGTTCCTGGTGCATGGAGTCGTTCGAAAGGTGGATAAAACGGGCGTGTGGTACGTTAAATTTTGGGCAGAAGGGTGTGACGAAAAGGGAATCTGGATTAATGGGGAGCAGGGGACGATGCCCGCGGCAATTTTCAAGGTACAACAAGACGAGATGCGGAACTGTTTCAAGCCACCTGAGGGAACGTATTTGGAGTGGTGGATGGACAAGGGGTACCTGGCGACCAGATCTTCCCCAGCGACCAGATCTTCCCCACGACTCCAAGAGAAGGGGGGAGACCAAGCCGCAGGGCAGGGCAAACGAAAACCTCAAGGGAAGGCTGGCGCAGATGTGCGGGAGGGGGGTGTAAAGAAGCCCAGCGGACGGGGTGTAAAGAAACGCCTGTTAGTAGGTAGTTAGATAGCTTGATCTGAACTCGTGTACATTTGTAAAGATCGATCTGTACATCTGTCTCCAGAGCATTCACTTGAATATTCAAAGTTCAAGTGGGAATTACTGGTTGGGTTGTGCACAGGCTTGTGCACAATTTTGGCAATAATTATAATTCGTTCTATAAATAGAACTAGCGGGGTCGTGGAGAGGGTTGTGCAATTGTAAATAATCTACAACTTGTCTCACTTGCTTACCCTCCGAGTGCATGACACTATGACAAAAACAGCCAATTTTACCCCGACTTGAATAAATTTTAATAAATGTTAATAAATTTTAATAAATTTAAGCAATCTAGTAATGAAAAGTGCACGCGGAAAGCGCACCAGTGACCAAATTGCATGAAATGGTAATGATTTCATGTGGAAACGCATTCACAATGAGCATCAATTGTCATGTATTTGTTGAAATGGCGTCTCCTCAAGTAATAAAATTTGGCATGGGTATTGTAGATTGATTGTGGGCCCCCCTGCTTGAGCGTTAGCACCAGCCATGTCTTTAGGTCCGCAAGTACATGCGTTTGGTAATGGCTTCTGCCACTACTGCATGCGTTATTGATTATGTGCGGCGGCTGGGCAAGCTCCATGTTTAGGGAGTTGACAGCAGTGGGTTTGATTAAGGGCCCTCAGCCCTGACATAGAGAGGATCAACAGTCTCCCTAGAGGGTAGAGGCTGTGCTGCCAAGAAAGCAACAATACCCTTACACTCATCCCAAATAAAATGGGGAGATCTGCGTTCAAAAGACATGACATTCATTCAGATAAGTCACGTTGGGGTGGACGGAGATACTTGTCTCGTTTAATTGCATATGCCGTCCAGCCCAGGCCGCCCACCGCCGGCGATGGGGATAGGCCAGGAGTGCTTTTATCACATAACAGCTGGAGCGTTTCTATGCTCCTCATGCTGCAGCGATAGCTTTCTGTTTGGTTATGATATGTTGAAAAGATAGCCACCGCTCTTGAGCATTATATCAGAGCATGCATGAGGAAAGAAAGCAACGGACTTGCTTACGCTGGAAGCCCCAGGGGCCGGCGCGGGGCCGGTGCCTCCTGGGGGGTTGTTTTCCTGCCGCATTGCCGCCGCCATGGCTGCTCCAGCAGTGGGTGCTGCTGTCGCAGCCGCCGGGAAGAGGGTTGGTCGGTGCCCCGTAGGGGAACCGGCTCCGCCACCGGCTGGCGCACAGGGGAGGCCGGGGGGTTGTTCGGACTGCCTCGCGGCAGCCGGACCCTCCACCTGGCTGGTATTGTCATGGTTGTTCTTTTGTTTTCTTTTTCTTTGTCTTCTTTTTGTTTTGTTGTTATTGCATGCAGGCGCACCGACATCAGCCGGTGCCCTGTTGTCTGGCGGACGACGCTGATCATCATCGTCGTCCCCAAGATATAGTTTCTTTTTCTCTTTTCTTTTCTTTTTTTTTTCCAGTGCCGGTTTGAACCGTTGTTGAGTTTGATGTTGCTGAAGAGCGTTTATAAAATTCAAGTTAGGAAATGAGAAATGAACGACGTGGTATAATGCTTGAGAACACTGTGTGCTGAGAGCAATGAATTGCTTGGTTCATTAGAAAATAGGTTTACCCTTTATCAACGTTCCTCTCACTGGCTGCGCCGCCAGTGACCGTTGGGTGCAGACCGTTGGCCCGAGGCCACACGATGACAGGTAGCAGTCTAGTCACTGCATCGTGCGATCACAGATCAATGCACGCTGCAGTACGGTCCCTATCTAGGATACTCTAGGACCGTCCAATGACAGGACACTACGTATACTGGGTACTGACATCTGTCACGTACCTCAGTACCCAAAGTACCTATCTAGGGAAACGTATGCGACTCGACTAGCATTCCTATCTGCATAGCCCACGTGGTATTTATATTCACATACCAACGTAGGTTTACAAGGCTTATTCATACGTTGTATTCACAATGCCTTTGAGACTTAGTCTGCAGCAAAGCATGGAGACTAACTGGTTGGGGTTGGGTTGGTATACACATGATTGTTCAAGGGACCAAGGTACAACCCGAATCCGGTGGCATAGTAGCTGGGTGGGGAGGAACACAACTGCAGTTGTAAGTTGAGCCAGACAACCGTTATGCATGGCCGCTCAGCGGCGCCAATAGTTGAACGTGCAGGGTTCCAGGGGGGAGTTCTGCGATCACCTTCCCCGAGCATGTTGCGGTCGTGCTGTATGGACAAAAGCAGCACCATTCAATAGCTTTATAGGGGGCACGGGGAGAAGTCATGAGTGTGTGCCAGCGGGGGGGTATGGCTTGTTTGTACTAGCGCGGCCCAGGCAGCATAAGTAGGCATATTGGGGACCCAGGCAGCCAATTCGTTATTATATGTTAAGAGGCGGTCATAGCAGTCACCGTGGAGAATATACAGGTGGAGAATAGTGGTTACAGGGTGGGGGGATGTTATGAAGCCTTCATAGGGGTTAGGGCCACTTAGCATCCAAAGGGGCGATTAAGGGGGTTGAGGTATATATCATTAAAGAATAGGGGTTGGCGTGCAACTTCCTCACGTAGTGTGGGGAATAGTAGGCGGTCGGGTTTAAGTGCCATAAAGCCTTGCCATATATACGAGCCCAGTACCAAGGAAGACCTCTGGTGAGTTTGGGGGAGGGTAGGCGAGCAGTAAGCAGTGCGGCTCCAGTGTGCCAGAACATACCATTGGAGTGATGAGTAAGACGTGAGAGGGTTACACGTACGTGCCAGAAGACATCCAGGGTGTGTGTTGACACCAATGTGGGCAGAAATAACTTGTTTGGCATACACAGACCATAAACGCCATTGCATATTGTGTAAGCCTAGTCCTCCAAGAGGCCACGGCATAAAAGACATTGACTCTCGGATCCATCCGTGTACCTGGCGGCTGAGATCGCTCGATTTTTTCCAAACAAAGTTATGCCCCAGTCGTTGAATAAGCGACACGGTGTGTTCATCCGGTGGGTGGGCCTGGCCGAAGTACAGCAGCTTGGTGAACAGCAGCTGGTTCGTAACGAGGACCTTGCCCCGGAGGCTGAGGCGGTGTACGCCAGCCCAGCGGTTGGCCACCTGTTGTACACCAGTAAGTTTGCCCAGTTGTTGTGATTCGTCGTATAAAAAGGTTTTGACTTCCAACAACCTCCCTTCGGCTGTCCGACCGATAGGGCAGTTATGCAAAAGGTGGTATCCTCCTGGCGGGACCCATGTCACCGCCAGGTTAGTAGGTTGGAGAGTCGGGTTGGTTGTTCTGCCAATATGCAAGCCCGTGGACTTTTGCACGTTGCAGCGTTGTTGGGAGGCGGTACAGTATGTAGATATGTTGTCAAGCACAGCATCAACATCACGCAGGGAGGTGCAAATGTTAGTAGTGTCATCAGCGTAAGCAGGTTGAAACAACGAAGAAGAACGAGGACCTTAGTTAATTAAACAGGTCATGTTTCTCGATCTTGCCCAAGGGCTTGCGCCATGCACAGACAGGGCTCGATATTGGCGTAAAGCGTGCCAGGCGAGGGAGATGCGGTGGTGGACATCAATCGCAGGCAGTGTACAATTATGCGCAGCTGGGGAGTCGCAGCTGGGAAGGAGGCTGCCCAACAGCTTGACACGGTCCCGATACAGGACTCGAGAGCCGTCAAGGAGAAAGAGGTCGGGCGGTGGGTGAGTGAGCCCAATCGCCAGAGCCTCTGTCGACTTCTTGCTGCATGGCCTCAAGCCCCACTCGCGGGCCTCGATAGCCAGGCAGTCAAGCCACGTCTGCACGTGCCCAGTGTCCTCGAAGAGGGTGGTGCATGTCGTTTGCATAGATGATGTCCGCCAGCCGAATCTCCGTTTCCGCCCCGCCATGCCAGAAACGGTTGTCAACCTGCACCGCTGGTTCCCTACCCACGATGCGGGCAAATCCGTCGCTTGCGCGCCTGAATCATGGCGTGGTCCCGTAGGAAGTGCGCACCGAAGTGGTGGACCCTTC
>RPFO01000082.1:4739740-4744740 GCA_009746045.1 Mesostigma viride | reverse complement strand
AATTCCACGCTGTGATGCCTGATAGCGTCAGCGGAGGTATGGCGAGCCGGGTGGACGTTGGTTCGGGCTCACTTGGCTTGGGAATGCAGCAGGCCAGTGTGTACTACGGGTCACCAATCAGCAGGGATGGGAGCAGTCCATCGCAGCGACATCATAAGCCCAGGAGATCCCATGACAGCAAAACCCCGGTATCCGGCTGCAAGGCGGAAAGCTGTGTCGAAGAAGAACGTCGCTATGGGAACGACCACGATGTTTGCCGGTCGAACAACGACGTCCTCGCCTTCACGCCAACATGTTATAAACCGTGCGTCTCAAATGACGCCTCTCTGCGGATGCGTCGCCCATCGTGGGATGCGGTACCGACGGACGAGGTGCGTCTAGCCGCCCTTCGCTGCCAAACTGCCAGCGACTTCCTGCCGCTTGTGTACCAGGGGAAACGGCTGCGAATCCCGAAGCCTCCGTGCCCTCCTGACGGCTATAAGCCTTCTCCCACATGGCAGCGTCGCATTCGGTCGAAGTTCTGCCCGGAAAGTGGCAGGCATTGGTCTCTTTGGATAAAGCGCGTGCTGCAAGGGAATAAAGAAGTACCCTGGCTGAGCTAACCAACACTCGAAACGCATGCCTGCCGTGCTGCACCAATGCACATTTGTGCTTTGCGCTGTTTCCTCCATTGGAACATCCGAGGTACAAGCAAGTAGTACTTGCTGCAGAGAAAGCAGTGATTGCTTATAACATGCAGTGACGCCGTCAAGTGCGCTGGTCAAGTACGTGTAGGCCGACTTAGGTCATTCAAATTTCTTCCTAGAAGATCATGCTGGGTGCTTATTATTGAACGCCCTGGCAGATGCTTAAACTGTACATACTGGTTAGCTTTCAATGAGGGGCCGAGGTCCCCTCGCGATCTCCCCAAGCGTGTTCTTGGTAGAGTGTATATAGCAAGAAACTGGAACCATCCATGAAGCAATGGCTCCGAATAATATAGTGAAACTTGCAGCACTATATTTCAAACAAGCACATGGTATACTAACTTGGATGTATGGAGCCACATCCAAATGATACACATGGTTTACTTATTTAGATGGTAGTGGGGGCGAGTTGCGTGCGTGCACTCCATCCTTAAAGATATTGTTGTGTAAGATGGGATACACAAATTCTATTTAGTGAGTCTAATAATAAGTATAGAACGTGCCCTCGTCATGCATGGAAGGTTATGGGCTACATAACTTTATTGACTGGTTATATTTTAATTTACATGCTTTTCCAGCTTGAGAGGGAAGTCATGTAATATAACAATATATAATTCCCGCTTTTGGTTCCCGCCGCACATTTGAAAGTGCTGTCCTCCGGATTTTCGCCTTTGCACCGTGTGCAGTTCTTGAACGTTTGGAATCATGGCATGGCTAACGTAATGACTGACTAGCTAGACCTTTTCAGTGGTTTTCCATTTGCGGGTATTTCCTCGTAAATGGTGGGAGAGCGATCGCAGCAATGGTGCTCACCACTAGACACTCCCGGCCAGTCAGGCTCGAAACACATGCCCTGATCAAGCAAGTTGTTTCCGGCCCCACCGTCTAGGTCATCTAGTCGCTCGACACGTAAGCCAGCCATAATTTCAATGCACAAGGCTACACATTTCCATCACCATTCATATTCATCATCCTGAACGACTCGAACACGCGGACAAGATAACGGCAGGCTCGAGCTACCATGGTCCGGATTCTCCCGATTTCTGGCCTGCGCTGGTTGTCTCCTTGATATAATTCTGGCCAGCACAGCTGTCATTAATTAATTAGAAACATAACTCCGTTGGGAGTACATGTAGCACATATCCCTGAGAAGGGGCATATGGCTTTTCATACATTCTGGGCTACTTCCTGCAAGGGTGGGAATGTAAGCTACCCTTGCTCTAGGTGCACCAGGGCACCTGCACCCTCATGATCTAATTCACACTATGCCCAGCTAAGGGGGAGTATGTCATGTGGGGGAAGATCATCATGGCTATACAAGAGCTAGGGCATGGCTTCTCGACAGAGAGCATCTCTCTGCATGGCATAGCATGGCTAAATTCTTAATGCGACATCCATGGGGGTCCCATTATAGGCAGGGCGTGGCTAAATTCTGAAGGCATCATCCATGGGGCCCATTATGAGCGCACATGCGCGTGGGCCACATGCTACTAGGCTATTAATTAATTAATTAATAGACACGTGACTGCGTCACGTGAGCATAAGTCCTCAGTGGGAGGGGAACATGGGATGGAATGGATGGTATAAGCTATCTAGTATAGGTCCTAGTTACAGGGGTGTGGGCACCGCGGCCCGAATCGCTATGAATGCCATACTTGGTCACACGCGGAGCCCCCACAGGCTTGGGGGTGGTCTCCTTCATCACTACTTGCCATCTATCCTTGCGCACCATCTGCCTCCATATTACAGACAAACCAGGAGGCTGCCCGGGGGTGAGCCCGTCACGTCTAGTGTAGCACATGTCCATGCCGAGTCTATCACGAAAAGTCCACGGGTGGCGGCCCTGCCGCGCGCGGCCGGGGGCACGCCAGGTGAGGACATATCGCCCAGGCTGGGCGGGCTTGGTGCCAGCTAGTCTATCTGATGTATCTACCTGATCTGTGCGGGCCAGGTGCCCGGCTAGGCCCAGGCGCCTGTGCCTAATACTAGGCTAAGCCTGACTAATCTACACTACTGGTATATATTCCCTAGTCTGAGGTGGCAGGGGGGGCCTGCCAGGGCTTGTGGTCAACGTGGATGACCGCCCCCCTCCAGTATACCGGCTTCCCCCGGCCTTGCGCTCTGCCGGAGCTGAAGGTAGGTCGGCCATAGCTCGCGTCGCCGCTGCATGTTGCTGGGCCAGGGTCAAGTCGTCGTCCAGCGTGAGGCGAGTCTCCGAGAGCTTCTTGCAGCATTTAAGGAACGACAGCTTGTCCGTTATGTACTTAAAGGTGAGGAGCACGGGTGCCGGGCCAGCCTTCCCCCGCGCGCGGGGGAGGCGGACAGCCGACATGTCCAGCTCACCAGTGAGTAGCATGGGGGCAAAATGTCGCGCTTAAATGCCTCAAGAAGGCTCGTGGAGGTCTCACCTGCCGGCTGGTCGAAGTGCTTGACGATGACATTGTGGCTGCGCCGGGCGATGTCGGCTTCCTCGCGAAGGTCGAGGGCTTGTTGCTTGAGTTGTGCCGAGATGGTGGAGGTGGTGGAGGTGGTGTGCTGCTTAAGCAAGTCCGCCCAGGTGGAGGGAGCATCGCCGGCCGGGCCAGCATGCAGGCGCCGGCTGGGCGGCGATGTCCTTCACCGCCTGGGCGGTGAGGCCGGCGGTGTCATGCAAGCTCTCAAGGGCGGTGGCGGTGGCTTGAAGGCGTTGGTCGAGGTCGAGGAGCTGGGCTTTGATGTCGGCAGTGGAGGCGGAAATGGCAGTGGAGGTGGCGGTGAGGTGAGGAAGTTCAGCAGCCAGCGGGCCACCCATTGCTGCGACGTCAGCAGCAAGGGGGGTCACGTGCTGCTGAAAGGCTTCCATGAGGATGGAACGGAGGGTGGGGGCGGAGATGGATGGAGCCCAGATCTCGCCGTCAGAGCGCTGGAGAAGGGAGTTGAGGATGGCACGTTGGAGGACGGGGCGGGGGGAGCCGAAAACCATGCTGACGTTGTGCCAGCGACGGCCGTCGGTGACGAGGAGGCGTCCGGTGGCGTGGAGATGGATGCACAAGTCGTAAAGCGAGGCGTAGGGCCCCGAAGAAGATGCAGTCCAGAGCAGCGGACGGAGACATGTTGGTCCAGTCGTGATCATCGACCTGGAAAGGTTTGAGCCGAAAGCGCGGTTCCGAGGGGCGTGAAGACCCTCCTGTTTGGTTGGCTGAGCGGGCGCGTTTAGGGTCAGGCGATGCCGATGGCGAGGCATCGAGGCCAGGAGGTTGCTGGGTGACCACCAGTGCACAACTAGTGTCACCGCTGCCTGCCGGATCTGGCGAAGCGGCAGCCTCAGCTGCCGCATTGTCAAAGGCGAGCGCATCCGCCAAACTGCGTTGCGTCGACAGGCGTTTGCTCGTCATATATTGCGTTTTAGATTCGGAAAATTATATCAGCATGTGCGTCTTAGAAAGACGAAGCGATAGTGATATTCACGGCTAAATTCGGTGCTCAAACGTGAAAGTTATGAGCTCCGCCGTCAGCCATGGCTACCTCGTGGCTCGTGGCTCGTGGCTCGTGGCTCGTCTGTCACAGCTGTCATCATGACCTCACGGTATTCATACCAAATATGTATCCCTAATGGCTATGTGATTATGATCGACGTCATTCTCTGTATACTATTCGCACGTTATATGGATTCAGCTGTTCATATGGATATAGAAAGGAGGCCTCATGGCCAACTGGGGCGCTTTGCTGAGTGGAGTAGTTAGGGTTCTCAAGATTAGCTTAGAGTTAGCTTAGTTCGGTTTTCGCGGCTTCGCCCACCTCCATCCATCCAGCCCAGCCCACTCGGCCGGCCGATGATCTCTCGCCGCACTCCTACGCAGATCGACCTGCTAGCTGCGGTCAGCGACCGCCTCGACCACTGACGCCATCGCTACAAAACTCCAGGAGCTTGAAGACCTTTGCCAAGCAAAACAATGGGAAGCCACAGACCGCGCTCGCCGCGATCGAGTGCCGCGTGGTGCTGCGTCGTTTCCCCCAGAAGCTAGTAGGTGAGACATCAACCACCCTTGCCGGCGACGAGCTCAAGGACCAGCTTCTTACCCTCATGGGCCTGGTAGGTGAGGTAGAAATGCACGGGTGCCACCGCGTTCCCCACTCACGGGACAAGGCGGCGCTAGATCCCCCCCCAGTCCTGCTCACCTTGCCCTCCCCTGAGGACAAGCAGCGGTTCCTTTCTCGTCGCAAGAGGAACTGCAACCGCACGACCTCACCTGGACGCTGGACGACGACCTGACCGGCCCGCTCAGCAGCAGCAGCGACGTGACCTGTGGCCGGAATACCTCCGCCACAAGCAGG